>VDFB02075321.1:197819982-197979327 GCA_007258455.2 Sequoia sempervirens
CTTCCAATTTGCAACAATTTTCTCTTTCTCGATACCGATGTCTACGACAATGTTACGAAAATGATTGTAAAGAAGTAGTTCGCTCCAAAAAAATGTCTCAAACTATTTTGAATCCTCCATTAGAATAGCACTAAATCGGGGGGACACCGACAATTTCCTTTTGTTTCCTTTCTTTCCACTTGTAGCCTTTTCAACTTGATGATTTAAACGAGAATGATCATGTAGATTCAATTAGTGTTACTGTCTCCATTTGAAGAAGACATTGCGTGTACAATTGGAGATAACTCAAATGCAATGCATTTTCATTTGGGTTTGTCCTAATTCAGATGAACACTTTTCGCCCAACATTAATTTCCATAAATTCATGATTGCATACAACAAGGGGAAAATTTTGTAGCAAATGGCACATTTCTTGTGCACCTATATCACGGTCAACAATAATCTCAGACATGAATTTTCTATATGTTGCGAGAGCTTTGTCTTCTAGTGTCTAATTTCTACATATTCGTGTCAACATATCAATACAACTTTCAATTTTTCTTTCTACCTTTGTGACATGTTTTGCAATGTACTTTAAAACAAGTGTTTTTGAAATCACAAGCTGACAATACATATTAGCTCTCCATATGGAAAGCATTTCTAGACTATGTATATTCAACCTATCATCATTGCATATAGGGGGAAAGTTTTTTTCCCATTTTCATCGCTGCACAAGGAAGAGGTAGCACATTTAGGCCAAGGTGCCCTATACCGACACTCCATGTTGTTTCCTTTCTTGTGAAGGTGGGTTGATTTTGAAAGCTTGGTGTGTCTCTAGACATGGTTGAGTAACTCCTTGTAGTCAACAAGCGTATTTGTAGCAAAGATTTTAGGTGTTGTTAGTAGGCATGGATCATCTTGCGAAGACCGATGGTGTGTGTTGTTCCTTTCTCCTAGAATACGATGGTTCTAGGCACTAACATATTTGTCAAAGAATAATTTTTCTATGTCTACATTTGCATGATTGCTCCAGTCAAATTTGTCCATGTTCGATGCACCTTCAAGCCAAAGGAATCCATGTACATGTGCAAACCCTTGATGTTTCCACTCATATCTATACCAATAGTCTATTGGTTAGAAAAGCCTCTCTAAGAATTCTTCGTGGAATATTGTGAATTGTTGATGCAAGTATAAGGATGTGGTATGTGGGTTAGTAATAATGTTATCTATGCGAGCTTATTATTTTCTGTTCTTGACGTTGCTCCCTTAGAAAATAGTTGGTGTAAATCAGGTCATTTAGTCTTCGTGACACTTAATGTGAAGAATAGTGTGGGGGAGCCTATTTGGTTGATCATGTTTGACAATTCACCATGACACTTATTCCAATATGCTCATGTGCCTCTAAGGGAGGATCCATAATGCATCAACTGTTCAACTAGTTTAGTGTCAAGAAACTATTGTATATGGAGATGAAGACTGTCAATGGTGGTTGGTATGTAGTCCTCAACATTTTTCTATACAAAAAAAGAGGCAACACCTTGGATTTAGTGGTGCATCAACAGGTCCAAGACAAAATATCTAAACCTTGGATGGCTTCCAAATCTATTATCATGAAACCTCATTAGGCGCAACACATATTCATGCATTTCAACTTGTCTATAACGAGGTTACAAATGTAGTGCAATACCCTTTGGAAAGAGTGAAGGAAAATCCATGTCTCAAAGGCCCTCGGTATTATATTTATTAATTGGAGAGGACTCAAGTTTTGGCCAATCAATAATGGTGTCATCTTCATCTCTAAATTGTAATGTTTCTTTGATGATTTCTAGCTCATGGAATTTATTTGGTAACCTAGCCATAAATGATGAGGAGCAAGTGAATTCATTGTCAGGTTGCTCCATAGAAAATGTCGATGCATTGTTTGGTGCACCCATATTTTCATTATCAACAATAATGTTATGAAGCATATTGGAAATGTCTATACTTGTATCAGGGAGCTCTTCAAGAGATGCAAAATCCACCTCAACATCTTTGTAGTACGGGTCATATGTGATTTTATATTTTAATGTAGCCCACACACGATGCCTACTTACGTAGCAGTCATAATGGTCACCTTTTTTATTGGTTCTTCGAACCACCAACACAACCAAGTTTGCAATTTTATGTGGAAAGTATTTTTCTATGGTTTTGATATCTTGTGGGAAATAAATTGTGTGCCCACTATATTTGTATTGGCCTCCACTAGCATGAGTTACTTGTATTGTTAGATTAACTCATGCTATAAGCATTTCTTTAACTTGTGTTAGTGTTTCTAACTCATACGGTTGTACTCCTAGGTCCATAAAGTTAGATGATGAGAACAATGTCTACCTTTCTCATGAAAGCATCTAAAAAAAATTGGACCACTTTGTATTGAGTTGGTGTGCATTATGGGGTAGCATTCATGACAAACTGTGCAAGTTGGAAAGTTTTATAGTTTATCTAATCTCGAGCAAAATTGTCTAGAAGCTTCTATAAAGTTTTTGTTGGTTTGTGGTAAGCTTGTGGACTGATTTTGAAGATTATGCATTGTTTGGTGTGAACACATTGAAAAAACTTGGTCAGAAGAGTGTTCAGTTTGGAATGTTGTAGATTCATATGGTTCACTGTTGTGTTGGTCTGAATGAATAGAGGTTGGTGTATTGGATTATATTGTTTGTTTTTCTATGTGTTGCATATGATGACAAATTCTTATTTCTTCTTTATGTTGAATATAGTAGTCATGGCTGCTTTTACGAGATTCTATGCTTTTAGGGTTAGAGCTCTCCATCTGTAAAGGAAATAGGAATTACCATAATCACATGTACAATTATAAATAATATATAGAATTAACTTAGAAGACAAACTTGAGTGGGGAAAAAATGTCCATTGCATTGAATGAGTTCTTCAATCATTCTAATTTTGATAATTATTTGAGATAAGATTTATATGCTATATACATAAGTAATTTGATGGAAGAGATCAATCACATTATTTTCATAATAACAATATATTCAAGTATGTATGTACATGTGACTTTGAAATTTCATGTATGCAATCAAAAGTATACAAAGTATACTATATAAGATGTTACAAAATTGTATATGCATTACATAAGCAATCGAGCTATATCTAAACACTAGCAATATGACAGATATCAATGAGTCCACCCAATATGAGAAAATTTTCTGCAACAAAATCTAACTCTTCAACCTTTGTGATTTTTGATTTTACTCGTCCTTGAAAACCACTTGAATCATATGAATTTGTGATTGTGAAGAGAAATTGCTTGAATAACACTCCCTTGATTATGGTCCCAACTTCAATTTCTTTTCCAAGATTGAATTGCAGCATGTATAGATCATTTACAAAATTTTCAAGAAGTTTAGTGGCCGGTTCTTCAAAAGCAACAACCCATAATATTCTTGTATGATCTGCTAGCTTTAGTTGAAGTATGTATCTGTAGGTACATTTAGCAGTTGTAGCTTTGCACTTTGAATAGTACCATGTTTGATCATCATTTTGGAAAACTTTTTTTTTACATTGTTTCCCATCTAACTCAAGGGGACAAGATGGATAACAAAATGAATTTCTTTTTATGAATTGCACTGTTGCTTTTAGAGTGCATAGGACCGTTTGTTTCACATTGGTAGTTTTCTCTTCAATATTAGAAATTATTTTTCTTGTGATCAGGAGAGGTGCATCCAAAGGTTGTGTATTTGATGGGGTAACATCATTCCCGTTTTGTTCAAACCATGATTTGAGTTGTTCTACCTCCTCTATGCTTGGGTTTATAAATAGGTAGGTACTTTCCAAAGTTCTTATGACCTTTCCATTATACTTAGTGAGATGACCATTTTTTATTTCAAGTACAACATGATTTAAGTGATACATCTCTTGGAGTTTTTTCCCTTCTTTTTCAGTAGTTGGACCCCATAAAGTAATATTAATGGTCTACAGATGAAGAGATATGTATCAACTTGATGCTCCTTCAAAGAACTTCAATCCCATCCCTCCTCCTTATGGTTGAGCTTGGGTCCACATATATAACTATTCCAATAACATCAACAAGGATATTATTGGTCATTTCTATAATGTCCTTGAAGGCCGTGAAAGAGAATTGATGTTTGGGATTTGCAAGGTCATCTTCGGAGAGATAAATTTTGGAATCATCCACTAAACAAATTTCAAGTTGGCTATTCGGTTTGTTGTACAACCTATTAGTTAACTTAATAGTTCCACCAGATATTGTATATACTTCTCCAACATGAAAATTCATGTATTGAAGGTTTGCAACTTCATTAAATCAAGTTACATGTATTTTAGTGCACTCACAATCTATTAAATGAAAAGAATTGCCCTTGTCCCTTTTGTGTGTTGAAGCGGTGTATTTATTTTTTCATGGTAACATGACCCTTTATAAGCCACCTTGTCTGGAATGGATTCAAATTTCTACTAGGAGTAATATTGGAGGGAAGGTCTTTCTTTTGTAGAGACGAACATATTCCAAAAAGTGCCCTGCGAGGAGGTGGTTGTTACCCTGACACTTTCATCCATGCTTGTAGATGGACCAGTTGAGCTCGTAGCATTTACTTGTTGGTATTGTTCTTCAAATAGGTAGGTGGGTTGAACAAAGATATCCTACTGCAAACATGTGATTTCTAATTTGGAGATGACAATCCACCTATAAAGGTACAATGAGTAAGTATTTTGAATAGGAACAAATGTGACATAGTGGGTTAAAGAATGCTAAGCTACAAGATGTTATTTGGAATTTTGTAGTAGAGCATGGAAATATGGTGGATCACCTTGAATTGCAAATAACAGGGCAACTATATCCTATGAGTTTAAGTATAGATCCCTTCTAGAGTTCTTTAGAAGCTGTGTATTGGTTGTACTTCTTTGGAAGTGTAGCCTTCTTTTTATGTACCCCATTTGAGAGTTTCACTCTATAGAAATTAGTTGGTTTGGGGCCATGGCAAAAAAATGAAATGTCTAATGCTTGTAGATGGGGTTGCAAGTCTAGGTTTCCATCATTGATCATCTTGATTGCCATTCTCAATCAAAGAATACATTGTCAAGAGAGGTGGTTTTGTTACTATAACACTATCATCTAGGCTTGTAGATGTGGCATGTACTTGCTAGGATTGTTCTTCAAATAGGCAGGTGGTCTGGCCAATGATATCCTATTGCAAACATGTGATTTCTAATTCGGATATGACAATCCACCTATAAGTACGTACAATGAATAAGTATTATGAATAAGACAAAATGTGACATAATGGGTTCAATAATTCTAATCTATAAGTTGTCAAGTGGCATTTTGTAGAAAAGCATTGAAATATGGTGGCTCACCTTGAATTGCAAATAACAAGGAAATTGTATCTTATGAGTTTAATTATAGATCCTTTCTGGAGTTCTTCAAAATCTATGTAGTGGTTGTACTGTTTTGGAAGTGTAGCCTTCTACTTATGTACCCCATTGAAGAGCTGTACTATTAGTGATTGGTTGGTTTGGGGCCATGGCCAAACATTGAAATATCTAATGCTTGTAGATGGGGTTGCAAGTCTAGGTTTCCATCATTGATCAACTTAATTGCATTCTCAATCAAAGAATACATTGTCATGAGAGAACAAACTAGTCCTAGCAAAAGTAAATTGCAAGTGGCAACTATTATTTACTATAATTGACGTATAAAAGCATCCTTTATGAAGTAGAAAATGAATGTGTTGTATAGACAACATAATTTAGCTAACTAATTTGATAATAAATGAAAAAGACACAATCTAGTTGAATGAGCCATGCAAGCACTAGTTGGAATAAAAGTGTTCAAAAATTTTACATAGTGTAGAAGAAAACTTAGAAGAATACCTGTAAATGTGATTTGAATAGGTTTGTATATCAAAATAGTGGCCATTGGAAGTTAACTTGCTGCATTTGTAAGAACAAAAAAGAGAAAAGGTAGTGAGTAAAAAAACTAGTTGACTCTATTAAGTAGTCTAAGTAAATTGCAAGCATTGTAGATGTTCGAAAATGCATTCAATGCTATAGGCACAAGAGGAAAAGTGGTCTGGAATAAATGAATATAACACTAGTGCATTATTAGCAAGGGGTGAACTTCAAAGGAACATACATTAAAATTAAAGAAAAGTACTTGGTCTGCAAATGTATTAATCATTTGGGGTGCAATGATATTAGGAAACCTAACTATAATTTATGCTAATTGTATTAAGTAACTGAACCATGTAAGTTGAACCTATATTGGAAAGCATAAATTATTTGTGGATTGTGTCTTGGTTGAGGAAGCAGTCGGTTATAACAACACAAAAAATAATTGCATAGAGTCAAAAAAAATTATGAACCCATCATAAAGATTGAGACACTTTGTAAATCATATTTGTAGCTATAAGGAAAGTATATGGTGGTGATTTTTTTTTTTTTTTGTGAACCTTCATATGGGAAGATGTATTGTATGTTGTATACATTTTTTTTGTATGTTCATTTAGTATACTTTAATGTGGTATATTTTTAAAAAATGGAACTTTGTTTTAACTAATACTTTTAATGAAAAGGGCTTGGGTTTGAGGAAGAGATGAAGGATATTTTCGTTCTACTAACTTAACAAATTTTAAGGAATGTAGGTAAAGAAAGAGACAATAATTGAAGGAGCCATATAGCATTCACTGTCGATATATTTTAAACAAGAGTTATAAATTATATGATGTGAACAAAATGGTTAGATTATAATTAATTGAAGTGAAATGAGGAAAGGATTGTGATAAATTAGAGATAAACTACTATTCTTAATTATATGTAATCGAAGATGGTATTTTATGCTGGAAATGTAACATATGGGTCAAGTAAAGAGATCAAGAGAAAGCAAAAGGCAAGAACAAAGCTCTAATATTATTACAATAGCACATAGTATATATATATATGAAGCAAAAGCACATTACATGGTATTTTTGTAGGTCTCATAATGTATTTTTGACGCAAGGGAAAGTGCCTTGTTCATAGTATATTGGACCTTACATTTCTTGTAGGGATTCACAAAATAGCCAGCTATGCATATGTTGGTAAAAGGTGTAGTTACATTGTTAAATCACATACTATATACACATTTACAGAGAGAAAGTGTATTAGACATCATTTAAGTAATTCTAAAATGCTTCTTTTATGTAGAAAAAACCTCCTTGTGCGTAGAACTCATATGCTTTCATTTCACAAAGGAAAGTGCAAAAGGAAGCCAACTTCACACAAGTTGAGTGGAACTCACGTAGTGTTAGTTCCATAATGAATTCCATAGTCCTTCACACTTTGCACGTTTCAAACAGTAGCCTTTGCTTGTTGTAGCAAGTCAAGGTAGCTAATTGTACGATGTCATTCACAAAATCTTGTATGAGGCTTGTAGAAGCGCCATTCCAAATGATTGATGGTGTTGAGTTGGTTGAAAAAATAGGAGAATTGGAACTACTTGAGATGTCAATAATATCATTGGGTTGATGTGAATTTTCCATTCCTGAATGAAATTAAAATTTTAAAATGACCTAAACAATATACTATGTGTAGTGATGTATAAGTATCTATAACTTGCCTTTTGGAAGATGACAATCTTGATCAAAAAATAGAAAAACTATTTTAAATTATTTTATTTTAAAAATGAATACCTTTAACCTTTAAATATAAACTTTACTCCAATGCAAATATAATAGAAACTTTAACCTTTTGTATCATATAAATGATATAGATTAAATGAAAATATAATTTAAATAGTTATAAAGTTGAACATTAAAATTTTAATTAAATGTAAATAAACTAAGATTTGTATATCATTCGAATTTTACATATATGTAGAATACTTTAGAGGCATGAGACTTGTTTCAAGCTCAATTCTTACACTATATACATAGCCCACTGATTAATAAAGAAAAATTAAGCAAATTATGTGTATATGTGGGGAAGTTGTGCTTAATTTGTATTATAATAAAACTATATTTTTTTTTGCATATTATAATAAAACTATATATCTAGGAATTAGCCAAATTGTTACAACAATGTTAAAAGCGTGAAGTTTGCACAATTATAATAACAACTTATCATAGATTTCTGGATTTGTCTGTGTGAATTTTATCATTGCATAGTCAAATCCAGACACCTGTGATAAATTGAATAAGGTAGCCTAAAGATTAAGTATAACGGAGGACTCTAGTCTTCAACTCTATTAATGATACATGCCCCTTAAGGTGACAATATCAATAAAATAAAAATCTTAAATAATCTGGTCTATAAATTTAAAATCTTGTCTCGTACAATATGTACATGTCTTATAACCAATCTCCGCTATTTATAAAATTTCAAAATTGCATAGCTTTCTGTTTAACTCTTAACTAGTGTGTACTAATTACCCAATGCTTGAAGTCATCACGGTTCTGCATATCTATATGATCATGATTTGGTATTTACTTATTAGACCTAATTTTTGAAGTTTTCACGGTTCTACATTTAAGTTTTTTTTTTTTTTCTCTAAAAGCCTCAAAAATAAGGTAATGAAAAAGGATACTATAGAACAGAGGAAATACAGATTTCATTCAAGATTTAAGACAGTAATGTAAAGGCTTTGAAATGAATTCTTTTAAACATCTTTGTCCTAATCCAGAGATAATTCTGGGACCTCATCTACTTTCTTTACAATTCCCATGCCCTTCTAGATTCGACCTGTATATCAATTCCTATGCACGTCCAAGGCAGTAGGGGTAGAAACAAAAATCACTGTGGTCTACAATATTTTGTTGGTAGACACACAAAACATCCTGAAAGGATTTTTGTGAGTAGCTTGCAGCTATAGAAGAATTCATGGCCTTATTTTTAGAAGAATCTGCTACGTGAGGAGTAACCTCCTTGCTCGCCATAGCTCTAGGTTGTAGCCTGACATTGTCACTACAAGCTAAAGATTCTCTCTCAGAGCGTGACTTATTCGACTAAGGAAAATGTGCCCAAAATGGATTTTTGAAAAGGCTTTGAAAACTTTCAGCCAAATGCAAACGACGAGTGTAAAGTCAAGCTCTAAAACCTTTTGCCAGTATCCTCGCTACCTGTGTGAAAATGGTGACTTAGGAGGAGGTGACAAATTTCCATCAAAGCATAATGGAAGGGTAGAGCTTGATGATAGTGTGGACAAATGGATAAAAGTACACAACGCGATTCAAACTACATAGTAAATATTTAAGGAAAAGCGATTGCAGGAACTACATGTGAATAGCAATGAAAAATTTACTAAAGAGTATAAATATTGTTGAGAAATAATGGTAGAAAGTATCGTGGATTGTTATAATGCCTTTTGCTGGATACAAATCTCTGTTGCAGTAGTATGTATAAATGCATTTACCCACAATAGTGAATGGAGTACAAGAAAATTGATGAGCACTGAGATAGTTCGTAGGATTTGCTTCACTCGAAGGGATGTTTTAACACTGCTGGAGGTTAGATATTTTACCTCCTTAACCCCCTTCAAACAACTGTATAATAGATTGTTTACCTCAGTAAATCGATGTGACTCTCCCTCCACCAAATTCTATATCATTTAATGCATTTATGACATGTCGGTTGTTTGGCAATGAGAATGTTAGTTGCCTGAAACTGTAAGTTGTTTCATCCAAATCTGTAGCAGTACGACGGCGTGAGACAAGTTTCAAGCCGAAACCTCACACTATATATAGTCTATCTGCTAATAATTAAAAAGATTATTCAATTAATATCTAGGAAAATAGGTTTGATGATGCAAATGATGTGCAATGTAATTATATTAAAGATAATGATGTCGATAATGAAAAAATGTCATTCAAGATATGCATTAGGTCATTTTTACATGTCTATAACTATACTTCTTCTTTGATTTATTGTTTTGATAATTTAAATACTTATCATATTGTGTGGCTATCTCAGATTGGAATTATTTTTATTTTGGACTTTTGATGACTATTTGATTGAAATGCAACTAATGTAGATTCCAAGTTAGACTTGAATTTTGAATTGATGTTGATACAAATTTAATGTACTGGTCACAAATTTGAAAGAATTTTTCCTAATTCTTAAACTTATATTAATTCAAACTCTAAAAACAAAATATAAATTTGAAAATATTCAATGAAATCAAAAATTTGAGACTATGACACTTCTATATATAGAATGAAATAAATGGATTTAATTATTATTTTTTAAAATGAATATAAAATAATTTGCAAGGACTTTGGATTTCATTTTACATTTTGCAAATAAATTTGCAAATCGTTTCTCGGCACCGATGCCCAAACCACAGTGACACTGTATCATAGCTAGAGGAAGTTGAAATGCCTTGACTACAGATACATGCATAAAATGAATTTGTTGCGAAAGCTTTAGGAACTTTTAATCAGATGCAAATGGCGAATGCAGAAGTCAAATTCCAAAACCTTTGCAGTCACGCTATTTCATCAAATGCAGAAGTCACATTCCAAAACCCTAGCTAGCGTCTTCCACGCCTATCCTAGATGGGAGCTTTGGATCGGAAGAATTGAGGGATATCAGCAGGAAGGAATGAGATAGCATTTCATAGAAAAATATTATTGCAAGATATAGAAGACCTGGGTATTCTTCCGCCACAGTCGCCATGCTTTACCAAATGCAATGGATAGGTTTCGAACACTTCACATTTTGGAGCCAAAATAAAAGCTTTAGATCAGGGTACTGACATCCATCCCTGCGTAATGGGAAGACAATTTTGTGTGATGTAATGGCTCGGTAGGCACGGATACACAATGTGGAGCTACAGATAAGGTGTGCGAATTGTTTGACAGAATGCCTCGAAGAAATATGGTCTCATGGAATGCCATGGCCGCTGGATGTGGTTGCTCAGGGATGTTTTCGCCCCCTCTACCAACGGTGTAGATGAGAATGTCAAACCAGGCCGCAAATATTTTTCCATAACAGTTTGAAATCGATTCAACATTAAACCAGAAGGAAGTATGGCATGCAGAAATATTTAATATTCCATCCGATTTTCTTACATTTGTATAAACGATATCCCGTTCCCAAATTAATGACCATAGATAAATATGGTGTTGTTATCTGGGAAGCTCTTAAGAATCTGTATAGTGTGCATTGATTCAGATTGTCCGAGTTATTCATTCGATATGAAGATTGGATGCTTCATACTTCTTGGGGTTTTGTTCTGAGCATTCAATTCCAAGTGTATTTTTTATGTATTATTGAATTTATTGTCTGTTCACTGCATGAGCTTTGGACCTGATGATTACTTACATTTATCTCCGCTGGCTGAATTTAGACAGCATACTGATAAGGAGTAAAGGGTACATATAGAGAGTTCTAGCATGATTTAGTAGTTTTTTAAAAAAGCCGACAGATTTAGATTTTAGAGTAGGCACTTTTCCTATTCACATTGTCTGGTTGATCTATCAAATTTCATTTATGCATGGATAATTCGTTTTGTCATACATAAGTTCTTCAAATGTATGATCAACGCTGGTTGGAGTAACATTATGATGGGATACATTTGATGAAAGCATATTCAACACTGAACATAAGGTTCTCACTCAAGATGGTCGTCAGGGGCATAGAGAATGACTGGCAGAGGCCATCTTTCTTGGGTAGTTAAGTTACCCACACTTGGTAAAATTTATAGGCGACTGTTGTGAGGATGAACACAAGTTGTTGGTTTATGAGTAAATGTCCCATGATAGTCTGGAAGACGACCTATTTCAAAAAGCATGTATTGCCATACCTTGGTCAGTAAGAATGAAGATTGCACTTGGGGTTCCTAAAAGGCTTGTTTTTCTTCATGGAATCGAAATGCAAGTTATCTATCATGACCTCAAGACTTCCAATATTTATGGGAAATAGATTATACAGGGAAGCTTTTTGATTTTGGACTTGCTAAAGATGGTCCTAAGGGAAACCAGACTCATGTTTCACTCGTGTGATAAGTACCTATGGTTATGCAGCTCCTTAAGTATGTAATGACTGGTCACCTGAGCTAAATGTAATGTCTATGGCTTTGGTTTTGCATTACCTGAGTTGTTTATTGGAAATCAATCCATGGATAAGACCAGACCAAGCAGAGAGTATAACCTGGTAGAGTGGGTTCGACTTCTTTTGTACAATAACAAGAAACTACTTAGAATTATAAATCCAAGGTTCGAGGGACGGTGCTCTACAAAGGGTGCATCAAAAGCTACTAGTCTAGCATATTAATGCCTTCTTCAAAATCCTAAAAGTAGGCTTGCCATGAGTAGTGTTGTTAAGTAATTGGAATCTTTGCAAAACTTAATTGGCTTAGCAGATGCATCTCGCATATACAGTTATATTGTAAGCAGTGGGGTGATCACCTGAGTTTGCAATCAGCCATTAATAAATATATGATGTCAAAGCCAGTGGTACTTTGAGTGAAAATTTAGAAAGAAAAATCAACCTCTCAAAAATCCATGGCGAAAAGATTACTTAACACGATGATTCAGATTTGTATAGTCAATCTACCTAGCATCATGGTAGACAAGTGCAAAATTTTGTAGTTGGAGATTAGAACATTTTTCTATTATGTAGGTTTGTGTCTACATCTTCACTAACTATTGAAGATGCCCTCCATTTTGGAAGTTTAACAATATGGAACTAATCTTAGCTTCTATGTTTGGTTACTCCTGCTAGATGTATCGAAGAAAGTGTTGGTGGTTTTTAATTCCCAACCTGATCTCAAAAGTAACCTATGAATTAGCCATTTTCAATGACGTGGGAAAGGGGCAGAGGATTAGAGCAGCAAAAACAGAGCAAACTGAAATATGTATACAGCAGTAAAAAGACAAGTAAAAATGCATATGAATGCTGCCCACAACACACACAAAATACACAACAGAAAGTAGACAGTGTCAAATTCATATATGTATTAAAACTGGATAGTTACAACAGGACTTCGTTGCCCTGACTTCCTTGTGCTTTTTCTTTCTTGCTTCATGCCAGCATACAAAAACAAAGAGATAATATCATCCGAGCAAAACTTGCAAGCAAAATAAAAACATTAATATTAAGCCTAAAACAAAGAGAATGTCAGAAGTCAGATCTGAACATTCCAATTAATGCGAATATGTTCAACTTTCCCAAAATCTACCACTATCAGAGATTTAGCAATTAACAACTGACAAAAGAAAAACAGGTCTTAATGATGGTAGTTGAGATTATAATTCGAACAAATGATTAGTTATCTTGAGGGATTGGCCAACCTCCAATGGAAGGAGTTTGCATTTGTTCAAATATATCAGAGTGAATAATCTCAAGAGGTTTACAAGTTCTTTCTGATTTTCCAACAGGGAATGTCTATCTATGTTGTTTATCCAAGATGCACCCTTCACATATTTTTTTTGGTTTTTGAATCAATGGCAATCCCTTAACCATATTCTTTTTATGCAAAAAATTCAGACCCCCAAAATTTAAATGACCAAATCTCAAATGCCATAACCAAGATTCATTCTTTACAATTGACTGAAAATCTGTTGGAACATTTAGACTATCATTTTGTTCATCTTTGGTTCCAATTTCTTCTTTTCCGGTGCCAACTTGTTCTTTTCCAGAGCTAGCTTGAGAAATTTCTTCTTTTTCGGTGCCCACTTGTTCTTTTCTGAAGCTAGCTTGAGAGACATTTATTATAGGACCATTTTGAGAATTTTCAGCCTTAAAGGCTGCTCCAACTTGTGTATTTTCTGACATATGATGAGCTTCAGCTGCATTTCTTTTGATATTAGGTTTCAATCTCAAAGGGAACATTCTATTTCTTGTCATTTGTACCTCTCCTATCAGTTGCATACTAGGAGCTTTATCAACAATAACACAAACATTATCCTTCATATAAATTCTATATCCTTTTTGCACTAATTGACCAATACTCATCAAATTATGCTTTAGACCAGCAACATAAAAAACATCATGAATGACCTTTTGCTCCCCCTTTTTGGTTAGAATATTAATAGTCCCTTTTCCTAGAACATTCACTTGATTATTGTTCCCTAGTAACATTTGAAGTAACTGATTTATCTAAGCTAGAAAATAACTCTAGATTTTCAGACATATGATTGCTACAACCAGAATCTAAATACCAAATATCATTTGGACTCTCTTGAACCATATTGCATTCAATCAGTGATTTTGTAGAAATTGCATCAACAATCTTTGTGCATGCAATAAACATAGAATTTTTTGTAGAATTTTCTCGGTGATTTTGATTTTGTCTTCCTTGATCATGTTGTTTCTTTTTGCATTCAGAAGAGTAGTGACCATACCTCTTACAATAGTGACATTGAATATGTGACTTGTCTTGTCTTTGACCAGCTGAATGATTATGAGAGTGATCATTGTTATGTCCTCTTCCACTTTGGTTTGCAAGTCTGTTGCTATGTCCTTTAAATGTGTTTCTTCCTTTACCCCTAGGAGAGAATCTACCTTTACCTCTTCCATGACTTATTGAAGCCTGAGATGAGAATGCATTTTCTATGGAAGTGTGTGATCTGCTCAGCCTATGTTTATGGTTTATCAAAGAGGCATGCAACTCATCCATTGTCATATGAGTTAAATCCTTAGTTTCCTCTATAGCAACAACTAAAGGATCAAATTTAGCAGGCAAAACTCTTAGCATTTTTTCAAAAATTCTTGTCTCTTCTATCATTTCCCCATGTGATTTTATTTGATTCACAAGCCCAACAACATGTGTAAAAAATGATTCCACTGAATTTGAATCTTTCATATTTATGTTCTCAAAATCTCTTCTAAGCAACTAGAGTTTTGCAGTTTTAACTTTGTCCTTACCTTGATAAGTTGTTTGCAGTGTATCCCATGCCTCCTTTGCTACTACTACTCTTGGGAGTATGCTTTCATGCATTGCTTGATGAATGCAGAAAAGGACTTTTCCATCTTTCTTCCTTTGCTCTTTCAAAAGATATTTTTTGCCTGTGTGAGTGCATTATATACTGCTTGGTCTGTTGGTTCCACATAACCATTCTCAACTATCTCCCAAACATATCTTGAGATCGAAACAGGGCTTTCATGGTTGAAGACCAATAATCATAATTTTTGCCTGTGAAAATAGGGGTTTGTAGACTAGACAAAGACGCACCAAACATGGAAGCCATTTATCGTTGCCAGAAGAAAATGAGTAGACCAAAGAAAGTAGAGAGACAAAGGGTTTAAACCAAAGCTTTGATACCAGATGTGGGAAAGGGGCAGAGGATTAGAGAAGCAAAAACATAGCAAACTGAAATAAAACAGTAAAAAGACAAATAAAAATGCATATGAATGTTGCCCACAACACACACAAAATACACAACAAAAAGTAGACAATATTAGATTCATATATGTATTAAAACTAGATAGCTATAATAGAGCTTCGTTTCCCTGACTTCCTTGTTCTTCTTCTCGTTTCTTGGTTCATGCCAACATACAAAAACAAAGAGCTAATATCATCTGAAGAAAACTTGCAAGCAAAGTATAAACATTAATATTAAGCCTTTAAAACAAAGAGAATGTTAGAAGTCAGATTTGAACATTCCAATTAATGCAAATATGTTCAACTTGCCCAAAATCTACCACTATCAGAGATTTAGCAATTAACAACCGACAAAAGAAAAATAGGTCTTAATGTTGGTAGTTGAGATTATAATTTGAACAGATGATTAGTTACCTTGAGGGATTGGCCAATGAACATGTGAAAGTTACAACTTTCCCTCTACACTTCAAGCTTTGCAAAATCTGGGAGGGTGGTCCCTAGCAGTATTAATCAATATCCTATACCAATTATCCCAAATATTGTAAAAAGCGGATGTGCCCTATGCAGATTTGCTTGAGGTTCATGAAAATAAGAAGATCTGGCTTAAATCATTCAAGTATTTTACATTCCCAAGATCATAGGACAAGATAAAAATTCATTTCAACAGACATTTTCAACTAACTTGAAGATTGAAAGTATTTAAGTGTGTTCGATCCCGAAATTGTAAATCACATAAAGGCAAGAGATTTGTGCCTTACCCTAGGGTAACATAGTCAGAATTGGTGCAAATTGGGGTTCCATAATAGCATTTCTTCCAAGAATTTAAGAGCTTGATAACATTTCTTCCATTTTCCTTTTAAATATTGCCACCACTAGCCATCACATATTGTATTTGAGCCCGAGGCCTTGTGAGTTGAAATAGCAATGTGAAGAAACTTTGTGACATAACCTCAATTAGCCGCCTATCTGCTTGTGTCATCACCTTGTACACTTGCCACTTGCTTGTACCCTCGTAGGGCCAAGTTGAGGACCCACCATACTCTCGGTGAGCTGGTAGGGATACACCATCTATCCATTAGAATATTCCTTTATCAAAATGCTCCTTGTATTGCACATCACATTTTAGTTTGTTCCTTCTCAACTCATAATTGCGATGCAAAGGAAGTATGTTCAATAAACTAAGATTTGGTCATGTGTTGCAATCTGGGGTCTTTAACAAATATTGTGCTTTCCTTAATTCTTTAGGGGGAGAGAACCCCGATGCAAAGACATCACACGATGCAAAAAGAAAGTGACACTTAGAATATTCTGCAAGGATATTCTTCATTCATTTCCTTCCATTCTTTGTTCTCATCACACATCACACTTTGAAGATAAATTGTTTGGTTAAAAAATGCAATGCAAAAAGAGCATGTGATGGGTTAAGATATGGCCATGTGCTTCAATCATGGCCGCTCGTACATATCACATTTTTCATTAGGAACTCAAGACTTGAAAATGTGATACAAAGAAATACTATGATGGTGTGGGATTATGACAACTATCCTCAGGATGAAATCAACAACGCCATCACACTTCGCATTAAGGGGATAAGTAGGGATTGAGAAAAATGTGATGTGAGAGATTCATGAGATGCAACAAGGGTTGAATCCTATCCCTGGGTCATGGAATTACAAAGCCATCGCACATCACACAAAGGAAGCCAACAATAGAAAGGAAAAATGCGATGCAAAGGAAGCTAGTGATCAAATGGGAATCAACCACATGGTCAAAGCTGAGAGGGGGATAGGGAAACTTAAGTGAGCAATTTTGCACATGCATCAAATGTTGTTTTAAGAGGTGGCCATTGGTTGGTAGCATAAAAAAGGGATTGTTAAATAAAATGGTATGCATGATTCGAAGTTAGGAATTTTGAAAAGGATAGTCTTGATCATCCAAAAGAGATGTTTTGACAACCATGCCAATGGCCGATAGGGGCTTCAAAACCAACATGAAACACTGAAACCATTTATCTTTATCACACTCTCATCCTTGAGTAGAGAAACAAAAAGTTATGAAAACCTAGGCCGCAACTGACAAAGTTTAGAGTATTGACCAAAAGACTGACAACTTTTATACTTAGCCAAATTTTACAAAGGCTCAGACAGAGACTTAGGAAAATACAAGATAATCAAGTGTGCAGGCTCCAGCGGTGAAAAGGAAGCAAGGGGCTAGTCAAGGCACAAGAATAAATGACGTAAGTTATAACTAGGCCGACAAAAAACTGACTCAACTGATCAATAAAGGAAAAGAACAAGCCACCAAGGCGACCAAAAGTTAGGTTTTATTTTGAAGGAAGCATAAACCCTAAACACTATTTGATAAACCCTAACTCATATGACCCATCTGAAAGATCAAAAATAGGGATAAATGACCAAGGACCAGAAAATTTTATAGGTTCCATTAGTGGCTCTAGTTGGGGATGTTTTTTCACCATGAACAAAGCAAGATCCCATAAGACTCTCGGTGAAGTAGACCAAAAATGCATAGAACCCAAAACCCAAGAAAACCAGACCATACCAAAACAAAAATAAGCACCAAACCAACCTATATACAATGTACATGGAAAACACATACTTCAAGTGAAGTATGGCTCCAGGAATTGTCCATGTATTGACAATTCCTAAAGTCCACCTGTCAGACTTTGTAGATAATATGAATCTTCCCCGTGAATATTGCTGATCAGATAAGGTCCTAGCCATAAGGCATCAAAATTACCATGTTTTCCCTTATCTTCAGCCATAGCATTCCACATCAGGACGATGCTTCCAATTTCAAACTTTCTAGAAAATGATCTTTTGTCATATAACCTCTTCACCTGCAATTGCATTTTCAAATTTCTCTATTTTGCATCCCTTATGACTTCATCTAATTCTTTTAAAGTACTAATTATTATTTGCATATCATCAGTGACACTATCATCATACTCTTGAATGAACTTATAAACTTGCAGTAAATTATTGGTTGGAATCCTAGCCTCAATGCCATATACCAAGTTAAATGGAGGTTGCCTTGTTTCCTTTTTGGTGGTCATTCTGTCAGCCCAAAGAGCTTGTTTCAATTTGGAGTCCTAAGCTTTCTTATTCTTCTCAATCACCCTTTTGATGATCTTCAACAAACTCTTATTGCTAGATTCAACTTGTCCATTACCTCGAGGGTGATAAGGGGATGAGTAGGAGATTTTTATTCCATACTTGTCGTAGAAACTTGTAAATTCTTTTGATCTAAAATAATAGCATTATCTGATACAATCTTTTTGGGCACACCAAATCTGATCAGAATATTGTTCATTAAGAAATCTACAACCACCTTGCTTGTAGCCTTCCTTGTAGGGATAGCCTGAACCCATTTTGTAAAGTGATCAGTGGCTACCAAGATCCAAGCATGTCCACCACTGGATTTCTTAGCAATTACCCCTATAAAATCAATTCCCCATTGTTGAAATGGTGCTTGGACTATGACTAGTCTAAGAGGAAAGTTCCCTGAAAACCTTTGGCAAGCATCACATGTCTTCACTAATCTGTGTGCATCCTTAAATAAAGTGGGCCACCAAAATTCTACCCTCAAAACCTTGTGTGCAGTAGTCAGCCATATAGTGACCACCACAAACACCATCGTGCATGTCTGTTAAAATTCCCAAGCCTTGCTTCCCATCAACACATCTAAGCAACACCCCATTCATACTTCTCCACCATAACTCATTATCAACTATCACATAGCTTATTGCTTGCAATTTCAGTGTTCTTTTCTAATTGTCGGTCATCCCTTTAGGGCATGACATGTTTTGCAAGTAATATGTAATATGTTTGTACCATCCTGAGGTTTTCATATCACAAATAGGAGACACATCAACAAAATCAACATTATTTACCTGATTTGCTTCTAAGTTAGTTTCTACCATCAATTTGGCTAGCCCCTATCCTCTCACCAACTTAGTGATTTGACCATCAATGTTGAATTCCTAAATCCTGTTTATCCACCTACCTCTCCTTCCTATGACCTCCTACTATGTAAAAATTTCCTTGACAACAACACTTGGAACATAAGAAATAATTGTTGCACCCACTAAGTATGATCTAAAATTCTTGACTACTTTCACCAAAGCATAAGCTTGCTTATCAATCATGTCATATTTCAATTCAGCTAGCTACAATGGCTTATTGAAGAATACAATAGGCTGCTCATATCCATCTTCATTTTTCTACAACAATACTACAACAATTGTGTGAAAAGAAGCAAAAGAGAAAAGTTGAAATGGTTTTGAAAAGTCCAGGGACTTCAAAACTGGGGCTTCTTTAATAGATCATTTTATATTCTTGAAAGCGTTGCTTGGTTCCTCACTCCAAGCTATCTTTTCTCCTTTCTTCAACAATCTTGAGATTGTCCTAGTAATCTCTATAAAGTTTGTCACAAATCTTCTCAAAAAGTTGATTTTCCCAAAAATTGATTGAATTCCTTTCATATTCTTTGGGTGTGGTATTCTATCAATGGAAACAACTCTTTCAGGGTATGTGCTTATCCCTTCTTAGATACAATATGTCCCAACAACTTTCCTTTTGTGACCCCAAAATAACATTTCTTGGGATTGAGAGATATCCCATATTTCAATGCTCTATCAAATATCTTTTCAAGGTGCATATAGTGATCTTCCTCTTTCTTAGAATATGCACTAAGGTCATCTTGCTACACTTCCATAAAAATATCAATGAAGTCAAAAAGCACGTCAATAGTTTGTTGAAATTTTGCACTAGCATTAGTCAGGCCAAATGACATCTTTCCATAAACAAAAGTGTCCCAAGGAGTTGTGAATGTTGTTTTGTATTGTTCAAAATCTTTGAATTTCACCTGGTTGTATCTTGAAAACCCATCCATCATTGACATTAATTCACAACCAATGAACTTTTGCAACATTGCCTCCATGTTTGGCAATGGGTAATTGTCTTTCAATGATGATATATTTAAATTTCTAAAATCCACACATAACCTGATATCACCATTCTTTTTTCTTACTAGCACCAAGTCTAACACCCAAGTAGAATGTCTGATGGGCTTGATAATCCCACCATCTCTCAATTTCACTAACTTTGCTTGAATTTCAGGTGCCAAGGTTGGGTTGATTGGTCTTTGTTTTTTACTAAAAAGTTTTGCACCAGGTTTGAGAGGTATCTCATGTTGAAACAAATCCTCTTTGTATGCCTTCAAGTCATCATAAGACCAAGCAAATACATGCCTATATTTTTTCAACAAAGCACCAAGAAAATTGCTTTGATCTGGGGCTTCATTTTCTTCCCCACATATCTACTTTCTTTGGAGCATTTTAGTACCCAAATTGATTTCTTCAAGGTCATCCTGCTGGGTGGAATTCTGCTTAACAATACTTTTATCAGGTTTGTCAAAAACCCTTTCCAAAGCCACTAAACCCTTAGGAATTCTTGTAGTCTTGAGTTGAATGACCTCATTGCTGAATACTATCTCTTTTCCATAAACCTCCTCAACAAATGCTCCAAAATCAATTTCTTGACTTTCATAATGATCAACACATTGTAAGAACTTAAATATTTCATCATCATCATTGAATACTTGCCAATACTGAATGTTGTCAAGAATAGATGGCCTTGTCTATACCTCAACCTTTGAGATACTAGCAAAAGTTATATAATTAGGCGTTAAAGCTATGTTTTCCAATAGATCCACCACAACATTCTTACTCCTTTCTAAGCAATCAATGCCAAAGCATCAAACTATTCTATTGAGTCCCAAACAATATTCCTGTATTGTTTCAATCTCTTATTTTTTGATACAAACCTAGACCTAACCTGGGACACAACTAATTTTGAGTCAGCAATGACTCTCAACTTGCTAATTCCATGCTTTTCAGACAATCTCAATCCAAGCAACAAATCTTCATACTTTGCTACATTGTTTGTACAAACAAATAACAATGAGGATGAAAACTTAAAATTTTTACCACTTGGTGAGATAAATATAACCCCTCCACCAGACCAAGTTCTTTTGAACAAGCACCATCAAAGTACATGGTCCACAACTCATTCTTTTACCTCCCTTTCCATGGGTGCAGGTTTCTTATCTTCTTCTTCTTGTAATTCCTCAACCCTGAAGTTATTAATGTACACATCAACAAAATGAATATGCTCCGTAGGTTCATTCTCCTCAATCATATATGCAACTTTGGGCTCCCTATGAAGTTTAACATCCTTTCCATCAATAGGGATAGTAGAAAAGGACATATCACATTGCATATTTCCTCCAATGGTAGCAAACCACTTTTTGGATTAAAGCATCCCATAAGTAGGAGGAATGTATACCACAATTAAATACTCATCATAAATTCTTTGTTCGGATATGCTATGAATAGATAAGCTACCTCTGTTATGACCCCTATGACTGACAGTTCTCTAAAATCCATTGCATAACATTTTACATAAGTCCTTGTGATTTTCAAACCCAATGCTTGCATGATTTTAACTGGCATAATATTAGAGGATGCTCCTAATTCAATCATACAATTCTTCAGTATTTTGTCATCAATGATGAAAGTAATGTAGAAAGGGTCCACCTTATTAGGGTAGGTAGTAAGTCTGGCACCCAAGAATACTTGCGGATCATCAACATTATTTCCTTCAAATTCTTCTTTGATCTTTACCTTACTTTAGTTTGAATATTTACCCTTTTTTCACTGCAAGTTATAGCTACACCATTCATGAAAGCTATTTTATGATTTTTGTGTTCTTCAATCCTCATCATCCCAAGGAGTGAGACTGATACCTTCACTTGTGATAACAACTAGAACATGTCAACTGGGGTATACTTGGGTACATCAATGTTACCGCAAGGCTATCTCCAAGTTGTCCTTTGTTGACATTTGATGTTCCTTCTTCTTTAATCACATTCCTTTTCTTTTCGTCAACAGTCTTCAACTCCTGAGGTTTATTTGGAGTTGATGAAGGAACCACTGGCTCATCAATATGTACTTTGCCAGATTTCTTTCCCCATATTTTAGTATTTCTTACTTTTGGTTCTTCCTTCTTCTTACCCACTTGACACTCTATTGTGTGGTCTCACAACATGCCCCAAGAATGTAAGACTTGGGGACCCAAGTGAAAAATTAATGCTTATGGCAGGTGTTGGTTGGAAAAGGATCATCAGAGACCCATGTTGAAGTGAAAGTCTTTGAAGTAATTCGTGATTTTTGAGTGTACTAGGTGTCATGTGTACTAGATACCAGGTACCAGAAAGCTAGGTTGGTTGGAATGTTTAACACAAGGTTTGGTAAGTTGTTATGGTCTAGAGGTGAAAGTCTAGGAAATGTGAAGGTTTCGGTGGTAACTAGGATCTGAGTAAATTTTGTTTGGGTAAAAAGTTGAAGTTTGTCAGGTACTGGATACCGGGTAACAATGCATGTATGCTGGATGTAAAGTTGATTGTTTAGTTTTGTCGAAGAGCTCAAAATGTCCGGTAACCCGCCTAAAGTGGTAACTACACGAGAATGCATTAAAAACATGTTATTTATGATTGGATTTAAAAGATGATTTATTACTGATGGTTTTATTTTTATAAGAGTTTTATGAATGTTTTGAAAAGGGATTGATATATGGAATTTTATGTGTAGGAGAAATAGGATGTTGGACTATGCTTCGGTATGGATGGTCAGGATAATTTGGATCATGAGTAGTTACATAACCAGGTTGGGTAGTACACTTCGGGATTCCATGTGAAGGAGGAGCTTGAGATGAAGAAATATCAGGAAACTAGGTATTACACATGCGATGAAGGAGAGTATCTTGATCCGGGGTGATTTACTTTCGGGTGTTTTTCATCTGAGCCTAAACCTGAATGTAGGAACCAAAAGTGCTGGTAGATTGTGGTATATATATCCAATTCCACCTGATCATTCTAAATATCCAGCAGAGGAAGTTCGTACATTTTGTTTGACAAATATACTCGACCCAAATTGATGTCTTGATTACATTTTAAAGACATAAGTCCAAAAGTTTTGAACTGCTAAAGAAGGTTGATATTCATTGACTTATTCATAAGTTCTCTTGCCAATTGTCATATGCCACGTGCCTTGTTGTGGCTCATCCCTTGGATTCACTCTCATGTGTTGGTTAAATTTCTCGAGCACCTTGTTCTTATAAAAGGCCAGGAGATGTTTCATTTTAAGTTAAGTTTAGAATTTGTGGATGTCGGAGAACCAATTTTTTTCCAAGTTTTGTTCTTTTTCCTATTTTTTGTTCCATTCCAAATTAAAAACTTGTATGTTTCATTAGAATTTAACTATTATTAGAGCCAATTTCAAAGCTATTTCCTGATATGAAATCTTACGTAGTTGATTGGTTGTTCCTATCAAACAAGACTGTGTGCTGCACCATTTAAGGGTGCATACTGACACTATCTAGTGGAAAATAATCTCACTTTTCTTTAAAATCTCGCATCATTATGTGCCTAGTTGTGAAGCAATCTGGTGACATATGGAACGGTTTTCTTTGGTTTGGTTATTTCTTGAGGCATGCGTGGATAATACCTAGGAGAAATTTTATGTTTTAGTAATATTTTATGATTTGTTTTAGAATAGATGCTTATATTTCAGAAAATGTTCCAAAAAAATGTAATGAATGCATGGAGTTTTAATTACAAATATTTTGAGTCCATGAAATTTTTGAATGCTTAATGCTAAATCTACTTGGATGAATGCAAGTTATTTGAATTTCATGAAATATTGTTGCAAATTTGATTTCATGAAGTTATTGAATGACCAGACCGAGATTATTTTCATATCTCTATGATATCAGTGGATACTTTAAGGATTGTTTACCCCTCATGCTTAACAACATTATCACAACAAACCTTGAGCGAACCTAGTGCGTCAAAACCTGACATAAACGAGCCTTGGGATCAAGCTGAGTTAGCTTTAGATTTAGGTTTTCCTGGTGGTGTCTTTCAAGAAAGACAGGTTCCTATGGTGTCCCTGAGAGAACTTATCTTCCTGTTGGTATGCGACTAACGTCTGCATCAACACACTCCTTTTTATCTTTTTCTTGTTCCTTAATGAACACACTGCCAACTTTTCCTTGATCACTATTCACAACTCTATTTCTCAAATGGTATTTTCTCTTGAATTGAGAAACAACAACAATAGTCAATTCCTTAATTTCCTCATCTGATGGCCTCCTCAAAGTCACACCAGCTTC
The DNA here is from genome assembly GCA_007258455.2 of Sequoia sempervirens. Lineage (NCBI taxonomy): Eukaryota > Viridiplantae > Streptophyta > Pinopsida > Cupressales > Cupressaceae > Sequoia > Sequoia sempervirens. The sequence goes on from VDFB02075321.1 coordinate 197,844,529, forward strand.
TTCAGTCTCAAGATTATTCACAACATAATCTTCTTTTTCATCTTCCTCAAATTTTTTTTGTTGATATGCTCTTGCAATATGTCTTTGATTATCAACATCAACTTCATTTGTCTCTTCATCAAAAGAGAATTCCCCATAAACAAACAACATATTGATTTCCCTATCTTGCTCATGAGGCAAGTCATGGTCACCGCATGTATTCTGGTCTTCTTCTAAAGATTGTGGTAATACACACTAATGTGATGAATAGGGTAGCTAGCATGCTACACACCATAGAGTACCATCCATTAAATTCACATAATTATTCTTCAATGGGTCAGGTGGGTCTTTATTCTGCAATTTTTTTAATTATTAAAAACAAGCTTACCATTATGCTAGTTGGTGTTGTATGGCTGATCCATGCAATTTGAGCAACCTCATTTCTTTGTAAATTTGATTTCTCATTTGTTTCTAGAACCTTTTTGTGCCTAGACATCTTATACTTCAAGTATTTTAATGCATCCATCACTTATCCATTTTATCCTCTTGTGTTGTTTTCTCATGACCTCTAGGGTTTTTTAGAAGTTTTACATCTTCTCTTCTTCCCACTTTCCCCGAGGCTCTTCTATTGCTTTCAATGTGAAAATCAGTTTTAAAAGAATCTCTCAAATTTTGGGAATCTTTGTCTCTCAAGTATTAACTCATTTTTGAATCAAATTCATTGCAATATAAAACAAGACAAACCTATTTGAATTTGGTCTCAAATCAACAGGAATTCTAAACATTGCCTTTTGAAACCTTATACTAAAATCAAAAACCATTTTATTCTATCCTTTAGTAATGTTGTTAAATTCATTCAACATAAATCGAGGGTCTGTTTTGTCCCCATACCACTCCTTGAAAACCCTTTTGAACTCTGTCCAAGACCCAATACTAGCCTCTATTAGACCTCTATACCAATCTCTTGCATTCTCAAACAATGATTGCATAAATAATTTCATTAAACACCCTCATCATACACCTCATAGTCATCCAACAAATTCAGAAAGGCCCTTAGATGATCTTCACCAGAAAAAGCATTATTTCTAATAAATTTAGTTAACACACTTTTGATATAATTAGGGATAGGGTTTGGACAACTAGGAATTCCATAAAAAAAAAGTTGCCTATACCTTTCTAACTAAAATGGTCTTCTATGAAACTGATTATCTTGATGGTTATGCTGCCTACTGGCACCACTTCCTCCTACATCCTGATTTTCTTTGTCTCATATTATGACCTCCAAACTGAGTGTGAGTATGCTGAATTTTCTTTATGTTCTAAGGTTGGGAACATGGGATGGACTAACCTATATGAGATGAAGTATTTATGTCAATCATTGGTATTGATAAGGGTGAAGAAGGTGGTGGGTTTTGAGAGCTAGAAACTGCAGAATTCCCAAGGGAGGACTTCAAGAATTAATTCTTCTTTGTATTTCAGCATTTGCAACTAATATTTCTATTCAAAGTCTAACTCCTTTTGTAACTCCTCATTCTCCTTCTTTACTTTAAGAGCTAATGAATCATGTTCCCCAGATGCAAGAATCTTCTGAGAAGATCCTCCCTCATCAATGTTTATCCATTTTAAATATTTCTTTCCTTTGTCACTAGGTTGGGAAGAGGCATTAGAGGTAGAATTTGCTGCGACAAAGGTAGTAATGGTAGAACTAGTCCAAGTACTTGTGTGGGTATTACTTAGTGGAGAATTCAGAGTATTACTACCAAGTATTTGGTTAATCATTGGGCCACTGGATGCAATGGAAACATGTTCTGGTTCTTCTTGGCTTAACAACTTCATTCATTCTAATTTCCTCTTCAACATATCCCTCTCATACATTTTAATTTTAATCTTCTCCTCTCTTTACTTAGCCCTTTTTATGCTCAACTCCTTAACCCTTTGATTTTCCCTTTGCAACTCACTTATCTCATTCATTAACTCCTCTTCATTGGGAAATATAATATCTTAATCAAAAAATTTCAAAGCACTATCGAAAAGATTTGGGGCATTCATATGGAAAGAAGGAGTAGGCGATTTACTAACAAGATCACCAAGCAGATCATGACCAGAAGGATTAGGTGTGCTTTTTGCTCTAGGATTTAGTCTCCTGGATGCCAATTCAACATCAAAATTAGACTCCCAAAATGTCTCTTTCTGTGATTGCTTATTTTCCAAAAGATCTAAATGGGCTTGCTCTCCTTCAACAAGTTTCTTTTAAATGGAATTCTCCTTATTTCTTACAGGAATACCAAATTCATATGATTCTTGCAAATTATCATCACTACTGGCAAGAGAACGTCTAGATCCTAATGGAAGAGGAGAAATAAAATTACCAGTGTCCATGGTCTTCTTCTTCCAAGATTGCCGAGTGTTTCGTGGAAATTCACCTTTCAAATTTTGCTCTGGATGCTTCTTCATATGCCCTCTAGTTTCTCTCATCCTTCTTCTCTTTCCTCTTATTTCTTAGAAATAATCCTTGCACTGGCACAGGAGACTCAGAGTCGCCACCCAAATTATGGGAATATGAAATTATGTGAAAATATTTGTTGATCCTTGGAGAAATTACAAATGCAGACAGACTTAACAAGACTCTTGAAAAATTGAACATAAGACATAAATATTTCGTGACTCTATCTGTAATTGATCTCGAACTAGAGACTTATACAGGTTGATTCCCAATAGAGTCACAAATTTGTTGGTGGTTTTTAATTCCAAACCCGATCTCAAAAATAACCTACGAATTAGCCACTTTCAATGATTAGTTACCTTGAGGGATTGGCCAACAAACAGGTGAAAGTTACAACAACTTTCCCTGTACACGTTAGGCTCTGCAAAATTTGGGAGGGCAGTCCCTAATAGTATTCATCAATATCCTATGCCAATTATCCCAAATACTATAAAAAGAGGATGTGCCCTATGCAAATATTCTTGAGGTTCATGAAAATAAGAAGATCTGGTTTAAATCATTGAACCATTTTACATTCCCAAGATCATAGGACAAGATAAGAATTCATTTCAACATATATTTTCAACTAAATTGAAGATTGAAAGTATTTAAGTGTGTTTGATCCCAGAATTGTAAATCACATAAAGGCAAGAGATCAGTGCCTTACCCTAGGGTAACAGAGTCAGAATTGGTGCAATTGGGGTTCCATAACAACATTTCATCCAAACATTTAAGAGCTTCATAACATTGCCTTACAAATTATGCCTAGTTTTCCTAAACAACTCTACTTATTGAATCTTGGTATTCATTCACACAAACCTGTATTCCCATTAAAGAATTTAACCTATTCTTTGAACAAGAGCCTTAATGAAAAAACATACATCCACAGACACAACCATGGAGAGAAATTGAAAGATCCTTGATCTATTTCATTCATAATTTATGTAAACCATACATCAAGAGACAATTGACTTCAAAATTTTGCCATTGAATTCCACAAAATTCTTGTACTATTATACAACATTACCAATTACAAAACTTAGAAACCATATCCTAAGAATGACCTCGACTCTATTCTTTACATTTCATTACAAAATTCACCAAAGATCTGTGCAAAAGGCCATGAATTCCCTTTTATAGAATAAGGGAGCAACAAGCCTCAGGGCTTTTACACCTGACATCATTCAATTCAATCTTTCGTTACAATATTAAAGTACCCTAACTGTCCATGAGGGAATATCTTAGAAGAGATAACAGTCGCTATTAAGTCAATGAAGCACGCTCCCACATCCTTTAGAAAGTGCACATTAAGGGAGGCAGTTGTATTGAATATTCATCAAAAATTTCCAAATATGGGGCACTCTCTTTCATCCATTTCCATTTCCATGTTCACTTTATCCTTGAACTATCAGCTAGCCATACTTGTTTAAATTTTGATCATTGATCTAATTTTAAAACAAGGTCGATGATTGTCGCATATCCTTCATACATTGCCTTTTGCTTTAAATCTCTCAATCAATAAAATGCGACATGTGAAAGAAATATGTGACGAGTTGAGAATACGCCATGCATCTCATTTTCCTTTTAAATATTGCTGCCACTAGCCATCACATATTGCATTTGAGCCCCAGGCCTTGTGAGTTGAAATAGAAATGTGAAGAAATCTTGCGACATAATCTCATTTAGCCACCTGTCTGCTTGTGTCATCAACTTGTACACTTGCCACTTTCCCGCACCCTCGCAAGGCCAAGCTAAGGATGCACCATACTCTCGATGGGCTGGTGGGGATATTCCATCTGTCTATTAGAATATTCTCCTTGTATCACACATCACATGTCTATTTGTTCCTTCTCAACTCATAACTAGGATGCGTTAAACTAAGATTTGGCCATGTGTTGCAATCTGGGGTCTTCAACACATATCACGCTTTCCTTCATTCTTCACCACGATTCAAAGACATCACCCGATGTAAAAAGAAAGTGACAGCTGGATAGAATATTCTGCAAGCATATTCTTAATTCATTCATTTCCTTCCATGCTTTGTTCTCATCGCGCATCACACTTTGAAGATAAGTTATTTGATTCAAAAACGTGATGCAAAATGAGCATGTGATGGGATAAGATGAATGTCAGAAAAATCTAGTATGTGTTATACCTTTGATGTCTAGATGATGACGAGGCATCATGTGTGGTCAACTCGAACACATTCATGTGAGCTAAAATTTGACATTAATCATGCACATTATTTTTTCTCATTTAAAGATCATATCATCTTATGCTTGGATTGCAGGTAATGAGTTTTAGTGAAGGTCATGATATTTCTATTCAATTTTTTTCATTCACAAAATGATGCGTGGAAGGATCATAAATAGATTTACATTCTTTTTCTTTTTCTCTTTAACCCTTTCCTTCCCCCTTATCCTTTTTGTTTTTGATAATAAAAAGTAGCAGACCTAGGGTGCTGGCCCTTTTTGTTATTTTTCATATTAATGATAGTTTATGGTTAGTTTTGGGTTTTTAATGACAAATTTCATTCATAAAAGGTAAAAAAATACTACGGCTTTTTGACTTCTATATCACCAAAAAATTGCACATCTCACTATCCTAGAAATTAGAACTAAAATCTTGAAAATTGGAATGAATTTTCATGAATGACCTTTTGTATTCCCCTCCACAAAATACTAAACTTGAAGGAAATATTTCTATTGTAAAGTTTTTAATCACTTTTAAACCCAAATTAATGTTAAAATTAGTTGTGGGAAGTCTATCAAATTGAGACAAATATCAACATGTTTAAAGGTGAAAATAGTGACCAATTTACACTAAGTAGACCACCTTTTCATGTGAATGAATTAGTATTCTATGTAGCCCCTTGAAAGGACCAAGCACAATGATCCTCAACTATTGAGATCTAGTAAAACTCACAAAAGTAATTGATGAAGAAAATTGAAGCTAGTCACCTTTCAAGTAGGGGACCCTTTTTTGTTCCAGCCTATGGTGTGTCAAAACTCACAAGAACATTGGTGTGCAAAAACCCACATCAACAAATCCTAACTTGCACATCAAAGCTTACACAATGAATATGCACAAAATTATTTATTGGGATGGGGTGGTTGGAAAAATATTTCTAAAGACCTTGGAAGGCATCATGTTGCATTGTTATTATAGACTCATTAAGGAATCAATCTACTCCTTCCAATAGATCGACAATTTTTTCATAGTGTTTGACATGAACAGACTAGTAAATAATTTGTGAATTCCTAAGCATAATCTAAGATGTAAATGAATCTATGACACATTTCATTATATAATGTAAACGATTCATCTACAATTCTACTACTATACCAAACATGAACCATAGGGGTTTATATGATCTTTTCTTGAAAGAATTCAATAGGGACACACAAGAGGAAGTCCAAAAACTTCCCTATAAATCATAGAAAGAGGGTATTCAAAAATATCTAAGGATACATCAAGATACCATTGATATTGAAAGGAAACATTATAATTCCAATGGAAGTATGGTAACACAAGATAACAAAAACAACTCCTTGACATTGAAAAACCTAAATAAAACTATAACACTACTACCAATGTGGTTACAAATATCCCACTACTAAATAACAACAACAATCACAACTATAATGATTACACTCATGAAAATAAATCCTCAAGTTTAAGGAATGAATATTTCAATGCTATTAAATTTTCATTATGGATCAATTACAAGAAAACATGTAGACAAAATGAGTGGCCATACAATAATCACTATGACCTTTATCAAAGATCTCAAGAGTACAGTCTTGATAAGTACTACTTATTTCACAAAAGAATAGGGCATGACATTGAGTCATGCTAGGAGTAACAACAATTCCTCTCAAGTTTCGTAGAGGAACAAAGATGTGCATTTGTGGACATGGTAGCCATAGTAGTAGGGTCTAAAGAAGGACTGACCAACCATGCAACCCACATAATAGAAACACACAAACAAAAATAAATATCATAAATAACGCCAAAATTATCCTAAGAAAACCCTTGAGAGGGAAGAACCTAGCCTCCAAAAGATCCTTTCACTTATATTAAATTCTCAAACACATTATATTCTGCCATAAAACACCCACATCGTGATTACTAGCACAAACAATAGCGATTGATCATATAGGTCCCTAATGCATTGGTTATGTTAAATATCAAAATGACTGATCCACTATCTATAATAAATTATACTCACAAGGAAAAGGTTGTCATTATGTGGGTAAAATAGCCTATCAACAAAATGGTGGAGGATTCTAAGCTAACTCAAATAAAGTGGGTTATATCTTCTATACTTCGATCTCGACTTAAACTCAAGAGGGTATTCCTAGGGGTATACTTGAATAGGAATAAAAATCATGCTTAAGATAAACAACAATAATTTAAATGATAGCTAAACCCAATCTATCTAATGAACCCCAAATATTGTCACTAGACTAAACAAATTAGCTATCAATAACCCCTATATAGCTGATAATACACCTAGAAAACATGTGCAAGGTGAGGTAAGCATCATGATTCATAGATAATGGTTTTCTATGTTCCCTGTAAACAATGATATCATGAAATCACTAATAAATAAATAAATGAATGATTTTATGAATTTATTTTAATATGGATGACTGAAGCACATACAAGAGACCAATGCCTTATCTTGGGCAACAGAGTCACAACTGACAAGAAGGAAAACACAAAGGGAGAACAAACTGATATAATATACTTATATATGAAGCATATATGAATATCATTCCAAGATTTATCTACTTAGTTATCCATTATTGAACTACCCAAATTCATATGCACTTGTATAAAAGAGTTTTTGTAACTCATGCAACACACTTAGAGTTATGTCAAGTTCCTCTAAATTTGATTACATTCACAATAGAAAATGTGTTGAAGAAAGCATGTCAAATTTGATATATTCTCCGATTTTACATACATAGCAATGGAGACATAACATATTTATTACAACATTCTTACAACAGTTTTTCATAACTAATGTGCCCCTACAACTATTCTTTGATTTTATGCAACTTTCTACTTCTTTTGATTATTTCTTTGCTCTCTTATATTGTCCAATCCTCATAAAAAGATAGTCAAAATTCCAATAAAACCCACTCATAGGAGAAACCCTAGGATGGATTACTATAGCAACAATCAATTGATGGTTAAGGAAGATTCCCCCCAAAATAGATGCATTAGATTGATAGGCAACCTATTGCAATAACTTCTAGTGGGTGAAAGAGTGGCATCATCAATGTAGCTAGATGGAACACAGGTGCAACCAACAATAATGGTGGTAGGTGAATTTGAAACTCGTAGAGAAACAAAACAGGTGTCAAAATTATACCTACCTAAAGTTGAGTCATAAATTCTTGGTTGGTGGGAGAATCACAATGGCACATTGATCATCATGGAAATCCTATGAGAAGTAATTGTGGGCCAAAATCATGACACTCAAACCAATTAAGCTTCAAAACTCATTAGAAACTCAAAACAATAGATTGCAGGAATTAAGAGGCCATCTAGATCAAAAGCAAGAATTTTAATCCTATCGGATTCTTGTGAGAACTTCATATGCAAGTGCATTTGCACCCTTGAGAAATACATTTGGTTCACATCATATCACTTGGAAACTATCTCCCTAGTATTTTTCTCTTAAAAAACTTCACGTGGGTCAAAAGGCTCCATTGGGTCACAATATGTAATTGGCCTCTAAGTGGAATTGGTAGAAAAACCAAGTACATCCTAATTTTATCAACATGTCCGGTTCGAAAGGAAAGTCCCACTAGTGACATAAACATTATGTTAGAAAAGAGGGATGAGATGAATTGGGAAGCTTAAAAAATGGTGATATGATAATGTAAACAATATGGGATGGCGTGAACATGTCATCCGGGTATGGATGTAGGAAAATGGAGTGGAACTTCTCAATGAGAAAAGTCATCTAAATAGGATGAAGAAACTTTATAAATGTGAAGTTTAGATAGGGGATGGAAGTGTGCAAGAGGAAAGAAGCAAAGAATATGAAGTGAACCGAACATTTGCACATGAAAGGGGAAGTTCATTTGGAAATTTCAACAAAGGGGAAGATGATGTCATAATGATGTATGCAAGAAGATGGGGGCTATCAACTTGTAAAATATTTACTTAACCGATTTCATAACACACTTGTGGAAAGATGGAGGCTATCAACGTATAAAATATTTACTTAACCAATTTCATAACACACTTGTGGGAAGATGGGGGGAAAGTGGAAATTATGGGAGAAAGGTCAACATGTGGAATGGGTTGGTTCACATGAAAATACCTACAAATATCTAGTTGGATAGGATTTTCTTGCAAAGTGGGATATTTTATGTGAACCTAATTTATTTGAAGGGTGAAGAGGTGAAGTTCGAGTGGAGGAAAAATTCCCAAACTTTGACACTTAGGTCAATTTTTTAGCATTTAAATCCTTTCCGAGAAAAAGATGGTGAATTGCACCGTGCAGAATAATGGACTGGAACTACACATTAGTAGGGAAATTTATTTGGAAAAGACATTTTTGGGGGATGGATTGAACTAGATGGAGGGATAAAACCTACAAGACAAAACTTTCCCCCCTTAGCATATTTTCAAAAATTCAAAAAGAAACTTGACTTAATTTTTGGTGCTCTATCTGTAGGTTTAAGAAATTTTGACAAAACATGATCCATGAAGTGTTTCTCAAATTGGTTATAAATTAGGGAAAAATTACTATGACACAAAAAGTGGAAGGGACTCATGCAAAAAGGAAACTACAGATTTGAGTCCCAACAATGGCTCTAGTTGGGGACATGCACCTCTTGCAGGCACAATGAAAACTTAGTATCTTTAGCAGACCACCAAAATTTAGCAAGGAAAAATGTAATCTTGATCTAAAAGGAAACATAAATACTTGGAAGTAAAACCAAAATGGAAGATGAAACAATCAACTTACCATTCAAAATTTTGAAGCACTATTACTTATGAGAAATAATTCTTTAGATGCTATCCATGAATAGGTAGTTCCATCAATTCTCCTTCAAGATCCAAGAGATGGTATACATGAAAATTATACCTCTTATCTATTCTAAATGGTCCAATCCTTAAGGGTTAAAGTTTTTCATGTTTCCCCTTATCTTCAGACTTGGCATTCCACAACAAAACCATATCACCAAATTGGAATTCTCTTGGTGATGTCTTCTTATCATGTAAATTCTTCATAACTTGCTTGTGTTGATTAATTCTTTCATGAGATGCTCTTTGTTGCTCATCTAATTTTGTTAATTGCATGACCCAATAGGAGATAGCATCACATTGATCATCATCAATATCTTGCAATAGCTAGTAAAGAGGCAACTTCAAATTGGTATTTCATACACAAGTCAAATATGTAAACCATATTAGATTCCTAAACTTAAGACATGTTATACAACTCTAAATATCTTAATTGAAAGAGAAGTCTTAATTTAGATGTACAAACTTAGATTAAAACTCATAAACAAAATCCAAACTAAATGAAGAGATTCAAACTATAATATGACAAATAAATTATAGTTTTCTTTTATCCAACAAAATAATGTAGGTTTTATCATATATAGACCAACCGTCTCAAGGAAAAAAAATCCTTAATTTCATTTATAATAATTAAATCCTTTAGTAATTAAAATTAACATTATTTTTGTTTTTGGGTCAATATTGGGTACTAGGAAACATTAATACTTATGATTGGGTCACATATTGTTAATGGCGAGTAGCAGGATGAGTGGCAGGAAACAAAGTGAGGGTAGGAATTTGAATTCCCCTGTTGCAGAGGGTGAGGGAGATGTTGATTCTAAAGATGAGGAAGATGGTTTGCATCTAGTGCTTCCTGATGGAAAGATTTCTAGAGTCGAAAAGGAAGTGGATGAAATCTCTCTGGGAGATGTTGCTGTTGGTTTTTTTGGGTTGCTGTCGGTAGAGGCTTTCTTGTTGATGTCTAGGGTGAGGTATGGTTCTCCTAAGTTAGGACTATGTTTAGAGTTTTATCTTTAGATATTATTATTGATTGGAATGTCAAGGAGGATGGGGTGCTTAATGGATTGGCTGGCTCCCTTCATTTTTCTTGTGAGGGTTTCCCTTATCTCCCTGTTGGATTGTTGATGGAAAAAGGGTTGTTGATGACAAAAGGGTTTCTATTGGTGGATGTTCTTGTGGGCCTTGCTTTGTGGAGGATTTTTCTAATGACGGAAGGGTTGCTACTGGTAGTTGGGTTTCTATTGGTGGTTCAACTATTGTGGGTAGTTGCTTGGAGCTCATGGTTGTTGGTGGGCTCATGTATGAAGCAACTATTGTTGTTTATGTTGTTACCTTGGTTGTTGCTGCTGCGGGAATTTCTTTGTGGATTATTTCCTTTTCCTCACGTGTGGTCCCTTTCTCGTTTGAGGCTTTGCTAGGGGTGATATATGGTTTTCCTAGATTAGGAGTGTGTTTGGAGTTTTGGCCATCTCTTATTCTTGGTTGGCATGTCAAGGAGGATGGGGTGCTTAATGGATTGGTTGAATCCCTTCATTCTTCTTGTGAGGGGTTCTCCTATCTTCCCATAGGGAAATTGATGGTGGAAGGGTTGCTATTGGTGAAAGCTGTTGTGGGTAGCTGCTTGGAGCTTGTGATTGATGGTGTTGGTTTCCTTTTGAAGGTGTTTTGGTCTACTATCCTTTATGAGCTTTTGTTGTTGATTGGGAAGCTCCCAAATCTTTTTTCTTTAGCTAGGTTGTGTTTATTCATAACCCAACTTTTCATGGAGATGTGTTAAATAGGTGTAGGACAACTGAGAGGGGGGGTGAATTAGTTGTCACACAAATTCAAACTTAAAACTTTATCACTTATCAAATCTTCAACCACACTATTCTGTTATTAAATATGAGCATGAAACATAGATAACAAAAAGTAAATCAACACAATGAACAACATATTTTTACGTAGAAAACCAAATAAGGGAAAAATTGAGGTGAGGGTTAACTCACAATATAAAGATTATAAACTAAATACAAAGGCTCACTGCCAAGGGCTCACTACCTGAAAGAGGACTCACTATCCAAGTACAAAGGCTCACTTCCTACAAAGGACTCACTGTCCAATAGGGAGGCTCACTACCTATAGATACAAAACAGAAAAAAGATCCACCACAAAAATTAAAGCACATTTGTAGGATTACAGAAACCTTCAGTTCACTGCTTTGAACACACTGAAAAAATGCTCTCAGAACTCACTCATACACACTTCTGCTCTTATGATTTGGGGCACACTTTCATCACTTTGCATCACACTATCATATTAAGCAGAGATCTCATCTATAGTATGAACACCATCAGATGAAAGTGTATACTTATTCTCAATAGCCTTCCAGGTCTTGAAACCAAGAGAGATAATATATCCTCTCATTTTTCCTTTCCAATTTTTGTAGTCAGTTCCATCAAACATAGGGATCGACAACTTGTGTGCCATCAGATCTTCCTTAAGTGGTTAAGCTCAACAACAAGGAACCACAAGCTCTGATACCAATTGTTAAATAGGTGTAAAACAACTGAGAGGGGGGGTGAATTAGTTGTCACACAAATTCAAACTTAAGACTTTATCACTTATCAAATCGTCAACCACACTATTCTATTATTAAATATGAGCATGAAACACATATAACATAAAGTAAATTAGCACAGTGAACACCAAAATTTTATGTGGAAAACCCAATAAGGGAAAAACTACGGTGAGGGTTAACTCACAATATAAGGATTATAAACTGAATACAAAGGCTGATTGCCCGAAAGAGGACTCACTGTCCAAGTACAAAGGCTCACTGCCTACAGATACAAAAGAGAAAAAAATATCCACCATAGCAATTAAAGCACATTTGTAGGATTACAAAAACCTTCAGTTCACTGCCTTCAACACACTGAAAAAATTCTCTCACAACTCACTCATACACACTTTTTCTCTTATGATTTGTGGCACACTTTCATCACTTTGCATCACACTGTCATACAATTCTTCACAACTCGCCTTGCTTTTATACCATTCTCAACCTTAGAAACATTTACCAAGGTTGGCCACAACACATTGTTTCATAAATTCAAAATAGGTCGGCAACTCTAAATTACCGCGGTGGAAAGGAATAAGAGTGAACCAATAAAAACATAAGAATAATATTTTGAATCTTCTACATGCTTCCTTATTTAAAAATTTTATTCTTCGAATGAAGTGTAAACACTAGGTCGGCCAAACCTAATGAAAACATAAATTATCAATGATGAACACGCTTCCCAACAAGAGGATGACACACATATGATGCAACACGCTTCATTATGCATGGGAATACATCTCAAAATCTTCCCTGGATACATCCGTAGCAAAAACAATAGGCTTCAAACACTGAACTCTTTTCACCAAACAATCTAGACTGTGCAGACACACACAAAAACACGATTTCCGGATCACCAAATTCCAAACCTCTTCGCCAGAGCATAGGAAAAGCCTTCACAAGACATATCCCAAAACTGCATGATTTGAAACAAAACAGTGAAGAAATGCGGAGCAAACATATTTCTCCCAGTCCACAGAACACTGACACTTCCGGTAGAACACATATACCAGTGGACACAACTGTCACGTACCATCTCACCAAAAACTAAAACTCAAACTATATCACCATTGGATCATTATCAACATGCCTTCAAATCCGTACAGGCATAGGATCAACATAGGAGACATGCAAAGCACATACCAGAGAACACATTGTTCATACTTCCAACACTCTGACTTCTTTTCTTCATTAATTTTCTCAAAAGCACTTGGAAACTCATTAAAATAACATATCTGCAACGCCATAAAGATAGCTCCATGTACTCACAACATCTCAACAACATCTCAATCATACATGTACAATCTGCAACATACTGAATAGTGTTGACATCAATGACAACATTAATGACAACACCACCAAACTAGCTCATATTCGCAACAAGATGATGGTAGTCTTGGTTGCCCCTATTTATAGGATTCATAGAATCCTCTTTTATTTGGTCTTTGTTGACAGTTTTTGGGTGCCATCTTTGTTTCTTTTGGTGGTGGTGTGGGAAATGGTGGGGTGCTACTCTGATTGTTGAGTGGGATTTGTTCCTGTCTCACCTTTGGGTTTTTGTTGCTTGGTTTTCCTGAAGCTTGTGCTGCTAAGGGATGTTAGGTCAACCCTTCCTACTAAAGTTTCTAACCATCATAATCTTTAGCCGCTATTTCCTATAGAGTGGGAGATTGCTCCTTTTGAGGTGGAGCATTGGTTCCTTTTGAGGTGGAGCTTGTATGGCTTGGAGAGATGGGATTTTGGTGGCAAGGGATTTCTTATTATCCTCACCTATAGAGCAGTGCCCTCTCTTTTAGAGGTGGAGGTTGGGTTGGAAATTCGGGTGGATTACAGTTGCAGGAAGGCTGATGCTTTGAAGTGTCTGATTATGCTTCCCAAAATGCTTATTGAGTTGGGGGTGTTTAGTTTTTTTGGTTCTTTTGAGAATCAAGGTTTGGTGGGCTTTTTACACCTTTTTGTTTTCTAGTTTCTTGGGCTCAGATTTGACTTCTCTAAGTGGCTGGTTTGTTGATGCTTGGCTGATTCAGGTTGTGCTCAAGAGTCATAAGGGTTCAAGGTCCTTGATAAAACCTAGATGTAAAAGGTGGTGGGTGTCGTTTTATGATGGGGAGTCTTGTTGCCCTCTCTTTGGTGGTTCAATGATGTTGTTATTAAGCAGATGGTTCATTGTAGCTTGGCTACTTTGTTGCCTGACTGTTTTAGGTAGTTGTTTGTTAGTCTCTTAGGGTTCAAGGTCCTTATTAAAACCTAGTTGTCAAGGGTTTAAGGTCCCTTTAAAACTTGTTTGTTGCAATGTGGATTGATTTGAGTATCTATGTTTGGTTGCTTTTGTTGGGCTACAAATTGGTATGTTGATTATTTTTCTAGCAACATTGTTTGCCTTGTAAAGGTTTTTAGGTCCCATCAAAACCTTCTTGCAATGGGTTTCGGGTCACATCAAAACCTATTTTTCCTCTAATCAAAACCATTATTTTTGTAGAAAACAACTCTAGTTTTAATAAACTTCTATTAGAAGAATAAGATCTTCTATACAATTGAAAGGGACAAAGTAGTTAATACAAAAAATCACAAAAGAAATAAGGGAAAATATTCTTTTATGAGATTCATGTTTGAGTTATGTTTGAGTTTCTTCCTTGCTTAAATATTTTGTTATAATTTTGAGTCATATATGTTCTAAATAGACATTACAACATTTCTAAAACTATTTGGATTTTTTCAATATCTAGATAAGAATTAATTAGTAGTCTAAAAGACTTTGGAAAATTCCAAGCATCCCCTAAATAAACTTGAGGTAATTTGATCTTCATAATAACATCCTTTACAAGCTAAAACTAGTATCAAATTCAAGACATTAATTAGAATTTTATTTAAAAAATTCACAATTATAATAAATTATCCCCTAGATAAACTTGAGGTAATTTGATCTTCATAATAACATCATTTGCAAGCTAAAACTAGTATCAAATTCAAGACATGAATTAGAATTTCATTTAAAAAATTCAGAATTATAATAAATTATCCCCTAGATAAACTTGAGGTAATTTGATCTTCATAATAACACCCTTTGCAAGCTAAAACTAGTATCAAATTCAAAACATGAATTAGAATTTCATTTAAAAAATTCACAATTATAATATTATTTAAAAAAAAAAAAAAGTGGCCGAGCCACTATAAGAGAGTTTAATTCATAAAAAAGGGTTACTTATGTACATAATGCATGAACAGGAGAAAACAAAATATTCTTGGTTGATCCCACAATACTAGTTTACAATTTTTGGCTAGACTGGACATTGAACTATTTTTTTAACTAAATCTTCACTTTCGGGCACCTATAGCTGCTAAACCATGAGGAATTTGAAAATGATGCAAACTAGTGATTTGTGACATTTTGTCTATAGATTCTAAATATATATATTTTTAATTTTTTTGAGTCATGTTGCATTTCTTTTTCATCTCCTTCAAAAACTAGTTTTTAGCAGTAAACTCTATTTTTAAAGAGTGATGCTCACCATAAATAACATAACTTTTTTTCTATGAATGATAAAATTCTATTTTTTTTGAATTTAGCTTTGTAACTATGATATCTAGCACATTCATTTGGTTTCATAGCATTCTATTGAATTTTTTTCTTAATCAAATTTTGTAGTCAAATCAATTACAATTTAGACATAGGCAGACTATAAACAACATAACGTTTTTTGTATGTATTGAAATTCAATTGTTTTTACTAGATCAATGCCATCAATACTAAGCCAAAACATATTTTTCAATTTTTTTTTTGATAATCTACTATTTTTCTACATGTGCAGAACAAAGAATTTGATTTTTAGTGAAAAACCTACATTCACAAGAAATAAAAAATAAAAATAATAATCAAATTAAATATATTTAAAATTACACTTTTTGGGAAGCTTATAATAAGGACTACATGCTTACAAATAATAAATTTTAAATGAATTCAATTGATCACCCAAAAGGTAAATCAAAGTGATTTTTTATCAGCATTTTGATAGGTGTAAAGGAGACTTTGTTATATGTATGGTTTAAAACTAGCGGGGTTCTATCCAAGGGGTTTTGATCTAAGGTGATTTGATCAAACCATCTTCAATTAGAATCCTTTAAATGGAAATTTTCAAGGCTTAAATCATTATATTTTCTAAAAATATGTGATTTCAGTGAAAATCAGAATGTCCCAAAAAGTGTAAACCACTATTGTGGGATCACCCTGTGAAGACAACCAAAACTACCAGATTCTGATTCAAAACAGATTCATTGGTTGTCATGGAGGATTGCAAAACCTTATTCAATCACCTTTCCATAGAAATGAAGGGACTCATTATTTCATCTTGCTAACATGAGCCCAAATCTCTTCGAAGAAGTGCTTATCAGGATGTTGAGGGGACTAGCCACTAAGTCCCGCTGAAACCCATTTGTCAACCTGATGAAGAACCTACGACCGATGAAAACTCTTGTTAGCTCTTGATGTTTATCAGGTGTCGAGGATCCCATGAACACCATACAACACATAGCTCAAGTAGGAAAACCGATAACCATACCACCAAACAACGAAGAACGAAGCCCTATCACGGGTTGGGATTCAAGGTTACTTCATACTCCATACGCTTAGTGCCAATCAGTAAGAGGAAAGCCCAAAAAAGTTATAACACTTTCATGGGTCAAGATTCATGGTTACTTCATACTTCATACACTTAGTGCCAATCAGTAAGACACAAGCAAAACCTCTGACTCGTGAAGCCCAAAAAAGTTCATAGTGTTGAAGCCTTAACTTCGACTCACGATGCATGAAACCTCTTCGGGGTTCAAAGATCCTCCATACCCCATTCTTCGAATACAAAGGTAAGTAGATCACTTGAAGTTCAAAGGTCGAAACCCTTCAAATATGCTAAGTCTTTTTCAATACATCTGGTAAGTGATAAGCCTAATGACCGATGCCTGATTATCTTCAAAGCTTCTAAGTCTTTTAAAGGTATTTGATATGTGATAAGCCCAAAATCCAAAATATACTAACTTAGAAAAAAATTGACTAAGTATTTTACACCTCTTCTATATGATATTGCACAGATCTTCTTTTGACTTTAATGACACCATTATGCCAATAATCTCTTTTCAGGATCAGGGCCAACTCATCTATGATCTCAACAACATGAGGACTGTCTACAACCCAACCAAGACGTCAAGGGGACCATTTAGAATATCAAACACAAATATGAAAACAACACATAATGCTAAGGAATGTTGAAATGCCAAGAAGCTACCACAAGAAGCCAAGAGCATTAGTCCAAAAAAGAATTAAATTCATCAAGTGAAAACACAGTAAGAGGGAAGGAATAATAAATGGCCATGTTTTCCAATTTATCTATAGCCAAATTCACTTCTCTAAAGCAATGCTGAATCTGATAAGACATAAAGTTCTATAAGATGGAAAGAGCATGTTGTAGAAGATAATTCAAATGCCAAGCATGAAATATTTTTCTTGAGAGGGCCCCAATAACTATCTGAGAATCACCTTCATTGATAAGCTTAGAAATCTTATTTGCAACTTGGGCCAATTTAAGGCCAAGTATTAAGGAATTGAACTCAACCACATTATTAGTTGGACATTATTTAACAACTTGCAAGTGACCTTGACCACTTTTCCTTCATCATTTCTTAGAATCATGCCTACACTAGAAACTCTGGGATTGCCCCAAGATGCCTTGTCAAACTTCAATTTGACCCAACCTTTAGGAGGGGGAGACCACCTTACCAAATTTTTGTTATCCTTTTGTTTGATGAACTGGATTGAACCCCAAGCCAAAGAGGATCCAACCTAGGCCAGGACTTGAGCATCCAAGCATCCCAAGAAGGAAAAGGGTTCCCAACCTGCATGTTCTTGAGTACAAATGATCTCACATTTTTAGAGATGGAGGCTTCAATTCTCTATAACACCTACTTTCTATCAAAGGATTTCTTTCTAAATATTATGTTATTACATTCAGGCCAAATGTTCTAGATCATAATTGATGGGCTAAGATTCCAAATGCAAGAAAAATAAGCCTTTTTAAATAGGGCAAGCCAAGCCTAGAACTGATTGAAAAGATATTTATGAATGAGACTGCTCCACCCCAATTTCTCCATAAGCCAATACCAATAGGAGTAGGAAAAATCACAAGTGAGAAAGAGGTGATCAGTCAATTCTAGGGCCTTGCCACAAAGGACATAGGGGAAAAGGGGAGTGATTCCAAGACGATCTAGAACCTCATACCTGACAATATTTTTTCTTTCACAACCAACCAAGAAAAAAGCACTTACCTTAGGGAGAACCTCAGGGCCCCAACAGAGTTTAGATGGCCAATCAAGTGACCTTTCAATATTAACCAAAGCTTTATGACCTTCCTTTACAAAATAAGATCCCGAGGGGGACTTAGTCCAAATAATTTCATCATCCTTATCAGAGTACAAAGTGCTCCTAGTTGACAACACCAAGCAAAGAAAGTCCTTTAAGGCTTTTGGAAGAGGAAAAGATTCCATATCCCTCCACTTGAATAAAGGAGGAAACACAAAAAAATCCTCAGTTAGATAATCACACACTCGACAACCCCAAAGATTCTTCAAGTAAACTGCTATCCCATTCCACTTTGCATCTGAGCGAAGAGGCTGATGGCCATTCCACACATCATCCCAAAAAAATGTTTTTTTCCCATTATGAATGACCCATGACAAATGTGGCAGAATAACAGACCTATAGGAGATAATAAATTATCCCCAAGACAATTATAATAAATTATCCCCTGCCGGTATTGGCATGGTGTGATGGTTTATAGGTGGAAAATTGTTGTTCTTGCCACCAAGGTTCAAACCCCGTTGGGGTGTTATTGTTGAATGGTTGTATCCGGTTCATAGCTCCGGTCAAAAGTGTTTACCCCTTGAATAAAAAAATAAAAAAAAATTATCCCCTAGATAAACTTGCGGTAATTTGATCTTCATAATAACATCCTTTGCAAGGCAAAACTAGTATTGAATTCAAGACATGAATCATAATTTCATTTAAAACATTCACAATTATAAGAAATTCTAAAAATAAACTAACAACTTTTTACAAATTATGTATAACACGCTATTCAAAATAATAATTTTGATGTCAAGTCAAGGGATGCTAACATTGTAACTTTGATTTCAGGTTTCTATAATAAGAGAAAATTTAAAATTTTCTTTTATTAAAGTAAATGAAGAATGTTTTGGCTTACTTAGAACAATGCATGTGGCCAAAAGTCATATGTATCAATTATAATCACGACTCTTGAAATAATTCATGAAAATCTTAAATATATCAAATTTATATCTTTACACAAATTTCAAAATCTAATATTTTCATATTTATTTGTAAATTTCTCAAACTTCCCTATCAATAAACTTAATACTTAGTGTACAAATCTCAATGCATAAAACAACTTCAAGACTGATTTTTACTAGTAAAAATGGGCTTATGGTGGTCATCACTTGAAGCACAGGCTATCAAATTTCAAATTTAATTGCAGTAAGGAGACACTTGTTGGGTCATGTTATACAAGACCTCTAGAGATAATCAAGTCATTGGCATGTTTATCACTATCCAAATCTGTGAGAAAATTAGCTTAAAATCTTATTGCAGAGTAAACTGAAATTTAAATAGGCCATCAATTTTACATCAAGTGGGAGCCTATGTGGAGACACCAAAGGGAGGACACCATGGAAGAGTGCATCATGCAGTTATAGTGAGCAATGACACATGGCCTTAGCTCCCAAAAATACATTAGCAAGCAAGTACGCGTAGGGATGCACAGACATGGTATTCCTCAAGTAGTGACAATTTTGAAATTCAAATGAAATAAATTTGAGCTAATTTGTAATCTGAAATTTGGGCTGAAATAACGTGAAATACAAGTAAAAGATACATGTGCAATCTGGAATACACAAGGAAAGCCTCACAGTCTGACATGCGGCAGACTCCAAGAGACAAAATCCATGAATGCAAAACATATTGACATGACTAACATATTTAATAAAATTGATAGGTCTGAAGCTTTTAGATTTAAAACTTTGTGTTTCCCTTTCAATGTAAAAGAACAAGTTGAATGTGAATGACCAAAAGATTGATATCCATACTTGCATGAGGATCCTTTGTGTTAATGATAAATGGGCATTGTCTAAAGAAGGCAAACGTTCAATGAACAATGGTTTTAGTTTTTACTACATAGAAAAAAAGTACCAATCAACTAAGTTTAGTTTAAATCTTAAGTCTTCGTAGACATTGAAATTATAAATCTAAGAGATAGATTTGAACAATTTGGTAAGTCAAATTTGATAAAGAAATTTGGGTTCAGAAAGGAAACGTCTCGATGCATAATAAATGTGAGATGTTAAATAGATTTGAGTTAATAAAAATCTTGAGTTTAGATTTAAAATCCAAAATTAAAAAAAACATAAAAAGTTAAATTAGAAAAATAAATGTAAAAATCAGAAAAATAGCAAACCACTTTGAAGGGGTGACCTTCAGTGATTAGATAATAATATATGAGGTCAGTAGTTTAAAGTTAGATGATGTGGGAGAGAGTTTTCTTCTTTATTTATAGGGATAACTATATAGGAACACACCCCTTGATCCTAATTAAATGGAGTTAAGATAACAACTAAAACTAGTGTTAAAATTAAGCTTGTTAGAAGTGAATATATAATATATACTTAGGAATATATAATATATAATTAGGAGTATAATATATAGTTAGGAATATAACATATACTTAGGAATATATAATATTAGGATCATAGTTCAAGAAATATGAATACCATAACCTAATACTTTCGATAAAATCCAATTTATATAGAATTTCACAATTTCAAACATGGTCAGAGTTCAAAGTCTAGGCAAGACTTGCTATGCAAATAAAGCTAAAAGACTAAAGCGTAAAGCATGGCCAAAAAAATTGAGGAAACCAAGGTAACATGAAACAATTAGAAATAATTAAACCCCAAAAGCTAAATCAAGTGAACTAAAAAGGTCAACATAATCATAACTAAACATTGAAGACCTACCGTGGAAAAAATATAAGAAAAATGAGATGAAAATAATACAAAACCATAGTTTCCATGTGAAAATTATGACATGTTATATAAGAAACAACATAACATCTCTTTAAAGATTAAATCATTGATATTTCTTAAGAATATATGTACATGAGTTATATTTTAGTGTTAACGTGGTGAATTAATGCGTGCTAGATTCTAAATGTTTACCCTTGTATAAATTGGATGTTACCATTATGAGCCCCCTCCCAGATATACCAATGATGTTTCTTACTTAGGGTGGGTAGGGATTTCATACTCTCATTGAGGTTTGGATCACCTTGCACCATTCTACTAGAACCAAAAACTTGGTATATAATCTTAGAGGACTTGTCTATGCTAAATGATGAAAAGCAAGAATGAGGTGTTGGTTATATAAGCTTGATTGTATTGGGGACATATTGTCTATGCATAGTAAATTAATTGGTATATTGGTGGATCATTATTACATGCATTAAGATAATATATATACTCTAGAACCATATAATATTTTTTTGTCTTATATGCATTTTTATTATTATTTATTGTTGTAATCTAATTTGTGTGAGTGGTATTTGAGTTAATTCATGTTTATGAACATTGGCTAATGATTAGTTTTTCTTGTTGTATTAAGGATTTACATAAAGCTTGATCATTTTTCTTAATGTATTAATGAGATAGAAAGGAAGTACATGTAGTGTATGCTTTGAATGATCTAAGAACTATTATGTAGAACACATATGCAAGACTATCAACATTTATTAGAGAATTTCATATCAGGGAATGATGAAATTAGATTAAATTAAGTATTGTAAGTTGTGGTATGAAAAAAATAGGAATTACCCAAGGAGGGTTGCTACACAATTTTTAGAGTTTATAATGAACTACATATATTTTATTTTAACACTTGAGATGAAACAATACTATTAGTAAAAATAAAATGTACTTTAGAATTTGATATTGACAATGAAACACCAATCAACTACTTTGTAGATTGTAGATTGAAATTTCATATTTGCATAAAGTAAATGGATTATATGATTAATATGATATAGGGAATAATCAAATAAGATATGTTTTCAATTTTAACTTAAATGAATAAGACTAGGAGGATTACATTTTGAGCATTAATGATCTAACAAGTGACTTGATGTTTAAAGATAAAATAATATATAGAATTTATGATTTGTAGTATGATACATTCATTTTCTTTTCTTACAAAATGTGGTATTTCATGATGTATAATAGTATTTTGAAAATGTTTTTGCATTGTATTCACATGAGTGAGATACTGTGAGTTGGAGGGATTTTGATATTTGAAAATGTTTAATTGTGTGATATAAAGGTTTTTAGGTGACACAATTTCATGGCATGTTCAACCCATTATAATTGTACATGAACATAGAGGAAATAAGTAGAGGTAGTTCAAGGTTGTTGATAACCTTGTAGGACCTCACATGTCACATGATCTATCTATAAGAATGTGAATTGGAAAGATGCACAACTATAAGGTCATTCAAGTTTACCAAATAAAGGATTTAGGGTGACCCATACCAAGGGACTCTATATCAGTAAGTTGACAACTAGGTATTGAACCCAAAGAGTTCACTTAATAAAAGATGTTATAGCATGTGTGTTCGTATGAAACTAATAAAAACCTATAATTTTATTTTTAACCCTAAAATTTATATTTATAATACCCATCTACATAGATTAGTATAATTAAAATACCTCTATATATTCACTAGGCATCCTATGTACCTATTTTTCATTAGATATTTATGCCCCCTTATTTAATTTCTCCTTTATTTACCAAGGGTAGTGCCCACACCTAAATTGGACTGAAAACTAGTTTTGATTGCATTCCATACATTTAAGCCTCAACACTATATATATATATATACATATAAACATATATATACATATACATATACATATACATATACATATGCTATGGAAATATTATATTTATATATATATATATATATATATATATATATATATATATATATATATATATATATACATATACATATACATATGCTATGGAAATATTATATATATATATATATATATATATATATATATATATATATATATATATATATATATATATATATATATATATATATATATATATATATATATATATAAACATATATATACATATACATATACATATATATATACATATACATATGCTATGGAAATATGTTATTCTATAGAAATATTTGATTTAAGAGAAATTATAAATCCCAACCCCCAAACTTTTGCTAAATCAACTCTAATAGCGAATCATCCTAATTATATATATATATATATATATATATAGAGAGAGAGAGAGAGAGAGAGAGAGAGAGAGTTGCACACAACCTTTGTATGGCCATTATTTCATTTATTAATTGCATTAGAGTTGGTATTAAAGAGGTCGATGCTCTTGCATGGCGGTATGATCTGAAGGGAGCTTATTTAGTTTCAAATGACTATATGATATTATTACAGGAGTGAAATGGGTATGAGATTTTTCCCTGGTGGAAAATATTATGGAATTCATATTGTTGGCCGAAATGTAATGTTTTTCTTTGGCTGAACTTTCTCGCAATAAATGTCTCACTTGAGATGACATTAAAAAGGGGTTTTCAAGGTCAGTTCTAGATTTGTTTTATGTGGATCTAACAAGGAGAGTGTGACTCATCTTTTCTTTCAATGCTCTTTTTCGGTTGGCTTGTGGAAAAAATGGTGGTCTATTTGGAAGCACCCTTTTGTTCATGCTTCTTCTATATCTAAATTTTGGGCTACTTAGGGCCACCCTCCTACTTCAACATCTATTATTTTGATTGCATGGGATATAGGAAATACTTTCATCCTTTTTCTTTCTTCTTTTGATAATCTATTATTTTATAAACTAACAAATATGTTGATGTCCCTTAAGTCACAAGTAATAAGAATTGTAGGTTGGACCTACAACTTGATGATCCTTACAATGAAAAGATCACAACACCTAAAAATCCCTTCTATAATAGATGGATTACATAATTAAAAATTCTACAATATAAAATAAATTCAAACAATGATATATAACTTAAAATTTATTTAAGAGATCTAACTCTAAATAACAATTACAAAAGTTTGTGATTTACAACATAAATAAATAAAGCATATGATTGTTACTTTATCACATAAATTTTCAGTGCATTACTTTATCATGACAAAAGCAAAAGGTTGTATCCAGTCATGATTACAGCGGCACAGTGAAAGTTTAATGGCTCGTTGGAAAAGAGATGTCCATGAAACCCGCTGATTGAAAGCGCACCCACTTTGTTCGGCAACAAACAGAACTTTTGGAAAGCATATAGAAATGAATAAATATCTAAAAACAATAAGAAACAGTGGATTGATACCTAATCCACTATCGTTTTATCAATTTTTTTAAGGCATTTTGTACAGTGCTCCTAGAACAAAAAAATTCAATGGTGTTATCCACGACACATTGAAACAGAAGAGGAAGGCTCTCTGATGTGATTAAATATTTGCCCATCTAAGCTCTAGAACAAGAAATTTCAATGGTGATTTCATGGCCTACTCTCTCAGTCGGCTCCAATTGGAAGAATCCCTCCAGGAAATTGTCACCCTCTTGGATTAAACCATACATTTTTGAAGGGGACATTATATATTATCTGTAATATAATAAGCACCCATAATGAGCACCTTATCATCACTGCAACAGCCATGGCTGCCCATTTAGAAGAATCCCCATAGCAAATTGTCATCCTCTTGCATTGAAACGTCTGTGTTGTTTTGAAGAATGTGGGTTTGTTCCTCTAACAATTTCCTGCACTTCTAATAATTAGACACTTTTCTAAATATGTAGAACACAGCCAAAGCAATCTAAATTCCTCTTCCTGTGTCTTGTATGCAGCCGAACCAGTAGCTTTTTGGAGGATTTTTTCATGTACGATAGAGGATGTGAATTCATTGCACTTTTATTCTTATGCCTGGGTTTTCTGGGCTGATGGCAAGAATCCAGTTGTACTGCTATTTTTCTCATTGGTTTTATGAGAGTCTTCCTTATCTGTAGAAACATTAACCAAAAAAGAAAAAACTTAATAACAGAAAGATTAACCAAAAAAGAAAAAACTTAATATCATTAGAGATAAGATTTCCACAGTTTATAATATTGAATTTTTTTGAAAGTTTTTGGATTTGATCGTATAGGTTTTTCTCATCAACATTTCCAATCATATTTTTAAGAAACTGTGTAGATTTTTTCATTAACGTGTTGGATCATACTTTTAACAATAACTGTTACACAGACTGTATAGATTTTCTTCATCAATATTTCAGATCATACTCATATGTTTAAGAGTAAGATCTAGAACATTAATTATAATCCTAAATGTCGATGAAAAGAATCTATACAATCAAACCCAAAAACTTAAAAAAAAAAATTGAATTAATACTATACCGACATTAACAATACAAGCTAAAAATATAGCTGCTGAAAGTAATAATTTTATATATACATACCAGGACAATAATGGACGATAGAGATGATGATGTTGTAGATGGGAGATAATTCAAGCTCTTCTTAGTGTACCAATCCAGCTCCATCTGTTTGTTTCTAAAACATTCTACAAGATCCACTTATGATCTTAACTGTTTATGATCCAGCAATAGTCATTGAATATCTATGCAATGGGTCTCTGAAATCCATTGGATACCACTGGAAATAACATCAATCCCTACTCATTTTATCCTCTCACTCCTTATTTCATTTGCCCCACTTCCAGAAGCCTCAAATACACTGTGCAATCTGATACATCACGGGGCTTGTGTTTGGTGATGCAGGGAACTGGGCTCTATTATTGTGGGTTTGAAGCCAAGAGACAAGCAGCATGAAGATTGACCCACCTGTACTAGAAGACTTTTGGATACAATAAACATATGGAGAGAAGGTGGGTATCTTGTAATGGAGCACATGCAAGACTGAGTGGTTTCTGGCAAGTGGGTTATTGGATAGTGTGTAGTGGGTAGCATGTGAATGTCCTCATCAAACTGGACATATCACATGATTGATTCTTCAACCATAAAGGGAATATCATCAATATGTTGTCCGTGAAATTCAAATATATATCAATAAATACATTTCTGTCAGTCACAATTATTTTATGGTTTTTGCAAAACTTCCTAATGTTCACATATTTGGTCTGGTAGGTATAATCTCAGATACTTTCTGGAGTCTGGGAGCCATGAAAATGGCCTGAATGGGCCCACAAACAAAATTAGGGCAAACCTTTCTGAGCTCCAAGTAGGTACACCTGCCAGTTGCCACCTATTTACAGCTACAAGTGTTCTCTACTTTCCATTGTACTTTAAAGAGACTTTACTAAAGAAAACTGTGAAGATTTATTAGTTAATATCATTGAAGTATACATTTGAACGGATTTGATAATTTACTTGTTCAAGAATTTGGAGATTGTGAAAGCTTTTTTTCAAGTATGAATTCATCTCAAACGGTCTGCTTTTGAAGTTCAAACATTTGGACCTCGAGTGATTCTCCCCTCGTCGAGTAGTGTATGGCGGCGTCTTTCTTGCTCAGTTTTCATTTGTTTTGTTAGATTCTCTCTAATAAAAATAGAGATTGGCACGAGTAATGAGTATGAAATCATTAATGTTAATAATGGTTGACTTACCACTTCCCCTCACCCAAAACAAAAAATATTGTATCAATATTTGATAGTAATAAATAACTTTTCAAACATTTCAATTAGTAGAAACTAAAAGGAAATGGAATTTACATCTAAAGAAAGCTTTTGGGATGATAGAATATTACTTAAGTTATACACTAGTTTACGATAGAGAGGAAAGATTAACCATTTTAATCAAATTATCTACCCTTAGATTATTTGTCAAATGAAGATTAATAAATAAGAAAGACATAGTAACAATAAATTGGTTGTGCTTTGACATCACCTAGAATCATATGAGCAAGTATTACAAGGTTGGTGAGAAATGGTTTGATAAGTGGATAATTACATCATATTTTTTAAATGAAGTAAATATGTGTTTAGATGGGATGAGGACGAGGAAAAGCCTAATTTCACAAGAATTTTGATTCATTGTGGAGTGTCCTATACAACATTGTGTTTTATAAACAAACAAATTCATTTAAACTATTAACTCTTGGTGTAACTTTATTACAAATCCTAGTCAATATGATACACTTGAATTAATATGTATAATATTTTATTTTCACTCTTATATCATCCTATTTGTTAGGAAAAGTGTCTCAACCATACTTCTAATGTGTAGAATACAAAAATACAATTTTTAGGTTATAAAAATAAAATAAAAAATTGAGGTATATAAAGGTTATTTTAGGCCCCAAAAGCGATTCCAAGTTGCTTGACATTGCTTTTAGATATTTTTGGCATGTTGATTGTTTCATACTCTACAATTTATAAAAGGAATTCCAATCAGCCTCTCAATTCAAAAGTTGTGGCCTCTAGAAGTTGTGTCTCACATTAGAAATGTAAATACATCTAACACATAAAAAAGTTGTAAGAGGAAGTTATATTGGTTGAGAAACTTATGGCACATTGTTAGACATATTTAAATGGAGATAATGGATCCAAAATGGAGTTCCCAAGTTGGTGAGTGGATTATGATAAAATTATGGAAGGTGGAAAAAATATACTTCTTTTAGCATGTGGACCTATCTTGGGATTTGGGTGCCACAATTTGGGGGGTTTTAGCTCACGGTTTTCTAATTATCATTTGATGGTTTCATGTATTGATTATCTTATTTATTGGGTATTTGAGATGGAGGTTTTAAGAATTAGTTTTGTAGGTGTTGTTGTGCTAATAAAATTACTCCATATTACTTATTGGTGATACTTCTATAAATTATTAGAATCTTCAAACTTGTATTGTAATATTTTATTATTGAACAATACAGTGAGTTTCTCTGTTGTGTTGGGTTATGTTGGTGTGAACATGAGATTTTCCTATTTGGTTTACCCTTTGTAGTGTGAACAAGGTACATTATCTAACTTGTTCCTAGTTAGGACCTTTTCACACATGTTCACATGTTAAGTTTACTTAGTGATTTAGGAATATTTTAGAAGTCTCTTGTAGATGTTTTTCATAACTCTCAATCTTGACTATATAAGCAAGGTCTCATTTGGATTGCGTTGATCACATCCAATCTAATATATTTTGCATCAATTATTGCAAATTTATGCTCTTTCTTTTATCTCTTGTAGAAGGTTATTTTGGTTTTTGCAAGTAATCCTAGGAGCTTAAGTCCTTGAATGACTTTAACATGGCATCAAAGCTTTCAGATCTACAAATCCCTTTCTCAAATCTAAGGGTGTTTTAGACTTGAGACTTTTTTGTGTGCACTTTGGGGGCAAAAACAACTTGACCATTAAGTCTAGAAGGCTCAAAAACCCCTATTTTCATATAAAATACTTGATATCTGGGTGATATAATTTTTTGTTAGATTCTTTGTAATAAAATAGAGATTGACATGAGTAATGAGTATGAAATCATTTTGGTTAATAATTGTTGACTTACCACTTCACCTCACCCAAAACTAAATATTTTAAAAACAATAAATATTATATCAATATTTGATATTAATAAATAAAATTTCAAAAATTTTGATTAGTATTTAAAAAAAAAGATTAGCCAAAGTTTCTCCTTCAAGTTTAGTTATGTTTATTAAGTAATATAATCAATAAAAAAATATTTAATCTATGTAATTTGGCTTGAGCTTGAATAATTATAATATTAAATTTTAAATTAAAAGAGTAAATGTAGAGAATTTAGATATTTAATTTTTGTAATAATGATCATAAATAATTTTGATGTAATGTTGATTTTTTCTATTCTAGTACATAAAATAGGCTTTCTAGGTATGACTTCTCTATTGGATTCTACACAAAATTGTAATTGTCTTTCAAGGGTTGAATTTGCAACTCTAGATCATTTTCATGGATGTTGATTTATTATGTAGTCAATATATTTGGTTTGATAAATATCACAAATATACTTTCTACATCTATCTTACCTTTGCTTCTTGCTAGTTGCTAGGGGTTTTTAATACTTAAAAATACTTTGGAGAGGTTCTTAAATTGCTAAGGCCATGTTTTATTAGATCAACTCCATAAAATGACTAGCTTTAGAACCTTGATACATGTCTAGGGGATTTACATCTAAAGTAATACCTTATAACATGCATGCATATTGGGGTATTTCAAATAAATAAAGTGTGAACCAATATATTACTTTAGTATTAAGGGGAAATATTATCATTTAGTTAATGTGATATGGCTAGGTATTGTGGGCTAGGAATCATTTGTAGAAGGGGAGTGAAGTGATTATAAGCGGTGTCCCAAATCCTTTATATAAAATGTTGCATAGGTCAATAAGAGAAAATTTCATTCAAAATCATAAAAATCCAAAGAAAATTGCATACATTCTGCATAATAGCTTGCATTAAGGTGTGTTTTAGTCATTTAAATCAAAATTTCATTCAAAATTGCATTAAAAAAATTGTCATTTTGTTCATACATTTTCATACAATTGCATTTATATTTAATCAAAAAATCTCAAAAAATCATCATTGAAGAATTTGTTTTGCAAACTTAGGAACGGTGAGCTTAAATATCAGATCAAACACTTAGATTTCAATATTTCAAAACCCTATGCAAAGACTCATTCACCCTTGGGTGAACCTATCCTTGTACAGGTGACTTTGCAAAATTTTGCACACATATCTGTCTCTTTCTGCTTTATTTCCTTGTACTCGTGCAAATCTCTTGAGTTTCATAAATTGTAATTTTTTGTAGATGTTAAATGCATTTAGTTTGATTGGTGAAAGAAAGTGCACTATGTAAGATCAAATTTGCATTCAAAATTAATCATTTTTTAGGTTTTTGCATCTTAAAATCAGTTGATTATCATGTTTTAGATCTAAATATTGCAATATCTTCTTCAATACTTGCATTGTGCTTCCTATTTTTGGGTGGTTACTATCTTTATCTAGTGTTTTTGTCCATTTAGGGTACACTTTTGGTTTGGCGACATTTGTATGAGTATCACAACCTAGTGTCCTACTACTAATACTTTAGTGAGATGTAGTTCAAGACTCATGGCATCCCTCACTAGTACATCCATCGTGGATCTTGAGTTTTCCAACTCTTTCACTCATAGTGTTGACACTAGTCAACCCATTTAAGACCACATCCCTGATGTCACATGTTCTATGACCACCTTACCATCAACCACTTACACTGATGTTGAAACCTTGGTTGCTCATGTCCCTCAAGAAAAGTTGAAACAAATGGATAAAGCCTTAGAAAAACTTCAATATTTGGTGAGTACAAAGTATATTGATGGTACTATTGTTCCTATCATAGATAACATGAGGATAATGCTTGATAATGACCAAGGATTAGAGATTAGGCATATCCTAGCTCACATTATTGATAATCATATTCCTACAATGGCTAGTTGTGCTCAAGCTTAGGGATACACTCAAAGTCAAGGAGGGAATCAAATACCCCCTACAACCATATCCTCTATTCGTACATATAATCATCCAATTGTTACTATAAGAACAAAACCAACTAGAAATATCACTCCATCTTTCAGTATTTCTACTGGGAATCCTTTTAGTTTTGTGAATTCAAACATCATATCTCCAAACCCCCCACCTCTCACAAACTTGCAATTTAGTTTTCCACCCAACACATATACACCCCCACCATATTCACCTCCATCTCAACATATAACCAATGATTCTTTCATAAACCAACTCTTGTAAAATGTCATATCCCTTCAACAAAAAATAACAACATTGTTCCAAAACCAAAATGGACAACCTGTTATCAATTAGATTAGCACCCTACTGAATACAAGATTCAGCAATCTAATGACACATGGAAACCTTCTTCAGATGTGGGTGATTTGAAAGAAGGAGTCTCCAGAGTGAGTTGGTTCTTCAAATGATGGATCCTATTCTAAATATTTATGGGAAAAGGGATAGAAGGATCACTTTGAAAATAAAACCTATGACTTAAAATGATCCACAAAACTTAATAATGACTTTGATATTTCTCTCACAAAACAATCTTCAGAAAAACAACAATGAATTCACAATCTCTCATGAACACCAGTGCAAAATTGATTTGAATGAAGGTTTAGATGTAAACACAACATGCAACCTGCAACAATGAACTTTCTACATCGATGATCTGCAATACTAGGACATAAAGAGGATCTGTAAACAGAATCACAACATCAACATCATACTAAAACTACAAGTTGAGACATAAATTGGAGATAGGAATGCTATTTTTTATTAGGAGTGAAACTCTCAAAACCTGAGTACAAAAATTTTACAAGTTCCAAAGTGTTAAGAGCAAGAAACTGAAATCTGAACTGAAGAAGGAGAGAAGAAAACTAAGCTTCTTCAAAATATAACTCCTAGAAACCCTAATCCGAGCTCACAAAGAAGCTCAAGGAAAAAAGCCTCAAAAATATCCAAAAAGACTGCATAAAAGAAAAAAAACATCTCTTCTTCCATGATCGTACTGAAAAGCCTCTAAAAATAGGCTAAATATGCTTTAAAAGCAAATAAAGCACCTTATCTCTTCAAGATGAATCTCAAATTCAACCAAGAGAAAAGTCAACACCAATCTGCTAAAAATAGCAAGAAAACATAAAAAAATTTATAAAGTATTGCTTTATGCCTCTGCTTTACAAGGTTTGCAGATTTTACAATTGCTTTATTTTTGCAATTAAAGATTGCTAAATCTTTTGCAAAAAAGAAATACATCCACCAATACAATGCTTGATTTTTCTTTTAAAAAATCATAAAAATATACAAGGTATCTCTCCTATTAAATCTTAATGGATTTCTTTAAAATCAATAAAAACCCTAAGTTTTCAAGTGTTTCACCCTTAGGCATAAAATATTTACCATTCATATTTTAATTGACTTTCCTTCAAAATCAATTAAAATGAGCCTAGGGTATTATCATCCCTCATCTCACACTAAGGAAAAGGCACCATCAATCATAAATTTCCTTAAGTTCACGGCCCCCTACATTGCTAAAAATTTAACAAATAACCCTAAGCCTTAGGAAAATAACTCCACCATTCTACAAGGTTCGACCCAGGCATGTTAGAATTTGACCCCTCAAAATATTAAGCTTCAAATTCTGATATTTAGCAAAGGATTTCTAAGTTCGAGCTTTCCATCATTGTATTGTCAAATGTGAATATTAAAACAATCATAATGTTTGACCTAACTCGAATTAGGGATAGGGACAAAACAAGTCAAACCCTAAAATCAATTCATTTGCAATCATCACTTTGAAAAAATTGCTCTGCTTGAGAAAACTCGCCACCACCACCATGTTTAGGGTTTCGATTTGGAGCCTCCATTCGAGCTTTCTAGACACTTTGTGTGAGCTCGACCTCTCTGCGTTTCGATTTCCTTATTTTGCATGCAGGGTAACTACTCCTTTGTTACTTCGTGGCTTCTTCTTTTAGTTCTGAAGGAAAATCTTGGCTTCTTGGCCACGGTCTTTATATGATATTTTCTGACTTCCTCCATTTTTCTGTGCTTTGCTTCTGTTATCTTTGTGTTTGCTTGCGGGAGCTTGAGTCTTTGAACTTGGGGTTCCTTATACTTTCTTTGGCAGCCATGATGAGGGCTCAGTCTATAGCTCGCAAATGCTTGAAAATCTGCACTTTGGCCTTCAAATGGTCGAATCCTTCACTGCAATTTAGGGTAAGTTTAACTTCTGACATCATTGTGGCTTTTCCACTTCATTTGAAAGTAAGAAATGACCATTAAGGCCGCGGTCTGTACATGCTTGGTCTCTGATTTCTTTTACATTCTTGTGACTTTATTTTCTTGGCTGTCTAGTTTTATAATTGTCTTCAACGTGGGAGATCGACCCCTGTGTTTGAGAGCTCCTGAGAGCCTGGCCACGACCATTGCATATTAATCTGGGCATTTTAAAGCTTTTGTGGTTGACCCGAGAGAAAATAGTGCATATTCAACATTTTGAAACAAACCCTCATGTGGGTGTTCGTTACTTTGACGAAATACTGTGTATTTTGTTGTTCCTGTAGAAACACGATGTGGGTATAAGAGAAATCTGTATTTTAGTTCAAACCCTATCATGGGTATTCTGGAAATAAAAGAAAGCATCTATTTTGTTCATTTGTAGAAGTCTCCACATGAGTAACTTGGAAATGTCACTAAATCTATCCCTAAACTCAAACCCCAATGTGGGTGTATGAAAAATAAACAAAATATGTATATTTTGATATCTATGTAAAATCTGGGCTCATTTTGGCATTCAAATTCTTCAATTTTCAACATACGGGCATTTGGAAACTTAGAGAAATCTGTGCTATTCCGTTACACAGGTACACCATAATGTGATAAAACTCGAAGTTTTCTAGAAAGCTTCTTATATCTGCACTTTGATTACATTTTGTAGAGTCATTTCCATATTTCTGTATTTGTCTCTTTGTGAAAAAAAAAAGTACCTCTGAATGCACTATTGTTGAACACCCTCTATAGGATCATGAGATTCTGAAAATGTATCTTTTGTTTTTATTTCCGATTGTCAACTCCATGTTGTTTCTTCCTTGTACACAAAATTCTTTTGACTGAGTCTATAGATGAGTTGTTTACCTTGGTCTCCTATGCACTCACAATTATGGTCTTTATGGATTCACTCCAAATCCTCATCAGACTTTTACTTATAATTGTTGTTTCGAAATGACTTTCTACTTGTTGTATCACCATTTGAAACACATGATAAATGATGAAGCAAAATTTTAAAACAGTGTACCTTGGACTATTTCATTTCACTATCAGCCAAATGATTACATCTAACCCACTTGAACACTGTATTCTGAAATTCCATGTATTAAATCTACAACAAACTCTTGTTTTTGTCCTCATATTTCTCATCTTAGAATGAGAACAATTATTATGTCATTGTTTATTGACCACATGTACCCTAATAAAATAGTGGCATCTATATTCTTTTCAGGCCACTTTGATGCTGACTCCTTATTGATTTTCCTTGAAGAACCTTAGGATGGTTGGCTTTTTGATTCTATTTTTGAACTTATGCAAAGATTTCAATTGAAACATTGTAGTTCTATGGATTGCATTCTCTCTTACAGCTAGCTAACACTTTCAGAAGCGCTTTCTGTTATGCTTTGTCATTTTCTTGTTCATTCTGGAATCAATTTTTTCACCTTGTAATTTCTAATGCTGCATTTGCATTCTCAGCCAAATTGGAACTGACTGTTTCATTGGTCATTTGAATGCATTGTCAGTCCTTTCATATTCTTGGTCTTCAGCCTGGCACTCTTCATGCATTTTTATGCTCTATTTAACAAAGTTGTTCCGTGAATCTGAAACAATTCTCTTCGTTAAGGCATTATGTATGCCTATTCACTATCCTTGATTGAGGGAAAGAACACTGTTGAACTAAACCTTGCACATGACATATGATCATGATGAAAAAATAACACTGTAGCAAAAGAACATAAACCATACAACAATGTTTGAGATGCATATACTCAGTTAAATTGATTGAGCAGATTAAACTCACTGTTCACCTGTAGCTTTCAGAAAGCATTTACATGATTGTTATGAATGCACAGTTGGTTTAATGGCTTGATAGATAACTCCGCTTTACTCTTTCAGTTGTATATCATTTCTTTTCTTGATGAATATGATGATGCAATTGCTATCTCGTCCCACTTGTAATGAATAAGGGGTAGCATGCCGAGCTCTACCCTTGTGGGAGCCCGTTTTTCTCCACATGCTTGGTCTTCAATTGATAATCAGCTTCATGATTTTCCCTATACCTGCACAAAGAACTAAACAATGTTAGCATAAAAAAAATATATGATCATGATGTTGATGTCTCTTTTTCAGCCTTATGTTTCTGCACTTCACTTGATTGTTTCAGTGTATGATTAGTAGCAGGCTGCATTATTGTTGATGGTTCATAGAGGTATCTTCATAGTCAGAGCCTCTGACATCCCTCTCTTCTTTCCTACAGGTCAACGGAGCTCGAGAAGACAAATGGTGCACCACTTCAGCGTCAACCATCAACCGATTAGGCAATGATGATTATGCCATTACTTATGTGATTTCTTCCTTTAATGCATCTTCCATAATGTAGTCTGATACTAGTGATGCACTGCGACAGTCCCATCCGCAGATTGTGGATATTTGATTTCAATCTCATTATTTTCATTTTGAAAAGAAAATGCATCTCAATGCAATGTTGTATTATCATTTGAATTCTCGCAATCAGATGAAGCTATGTAAATATGAATTATTTCATGAAATAAATAAAAGCAATTTGAAATGCTTTATTATTGTATGCTCGATTCTATACTCCATTTGATTCTAAAATATCGAATAGCAACTTCTGAAATTCTGTTTCCTCATTTTAATGCACAACTGTCACTTGATGAATAAATAACAAAGTGCAAACAACATTTAAGTATAATGCAAAAATGACTGTAACTTCACTTTAGGATATAACAATGTTTAATCCAGCTCCACCAATTGAGTTGTAGCGAAAAATTGGTAACACAACCTTTACAATATGTCAAAAGAAACCTATTGTCATTAGATATATTGAGAACAAAAATGCCACAAGGCATATCTAGATACCTAGATTTGAGAAATACAGTGGTAAAGGAGATCTTAGCAACCATGTATTGACATATACAACCTTATGTAGTGATTCCATTTTTGAAGATAAGCTCTTGGCTAAGATTTTTCCTAGCTCCTTAAAAGATACAATCTTGGAATGGTTTTGTTCCTTACCAAATAACTCAATCCACTCATTTAATGATATTTTTGATGCCTTTCTCAACCCTTTCCAAGTGCACATTGGTCCTAAGATGGCCTTACCTGATTTGATGCAATGTAAACAAAATGAAGATGAAAAGGTCATTGATTTTATAACATGTTATCAACATCTTTACTCACAAATCAATATTAAACTTCTCGATGATGATCTTCAAAGAATGTTCATCATGATAAATTACAAACAAATATCTAAGATAAGCTTGGGATGATGAAATTTCCCTCCTTCACACACTTATGCATGACTCTCCATTATTATCAGAACTCACTTAATCAACGTGTAGGAAAAAATGCTTTAACTCATCCTTAAAAATTTGAAACTGTGCCTCATAACAATTTCTAACTATTCAAGAAACAAAACAAGGGATTTATACAGATAAATCAACCTCAAACAAATCACCATGTTGAACCTCAAGTGGCTTCCATAAAAACAACCACTCCATTACCAATTTTGGGTTAAGAATAGGAAATTCCCCCTGCTACCCACTACCCTCCATTCGATTATGTTGCAACTCTTAAAAAAGAACTTAATCACCTTACCTCTACCTCCCGTTAGACATCTTGATACCACTAAGCCTTTACCACCAAACTATAACCCAATTATCTTTTTCCAATATCATCAACAAAGTGGAGATGATAGAGAACAATACAAACATCTTAAACATATAGTGCTTGAGACCTCATTGATTCTAATCACATCTAGTTGGGTGGTGTTAATGATCAAGGAAATAAATCCATTTCCCCACCCAACCAAAATTTGCAAATATTTACCAATCCAATGCCAAACCATTCCATGTCTAATTTGTAAACGCTAGTGATAACAAGAATGATGTGATGAATGTTGATGAGATACAAGATATAAATGATGATGATAAGAGTGATAATGAGGATGAGATCTACATGACATGATTGGATTCATTGACATTCAACCTCATAAGGGCCAAACCAGCTTGTCTCTTGACATTGCTTTCTCAAATAGTGATATAATCAAACATGAACCAGATGGTCCTCTTTACATAGCTGGAAGAAACAATGACAAGCCTACAAATGGGATATTAAATTGATCTTGTTTGTGTAGAGAATGTGATCATTGAGGAATTCTTATTTTTGCATGAACTTAACCAAGATTCTTATGAATAATCGAAAGCATGGATCAAAACACATAATGGTTTTTCTTTCCCTATGATAGGTTTGATCACTCTTCCACTAAAAGTTGGACCAAAGCAATTAAATGTATCATTCTCCATCATCCCAAAATTGGATCTATTTTGTGTAAAGTTAGGATATCCATGGCTACACTGGAATGAATTTCATCTCGTCAGTAATTCACAAGTGCTTGAAATTTCCATTTGAAAACCAAGTTTTTATAGTGCATCATAAGTTGGATTTAATCCTTTGTCTTCCCATGGGAACTTTTCATTGGATTTCTTTTGGCCAAAACCTATGGAACCTATTGCACCTCGTGAGGATTTATTCTTTAAATCATATCAAAATTTCAAAGCAAAGCATATAGAAAAGTTATACATTGTCAATATCCCACCTGAAACTAAAAGATCTATATTTTTTCCTCCCACGCCAATTGTTGTGGATGAACCTATTCTTGAACCAAAATATCTCTCAAATAATCAAACTAAGTACGATGCTATTCCACCATCTATGTCCCACAAGAGACCAATAGATAACCATACAATTCTATTTGTGCCTCCTAAAACCAAGCAAGTTTATAAACCTAAAGAGAAATTTTTTTCACAATCTATAAATGTCCCTTTTGTTCCTCCCCTAAGGGAAGAAAAAGACTAATGGTTCATAAACCCCCTCCTACATTGTCACAACTTGGAAACTATGCAATATAAGAAACCAAAATGCTAAAGAGCATAGGCGTAGACATCATGCTATTGCTTGTCAATTAGAAAAAAAGAATAAAGCAATAATCCAAGATCAACAAATAACTCAAACAAAGCATGATGATTCTCCACCATGAAACTTCTCCAGGAAAACAAAAAAAAGAACATAAAATGGACATTGTCATTAGACCTCCTATTGTGATTAACTTGGATGATGATGAGATTGCTAAAATTGATGAAGAAGTGCATAATGGATTGAATTTGTTGTTTTCCACTTCTATGAATTAAGATGGGGGAAACCATGATGATCCTCCTAATGCAAGTGACCCACCACATGTTGAACATGGTTCTTGTCCTAGTATGACACTTTTTGTAGCCCCTTTAGCTAGTTATCTGCCTTTTGTATATGATGAGCAATATTGTGATGTAGACGACCTACTTTAGGTTGGTTCGCATGTGACATACTTTCTTTCTTTCCTTTTCATGTTCTTTGTGACTGCATGTATGTAATGTGATCCCCCATATCGTGATTCATAGCATGTCTTTATGTTTGTGAGATTTCTTTGGATGACCCTTGTTACTTCATTGGTGGAAGGATACAAAGGAATCGTGGCATTCTTCTATTTGTATCTACATTCTTCTATCTTTCGTAAAAATACTCTTTTGTTTTGTCTTGTATTTTTCTTTTGGGGATGATGCAAGGCATTGAGACATCTAGGTCTCTTCGATGTTCAACCAAAATATTTTCTTTTCTTTTGCTCTCTATGTGTCATTCTTCCTTTGTGATCTTTTTTATGTGTATTTAGGGAATGATGATGGTTTTGAGCTCTATTATATCACTGTAGCAAATACATTCGCTGAACCCAAATCCGTGGATCCCTTATGTGTTGTCTTTTGAGATTTCACCTGGGGGAAACCCTTCTTCATTAAGAAAATTTATTTGAAAATATATCATTGGCATAGGGCTTTCCAAATAAGCTCTCATTGCCCTTTTATCAATTAGCATTTATCATTTGTACTTTAAAGAATTTTCTCACAGCATGATGTTTAGTGATTCCTTTAAAGTGGGGGCATAAATTGGCATTATTTCATTTTGGCATTTTCACCTCCTAAGGTGAATTTCATTTTTAGTTTGGGGTAAGTGCAAAAGATGGGGGGTCAAAAAAGGGGCTTAAATGGCCACTTTTTTTTTCTTTTTTCTTTTTTCTGAAATTAGGAAATACTAACCTTGGACATGAAATTGAGGATAGTTACACTCAAAATTTTGAGATGCAACAATAACAAAGATCGTAGTGCTCCGAGTCTACTTTCTAAACTACTAATTGTTTTTGAAAATGGTTGAGATTAAGGGGTTCAAAAGAGGGGACCACAAAAATTGGTGTTGTTTTTGTTAGAAAAACATAACATAGCAATTTTTGTGGCTCCCTAGCATAGTTATCTTCTTTTTAGTATTTTTAAAATCACTTCAGTGAGAAATTAGCTAAAAATATGTTGTTTATGCTCGATTTTTCTAATAATTTTTTAATGAATATTTGATTTTTTACTAATTTTCAAAGTGGACACTTCCTAAAAAATAGATTTTTAGTCGTGCTACCCCTATAAATTTTGGGAACTAATTGAAAATTATTATTATTATTTTAAAAAATGGAGTCTAGTTTCTAAAAATGTAATTTATTTGAAAATTTGATGAATGGTTAATTTATAATGAAAAAATACCAAATACTAGTTTTTGCCAGAAAATAGACACAAACAAAAGAAATTATAGATCAAAGGCTTAACATTTTCAAAATGTGAAAAAAATTACATCGTTAGATAGATAAGAGAGAGCTTAACATTACCCAGGTGTTCGATTTGTTTGACCTTGAAACACGTATAAACCTGGCGATGAGCAAGAAGGAGATTATGTGAAATTTTGTAAAATATGCAAAACCACGTCTTTGGATGTTGGGAAGGCCCTCCAAGCCTTTGGGTTGGAAATCCAAAGAAAATCCAAGCCAAAGGCTTGGGGATTCCCACAACAAGACAAAATGTGAGCACATTATAATGTGCCCGTGTTATTTGAATGCATTGAAAAAATGTGAGCGCATTATAACGCACTCGTGTTTTGTGAATGCATTGAGAAAACGCGAGCATGTTATAACACGCTTGCATTTTGGTCTACATTGCATTTATTTTTCTTCTCTTATTTTTCTTTCTTCTTGTTATCTTTGAGGGAAACTATATTCATATGTATGTTTACTTTCTATACTTTAAGTTATATTTCATGTATATAGTTTCAGGATGTTTGAGAGTGGTTTCAGATCTCTAGGAGTTATAATGCAAATTCTAGTTTTTGGAAGTTCTCACAAATTTTAGACTTAGTCAAATTTCAGTAATCAAGAGGTCAAATTTTAGTAATCAACAAGTTGTATTATTTTTCTCTCTATCTCACTCATTTTTTATCCCTTACACTCTAGACCTCTCTCTCACTATCTCCATCCCTTTATCTGACTCTCTCTTCCTTGATCTCAAGAACTCTCTCTCTCTCTCTCTCTCTCTCTCTCTCTCTCTTCCCTCTAGTTATCTCTATCTCATTTCTCTCTCGCTCCCTCCCTCCTTCCCTCTCTACTTCTCTCTATCTCCCCTCTCTCTCTCTACCTACCTCTCCCTCCATCACTCCCTACCACTCTCTATTTCTCTAGATACCTCACCTCTCTCTCAGCTCCATCTCTTCTTCCCTATGTACTCTCTATCTCCCAATTGCTCTCTCTACCTACCTCTACATTCATCACACCCTACCACTCTCTCTACCTACCTCTACATTGAGAAGGTGGTGCTCATTGTATGAAAAAATGACTCAAAGAAATGGGGTCTCACAGTGATGTGATGTACATCACTATGAGACCCCACTTCTTTGAGGCATTTTTTTTCATACAATGAGATTCCTTAAAGAAATGGGGTCTCATGGTGATGTACATCACTGTTAGACCTCATCTCTTTGAGGCATTTTTCATACAACAAGCACTACCTTGTCAATGCTACAGTATTGATGCATTGATAGGGTAGTGCTCATTGTATGAAAACATGCCTCAAAGAAATGAGGTCTCACGGTGATGTTTTTTCATACAACGAGCACTACCTTGTAAATTCTATCACATTGACACATTGACAAGGTAGTGCTCATTGTATGAAAAAAAGCCTCAAAGAAATGGGTTCTCATGGTGATTGTAATCACCATGAGACCCCGTTTCTTTGAGGGATTTTTTCATACAATGAGAACTACCTTGTCAATGCTACCGCATTGACACATTAACAATGTAGTGCTCATTGTATGAAAAAATTCCTGAAAGAAATGGCGTCTCACGGTGATACATCACTGTGAGACCCCATTTCTTTGAGACATTTTTTCATACAATGAGGGTTTAGGGTACAAGATTGAATGTAGGGTTTATGGTTTATGCTTATGGCTGAGGGATAATGTTTAGGGTATAGGTTATAAGGTTGAGGGTATAGGGATGAGGGTTGAGGGTGTAGGGTTTAGGGTATAGGGATTATGATTTATGATATTTGATATAGGGCTTTAGATATTGAGAGAGAGAGAGAGGGAGAAGTAAAGACAAAAGGAGAGATAGGTGATAGAGAGAGAAGTAGAGAGTGAATGAGGAAGGTGGAGAGATTTAGAGAGAGGAGGGGGAGAGAGAGAGAGGTAGATAGGGATAGGTTAGATAGAGAGAAGTAGAGAGGGATGGTGGGTGGGAGGAAGGAAGAGAGGGAAAGGGGGAGATAGATAATATTAGAGAGGGGAGGAGGGAGGGAGAGAGAATGGTGCTTGATAGAGAGTAGAGAGGGAAGGAGAGAGTGAGAGAGAAAGATAGGAGAGAGAGAGAGGGAGGAGGAAGGTGGGTAGATTGAGAGAGAGGGAAGAGGGAAGGAGGGAGGGAGAGGTAGAGATGGAGAGAGGGATATAGAGAGAAGTAGAAAAAGAGAGAATGGTGAGATAGAGAGTAGAGAGGAAAGAAGAGAGCAAGAGAAAGATGGAGAGAGAGAGGAGGAGGACAAAACTGGGAGATTGAGAGAGAGGGAGAGACTGGGAGAGAGAGGGAGAGAGAGGGATGGAGGGATGGAGATTTAGAGATTGAGAGAAAGAGATAGAGATAAGTATATATGGGGAAGGAGCGATATAGAAAGGGGAGGAGGGAGGGAGAAGTAGAGAGATGTATAGAGAGAGAGGGAGAGATATAGGGAGGGGGAGAGAGGAGATAGAGAGAGTTGATAGAGAGAGAGGAAGGAGGGAAGTGAGATAGAGAGAATGAGAGATGGAGAGAGGGGGGAAGGAGTAAGGTGGTGATATTGAGAGAGAGGAGGGAGGGAGGGAGA
Organism: Sequoia sempervirens; assembly: GCA_007258455.2. NCBI lineage: Eukaryota > Viridiplantae > Streptophyta > Pinopsida > Cupressales > Cupressaceae > Sequoia > Sequoia sempervirens. The sequence goes on from VDFB02075321.1 coordinate 197,886,858, forward strand.
GAGAGTGAGGCAGAGAAGGATAAGTTAGATAGAGAGAAGTAGAGAGGGAAGGTGGGTGGGAGGAAGGAAGAGAGAGGTTAGATAGAGAGAGAGAGGTTATACATATATAGAGAGAGAATTAAAGAGGTAAGGAGGGAGGAAGTGAGAGATATTTGTGAGATATAGAGAAGTATATAGGGAAGGAGAGAGAGGAGGAAGGTGGGTAGATTGAGAGAGAGAGAGAGGGAAGGAGGGAGGGAGAGGGAGATATGGAGAGAGAGATAGAGAAGTATATAGGGAATAAGAGATAAAGAAGAAGTAGAGAGAGAGGGAGAGAGAGATGGAGAGAGAGAATGATGAGATAGAGAGTAGAGAGGGAAGGAGAGAGCTAGAGATAAAGACGAGGGAGGGAGAGTGTGTGTGAGATAGAGAAACACAAAGTGAAGGAGGAATGTTGGGAGATTGAGATGTGTGATAGAGAGAATGAGAGAGAGGGGGGAAGAAGGAAGGAGGAAGGAGGAGAGATTGAGAGAGATAGGAGGGAGGGTGAGAGATAGGAAAAGAGGGATAGGTTAGATAGAGAGAAGTAGAGAGGGAAGGTGGGTGGGATCAAGGAATTGATAGAGAGAGAGAGATATATAGAGAGATAGGTTAGATAGAGTGAAGTAGAGAGGGAAGGTGTGTGGGAGGAAGAGAGAGAGGGGGAGATAGAGAAAATTAGAGAGGTAAGGAGGGAAGGAGAAATGGAGGGAGGGATGGAGGGAGGGAGAGAGAGGTAAGATAGATAGAAGTATAGAGGGAAGGAGAGAGTGTGAGAGAGAGGTATAGAGAATAAGGGATACACAATGAGTGAGATAGAGCAAGAGAAAGATGATACAACTTGTTGATTATTGAAATTTGACCTCCAAATTACTGATATTTGACATGCTAATTACTAAAATTTGGCTAATTCTAAAAAATTGTAAGCTCTTCCAAAAACTAGAATTTGAATTATAATTCATAGAGATTTGAAACTACTCTCAAACATCCTAAAACTATATACATGAAATATAACTTGAAGTATAATAAAGAAAATGTCCATATGTAAATGTCAAATGATACTTAAATGTTTATTTCATGTATATAGTTTCTCTGAAAGATAACAAGAAGAAAGAGACAAGGAAAAGAGAAGAAATTTTTTTCAATGTAGACCAAAATGTGAGCGCATTATAACACGCTAGCGTTTTGGAGATGGCTTTTTTATTTCAAAAAATGCACATTTTTTGAATTCAAAATACGTACATTTTTTGAAATTTAAACCATAACATGAGCGTGTTATAATGCGCTCGCATTATGGCTTGGTAATGACTGAGCCTAGGCTTGGTCACTACCAACCCATAGCACAAGGAATTTTACTATAACACGCTCGTGTTTTTGTTATTTCGGGATGAAAAAGTAATTTGGACACTTTTTGGCCTCTCATCGTTTTGCACTTACCCTTTGACATTTTGCTTCACTTTTGTTCACAAGAGTTGAACTTAGTGTAGCATTAGCATAACACAATTGATCATTTTGAGGCACCTTATCAAAATTATCAGGGAGTATAAATTTTGGTATGGTTGACGTATGTATACACATTTTTTGATGACTTTGTGCATCTACCACCTTTTTTATGGGTGCACACCTTGTGATGACTTAAGTGTGTGTTTCTCATCTTTTTGCCTTTGGGGCTCATCTAGTGTATACCAGATTGAACTAGCCCTTGTGAGCATTTTGTTTTGGACAAAAAACTTAGGCTTGATTTATTCCTATTGGACAAATAACTGAGGCTTGATCCATCCTTTTTCATTTTTGCAGTAGCTTTGACATTATATGCTTGTGTATCTTGTCTTGTTGCACATGTCTTACATGTATGTGTGTCCTTTGTGCTTATGTTGGTTTTCCATTGGATCTTGGATCCTGGGGGCTTGATCATCCTCCTTGATCTTTTTGATCCCATCTCATTAACATTTGTGCACATGGACCCCTTTTGACATATATTTATCTACTTTAGTGTGAGTCTAAGCGTAAGTTCATACTCTCGCTAAAGTGAGGGATAAATATAATGTAGGAAATTGTATACATTTACAATTTTACATTATGTTTGGGTCCCTTAATTTATTGGACTTAATTAAGCTTCTAATTGTGAATGGTGATCCTAGACTTGCACAAACACAAACAACAAACACAATATTAATTCATTATGCAAGTTAGAAACATCATTCCCCATAAGATTCATTTGAAGCATGAAAACAAGAAATAAATTGAACACAAATAAAAAATCTATTAAATACTATTTAAATGCTCAAACTCCCAATCCCATGGGGGAATTGGTGCTATTTTGATGTGGAAAATAGCCCTTTCCCAATTCCTTGCAAGCTTGATGTTGATCAATAGAGTTCCTTGATAAAATTCGCCATAACCTAGCTATGAATTGATGAAAAACAATGAAAATGGATGACAATGGATGAAAATGGATGAACTTGATTTAAAACATGAAGATAATGACCTTGCATAAGTTGTGGATGAAAATGCCAAAGATTGTGGATCCCAAATTAGTAAAAGAACCTTCTATTTATATAAGAGAATGATGGAAGAATAAGCAAAATGGATTAATGTGGGACAAAAAACCAACCTATAGCACAATGCCACTTGTCAACATGTGAGTGGAGAGAAGTGGAGCACATTTGGATGAATGTGCACATTAATGCTATTAGGTGGAAATTCAAAATTGGAGAAGTGACATGTTGGAGGGAGATGAAAAATGAATTAAATGCCACTTGACTCAAGAAAAGGACATGTAAGAGGCCTTTAATGCCTTGTTGGATGGACAAGTCCTTTTGGGGGGAAATTTTCAAATTTGAAGAATATTCCATCTTTGATGCCTTTTTGAATGAAAATAGAGATTTAATAAATCAATTAAATGGATTTTCATGCATAAGTTGAAAAATCTAGAGGATTTGAGTGATTAGTGTTAGCATTAATCATGATTTGATTAATTTTAATGGAAGTTAGCTAATTTGACATTGTGATTTAGATTTTAGGATTTAAATAAATCAAAATGAGAGAAATAATGATTTTAGAATTAATTAAATAAAGTTTGATTTATTTAATTAAAGAGGATGGTGTTAAATCAAATAAAGATTAATTTATTTAATTTAAAGGAAATAACTTTAGAGCTTAATTAAATAAAATGAATTATTTAATTAGAAGAGGGACTATAAGATTAATTAAACAAAATGATTTAATTAATTAATAGGAGATGATGATTTAATGAAACAAAATTGATTTATTTAATTAAAAGACGGAATATGGTGAATTTAATCAAATAAAGAATATTTGATTAAATGGTTAGTAAAGGAGATGATTCAGGACGAATTGGTGTTAATAAATCAGGATTAGGTGTATAGGATAAATCTGTATATTTTACATGTCTACATTTTGCTCGTCTTTGAAGCAATGTACCTGCTGCATTGGTTCAAAGAATAACCTCTTGAGATCAAAATTCATTTTTTTTAAAAAAATTTGGATGCCCCACTACTGCCCCAACAAAATAATTATACTGGCATACTGCCCCCTCGAGAGATCGGATGAAAATTTGGATTTTTGGGTGATCTCGCAAAAAAAGAAGACGAGCTGGCCGACAGGTCCAGAAAAGTTCCAGGATGCCAAAAACATGCAAAAACGCAAAACAATGATGCAAAACAAGCCTCGGTTGGGTGAAAACGGGATTGAGGGTCTAAAACCCTAGCTTGACAGGTAAAAAACCCTAGTTTTCATGCTTAAATAGCACTCAAGGGGTCACTTTCAATTCATTTGCACACTCAGCAGTTAGAAATTCCTTGCTTTTGAGCTTTGTATTTCATGCGAGATGGTGCAATGAATGCTTCCCCGACACATCTCTGAGTGAGTGCGAGTCTACCATCGACTTCCAAGCACATGACCACCGGTATGTGACCCTAACCCAACTTGTTTTTTTGATCTTCGTGCACATTTAATAGGGTTTAAAAGTAAAACTAGTCAAGTGACACAGTTTGGTGCCGCTGAAAGCTTAGAATTGACATCGTGTGGCCTTAAACAACACCGCTATTGAGTCATGTGACGCGACGTCGTAGTTTAACACTTAGAGGTCAAACTCCAAAGCACACTGCATATACAAATGGTGCCACCGCAGGCTAGTTTGGAGATTATGGTTTTGAGTCAAAAGGGTCCACTGTCAAACTGTGATGCCGTGATGAAGTTTACAGTTTAGAGGGTTCCAACGACGTAGTTTGGAGCTTCAAAATAGCGACGCATTTTCAAAAAAAAAATCCTTTGTTGTTTTGGTTGTGAAAACTTCAAATGAGATCTTGATTTTTTACAAAACTTGACGGTGTGGCTTTACTGGTGCAGGAGGACACAGAGCTCGTACATTCACACGAGCACCGATCCTCGATTCTCAGCAGACTGTTCGGATTACATGAGTTGCTTTAGGAGAACTTTGGAGCGAAAGGGCTATGGTATGTCACATACGCACCTTCCATCAGGACACACTTGGGCATGATGACCACGCTAGCTGAGAGATGGCACATCGAGACATCATCATTTCACTTCCCCATAGGCGAGGCGACTGTCACCTTGGAGGATGTCTGGTGTATTCTTTGATTTCCCATCCATGGTGAGAGGGTGATTTATGACATGGACTTCTAGGACTGATGCCTGTTATGAGATTATGGGGCTTGATGAGATTATCTTTACTGAGGGCCAGATCGAGCTTAAGTGTTACAAAGGCCAAGTGTCCACCTTTCGATTGATTATTGTAGCTATTATTTTGGGACTTGTAACACTAGATCGGCAGGGCCGATATTTCAGTTTGGGATGGGGTCTAGCTTGGGAGTAGATGCTCCATAGGAGAGAGTGCTTTGCGTGGGGACCAGTGATGCTGGCCTCACTCTATCATGATTGACACGAGTTCGCCTACTGCAATAATAGGGCCATTGGTGCTAGAGTTATACTTCTACATATCTAGGCCTGGGAGCACATTGTTGTGCTTCACCCATGAGTTAAAGTGGTTGATGTGGAGTCAGAAGATCTAGTAGTCTGGCGGTACTAAGGTGGTCTTACTTTTACCCTCACAAGACATGTTGGCATCCCTCACTAGAGGAGGGTGATTGACAAGATGACCACATGAGGCCTTGGCTCGGGATGCCTGCATGGTATGATGATGTTCAACAACTCTTTTATGCAAGGTAGGATAGGCTGATACAGGGAAGAGAGCACATGATGATTGAGTGCTACTTGCCAGATCAAGTAGCCAGGTAGTTTGGTGATATTGAGGATCAACTAGATGATGGGTATGTTGCCATTTTTTCTCGCACCACCAGGGAGACAACATGGGGTCGGTCGATCCCACCAGATGATGCGGTTGATAGTTTTAGACAACTGGTTGCTAGGTTGTGGCCATATGATTAGGGGCAGGTAGACCCCGAGTCTACACAAGAATATATTGACTGGTTCAGGCCACCTGTTAGATTGGCAATGCCAGGGGTAGTTTTATCATGGTGGTGACCTCGAGGTTGGACAACAGGGTGGGGGTGGGGATGAGGAGGACGAGGAGATGGAGATGAAGATAGAGGTAGAGGAGGAGGTAGACCACCTCCAAACCAAAGAGGCCAGAGAGATGGGGGCACAGGCATCAGCAGAGAGATGCCCCTAGGGACTAGTAGAGGGATGGCCCTAGGGACCAACAACAGCCACCACGACCACCACCACCTCAGCCAAATCAAAGGGATGCACTGATTCAACAACTTCAGGCATAGGTTGCTACATTGGCAACCAAGAGAGATCAGGATGTGCAGTAGAGACAGGCTGCAGAGTTGTAGTTAGCACAAGAGGTGGGCCGATGCCAACAACTAGAGAGCATGGCAGTCACAGCTCAGGGCAGGACAATCCTGGTATGCATATACTGGGATGCAGTGAGAGAGGCCAAGTATTATCGGGTTCATTATCATCAGGTAGTGCCTCGAGCAACTGAGTATTATCAGGTTCATTATCATCAGGTAGTGCCTCAAGTGACCCAGGTGCTAGATTTCTCACAGTAGACAGGGCAGAGGCAGGACCAACCCGAGATATAGCTAGGCAAGGGGAGCAACCATTAGGGCTAGCTCACATTTTTGATCAATGACACCATTCTTTTTTCGTGATCCACAGGCTCCATTTTTGATAGCCCCATGGGAATTTGTATTCATTGATTGATTCATACACATTTGATCCTGATTTTGTATCATGACAATCACATTATTGATGTTATATATGATATGAGTTGATATATGATTTGTGTCCTATTTTATTTATGCATAATGGATGGATGTATTTACTTTTCTATATGTGATGACATGATGTGATTTTATTTTATGTGATGTGATGCACTATATGATTCTATATGATGTATGTATGATTATGCTCATGGATGGATGGATGCATTTCCCTTTCAGTATCTTTCTATGCACTTTTTATGATGATGTGGATGCAAATGCTATGATATTCCAATGACTTAAAATGCTTAGACTAACAGATTTATATTATGCACCTAATGGATGATGATCATGAGGTGTATGAGATGCTATGACATATTCCTTTTCTTTTTCAGTATCTTTTGCATGTATGATGTGATGATGCTTTTATGATGATGCCTATGTGATGATGCACATGATATGATATGATGATGCACATGATATGATGTTTATATGATAATACTTTCATGATTATGTAATGGATACAAATGTATGGTTTATGAGATGCTTAGAATAACCAATCTATATTAATGATGTAATGCAATGTATGTGAGATTATCAATGTTTCCCATATGATAAGATATGCATTATGTTGATGGTTTGTGGATGCAGGATGGATGCATTAGCGATGCTTTTGATTAATTGTCATGGTACCATGTTAGTGTGAAAACAAGAAAAAAGAAAAAAGATCCAACAAGCCTACATTATTAGAGATGATAATGATGATGATGATTTTCTTACCAGGAATTGGGATTTTAAAAGGGCTATTTACCTTATGTTTGATAATACACATAGATACGATGCATCAAGGTATAAAGAACCAGGATGGCATTGCACTTAGTGTGATGGAATTTGACTAAAAAATTAGATAGAAGTACTCCTATTCACACTTGACATACGAAACCTTATTCAAAATGCAATTCAGATATTCCAAATATCTCAGACCAAAACATAGAAAGGAAAGCCTTCCTATGTAGTCAACAAGACACCTAAAACACCCTCCCTACATCCAAACATAGCACACATGACCAAGGTTATATTACAAGAACATCCAACAAGCACAGTAGATAAAAGATAATGATCATTGTCCCATTCCTGTCTCTTTAAATCCCTTTATTTGGACATCATTAAGAGGTCATTGGAATGAGCGCAATAAGATAAGCCAAAAAGATAGAGATCAAGTAAACAAACAAGCTAATGTTCTTCATACCTCTAGCCAAGACTAAACTACGGTGATGCCTGATGTTGATGCCCATTGTAGGAAGGATGCATCCTAGGCATGCTGTTATTAGATGATTTGGGGTTGACTAGATGATTAGCTATTAGTACCAAGAGTTGACCAACTTGTTTACTTACTGACCTAGGCTTGATACTTTGACGCTTAAGTTTTCAGTTTTGAACTACTAGACTTGTTTCCGATTGTTTCACCAAAGGTTGAGGATGACGATTGATTTATTATGAGTGATGTTTATTGTGGGTGATTGTGAGATGGGGCAGATGGGTTTTTACAAATATTTGGATGTTTTTTGGATTTTGAGATGTTTTGAGGTTGTTTTTAGTATTTTCAAGATGTTTTGCAAATGTTTTGATTTTCAAATTTTCCAATGTTTTGGGTTTTTTGATATTTTGACCAAGAACCTAACCTAAAGACCTATCCTAGGGGCCTCAGGGGCTGATCAAAGATTAGCCTTGCCTACATTATACATGCATAGATCACATAGTTCGACTGACACCGACTTAATTATTGATGAAATATGAACAAATGGATTTCCATTTTATTATGACGAACTCCTAAAGGACTGACCTAAGTGTCTCGGGGGATGATCAAAGATCAACCTTGCCTACATTCAGTGCTCAGAGACGCATAGTTTGATAAGGTGACTTTGTTTTTTAACTTTTTGACCTATTTTTGGATTTTGACATGTTTTGAATGTTTTGGATTTTCTGATTTTATGAATGTTTTTGGACTTGGATTTTTGATTTTCTGATGTTTTTGGATTTTTTTATTTAGAGAAGACTTAAAGAATATACATGAATTTGACTTGATGAGAACATGCCCCCAATGTGATGCAGTAGACTATTCTGATACAGGTAGGAAAAATTGACCTTAAGAGTGGGCCGAGTAGTACTAGGAGGGATCATGACACGAACAAAGGATCAAGCTATGATGCAGACGCATATGGGTGATTGATGGAGATAAATGGATGATAGAAGCATGATGGATGGATTATGCAGAACAAGCCATGGAGGTCTTGGTGGATGGAAGGTGCTTATTTACACAAGGTGCCTACTTACTAGGTTTTCACCAAGGTACTTGCCCAAAGCGCCACCGAAGTGGTTTTCACTAGAGGAGGATTTTTCTCTTTACTATTTTTAATCCTTTTTCTGATTTTTTTGGATTTTTATGTTTTTTGATTTTTTTGTATTTTTGGTTTTACACCCTTGAAAGTTTAGGCATAATTTTTTTTGAGATGGCAGTTGTTCATGGGCTCCTGTAGAGGTCCACCTTCAGGTGTGTATAGTTGATATGCCCCTAACTTGTAGCTTGTTGTGATGATGAAGGGTCCCAACCAATTGGGTTCAAACTTTCCCTTGCTATCTGGATTTCAAACATTTTTCTGATTCTCCTTCAGCACAAGTTCTCTGAATTGGAAGGTCTGATTCCTGATCTTCTTGTTGTAACTTTGCTTGAGATGGTTTTGGTAGACTTGCAAATGGTTTAAGGCATCCATGTACGACTCATCAAATATTTCCAGCTCGTTTAACCTTGACACCATATATTCTTCATCTGTGATGAGATTCTACAATGATATTCTTAGGGATGGGAGCTCAATCTCAATGGGGAGTATGGCTTCTGATTCGTAGACTAGGGAGAAAGGGGTGGCACATGTTGGTGTGTGGATGCTTGTTCGGTAGGCCAATAGGGCGGGATTCAGCTATACGTGCCAGTCACAACCATCGTCATTGACTGTTTTATTGAGGATTTTTAGGATGGTCTTATTTGTAGCCCTCAGCTTGGTTGTTTCCTTGGGGATAGTACGAAGTGGAAAAGTGATGTTGGATTTTGAACTTTTGGCATAGGTCGAGAACATCCTGATTTTTTAAAGGTGTCTCGTTATCTGAGATAATGGCTTGAGGGACACCATAGTGGAAAATTAGTTAGTTTAGGATGAACTTGGATATGTGATTTCCTATGATATAATTCATGGGGATGGCTTCCACCCACTTCATGAAGTACTCGGTGGCGGTGATGATGAACTTATGTCCACTAGATGAGGTGGGGGTAATTTTTTCGATGAGACCGAGCCCCAATTGTGAAAAGGGCCACAATGTGACAATTGGATTGAGCTCTTGAGCTGGTGCATGGATGAGATCCCCATGTTGCTAACACTACAAACACCTTCGAACATAGTCATGAGCTTCCCTTTCCATTGTAGGCCAATAGTACCCAGTCCTCAACAATTTCTTAGCCAAGGTCGTACCACTCGAATGTGAACCACAAATGTTGTTATGTACCTCGGTTAAAGCGGACAAAGCTTCCTCACTGTTTAGGCATCATAAAAGTGTTCGTTCAATGCTTTTATGGTATAGGGTATCTCCTAGGATGACAAAACGGGATGAATTTTTGACAAAGGCTCTTTTGAGGTTCAGGGTTATATTTGGGGGGAGGACTCCTATTGTTAAGTAAGTGTATATATCATGATACTAGGGATCACTAGGACCAACAATTTCACACACAAATTCAGACTTTGGTACCTCGAATGCTGGTATGAGAAGCTACTCTACGAGGAATTCTTGCTTTGGGACATTGTGTGGGATATCTAATAGTGATCCAATCATTGCCATAGCATTTTTTGCTCTGTTGTTTTCTCTTGGTAGCTACTCAAATTTGATATCAATGAAGAAATCCTTGAGGGTTTCCACTAACTTCTTGTATGAAGTCAACTTCTCATCCTATGTTTGATACTCATCATTTACCTGATTGATTACAAGTTGTGAGTCTCCATATACTTTGAGTGCCATGATTTTCCACTGTACCGCAATCCTCAACCCTATGACAAGAGCCTCATATTCTACGATGTTATTTGTGCACAAAAATGACAACTTGTATGATTTAGGTATGCAATCCCCTTGTGGAGTGATGAATATTCCCACTCCTGACCCATGTTGTGTGTAGGATCCATCAAAGTACATTTTACAGTGATCCGCTACACTTAGGTTGAAGATTGGTTCATCGGGGAACTTTGACATAAGTGGATTCTTTGAGTATATCGATGCCTCTGCTAGCTGATTTTCTATTGTTTTCCCTTTAATAGCCTTGCGTTCCACATACTCAATGTCATGCTCTATTAGGATCATAACCCATTTATTTGTTCACCCTATGAGCGTTGGTTTAGAAAGCAGGTACTTTAGCGTATCTATCTTTGCAATGAGCTTTATCTGATGTGCTAGCATGTAATGTCTAATTTTTTGTGCAACAAACACAACTGCTAAGCAAGCTTTCTCAATGGACGTGTAATTCAGCTCATGTCTCACCATGGTTCGACTGATGTAATAAATAGCTCTCTTTCCCATTTTCATCGTGTTGTGCTAAGAGAGTGCTGAGAGCTGTTGTTGTTGTTGATATGTATAGGATCAGGGGTTTTCCTAGAATTAGTGGCATGAGTACTGGTGGTGTGATCAAGTACTCCTTGATATTTTTGAAGGCTTGATCACATTTCTCATCCCATTTGTATGCTACACCCTTGTGGAGTAGATGAGAATATGGGATAGCTTTGTCTGCTAGTTGCGCTATGAATCAGTGGATGGACTGGAGTCTTCCTTGTAGGCCTCTTAGCTATTTCAATGTTTTCGATGCCTCCATTTCAAGGATTTCTTTGAATTTTGCAAGGTCTACCTCGATTCCTCTCATGGATACAATGTACCCTAGGAGCTTGCCTAATTATACCCCGAAGACACACTTTTTTGGATTTAGTTAGACCTTGTATTTTTGTAGCCTATCAAAGATGGAGCTTAATGTTGTTATGTGATCCCGACGTTTCTTTGAATTAGCCAATATATCATCCACATAATCTTCCATAGTTTTTTGAATCATATCATGAAAGATTAGTGTCATGGCCCTTTGATAGGTAGCTCCCACATTATTTAACCTGAATGACATCATATTCTAGCAATATGTTCACCATGGACAAGTGAAAGTCATTTTGTGTTGGTTGTCCTTTGCTATCATGATCTGGTTATATCCTAAGAATCTATCCATTAGTGATAGCATCTCATGTCCTATCGTCATATCCACAATCATGTCAATGTTTGGGAGAGGTAAATCATCCTTGGGACATGCTTTGTTTAGGTCTCTGAAGTCCATGTAGATGAGGATGCCCATAGTGGGATTTGAATCAGGTACAAGATTTGATACCCACTTTGGATAATCAATGGGCCATATGAATCCTGCATCTAGGAGATTTTGTAATTCCATTTTGACCAACAATGCAATCTCAAGATGCATCTTCCTTAGCTTTTGTCTCACTGGCTTTGATTCAAGATATACAGCTAGGTGGTGAACTAAAACTTCTGGATCAAGGTCTAACATGTCGGCATAGGTCCATGCAAAGTTTTTCTTTCTTTCTTTTAGGAATGCTGCTAGGAGTTCTTGCTCTTCTGTCAAAAGTGATTCTGCATAGAATGTGATATGTGACATTCCCAGGTTGACTAGATTGCACTTCTCTGCTAAGACTGTTGACTTCTCCTGATGAATAGCACTGAGAGGAAGGTTGAATCCTTCATCGTCCGATGCCTCAGAGAGGTTTTAACCATTGGATGCATCTTTTATTTTTACTATTTTTGGGTCAGAGAGTGCCATAGTGTGGTTTTCACTCAAAGACCTAGAGATTATTCTCATATTTTCACTTTTGTGACTGAAGGATTCAATCATTTCCCCGTAATTGGCATGTGTGTCTTGTATGATGTCAAATCTAGCTTTGTGATCTTTGTATGGTATCGTATCCCACAATCCCATGAATTTCGAGAGTGCCTAATCATTTTCTAATGTGTCTAAAACTGGTGGTCGTCATTGGTCGTAATCAATGAGTTGGGGATAGACTAAGTTTATTTCATGGGTTTGACTGGTTGATTCAAAAGATAGGGTACTAATCATGAGAAGAGAGGAATCCTCAAATAACATAGGTAAATCAATTATAGGATCCTTATCACTACTGCATACATCAGTTATGTCAAAGGTAAAGTTATTTATGACTCAACCTATGGATACTGGTAATTAAAGGGTGGATGCTAATAGTTGAGGGGGAGTTTTTACCTTTCTAACCAAGGCATATTTGCCAAGTATGGTCACCTTTGGAGGGTTACATCCAAGGCCAAGATTTCTCATACGCTTCTCCAGAATGAGAGGTATGAGAAGACCATTATCATTCTGTCCAAGTTTCTTGTTTCTGTTATAGCCCATACCAAGCATCAGTTGTAATCCTTTGCTGCTCTCATCCATGGGAAGATCAAGCGTGGTCCTTTCATCTTGGTATAGAAAGCTTGATATGTCTTTTTCATCTACTATTTCCTAACTTAGATCTCTGTAACATCTAAATCTAGAAGGGTCTGCTTTGAAGGTTTGGGATGATGTTTCAGCTGGTTGGAGTTGCCCATGAGACCTAGGAGATTAAGGTAACTCTCCTATTACGAAATCACTCTTCTTCATTTTATAATCCCCACACCCATTGTCTTGGATAATGACCTCGATTTCAGAGATATCAGGAATGGTGGGTGTCTTTGTCTCAGAAGTGGAGGCTAAGGTAACTGGGTCTACATATGGAGTCATAGGGCCTTCATCGTTCTTCAGGACTTGGGGGATTTTATAGTATTTTGCTTCCAAATTCTTGCAGTAATCAAAGGGTTCAGGATCACCATAGACTATGACCTCTTGATTTTGATATTGGATTTTGATGCACTAATGGAAGGTTGATGTGACAACTTGCATCCCATGGATCCACAAATGCCCCAGGAGGATGTTATAAGGAAAATCAAGGTCAAGGACCTAGCATGTGGTTTCCATAATGGCTGGCTCTACTTGAATAGGGAGCTAAATAGTTCCCTAAGACACTCTTTCCTAATCATCATATGCTCTGATTATGATACCCTTACCCTTTTTGATGGCATCCTTAGAGAATCCCAAATTCTATATTAGTTTGAGCGAATAGATATTTAAACTTGCACCCCCATCCACCAAGACCCTTTTGACTTTGTTTTTATGAACTAGGACTTCAAGATGGAGCGTGTGATTATGAGATGGTTGGGAAGGAAAGTCCTGATCAGGGAATGCTAGGAGATTCGAGGTGGTGATGTGTCCGACCATAGCTTGGAACTGGTCAGCATCAAGAACTGCGAAGATAGTGGATGAAGCCAATGCTTCCTCTAGGATTTTTCTATGTGTGGGTGATATCTTCAACAACTCCATGATGGAGATCTGAGCAGGGGTTCTTTTTAACTAGTCCAAGACATTGTAGCCATTAGGAATTGATTTCGGATTTGAGGTGGATGCTCTAGGTGGCTATGATGACCCAACAATGGTAACTTTGTCGCCGCATATGGTGACTCCACAATCAACTTTGGCTCCCTTGATGTTAACAATAGTGACCCATTCATCTAGGGATGCAACAACATTATCGTACACATGGTTCACATTGGCATACTTGGTCTTTCCATGGTTATTCCCTTTGTTATGATCCGGCATCGGATTCATGTATATTTTAAGGTCTTGATTTCCAATTGGTTGTTCGACGTTTATGACCTTGTCATTGATGAGGTCTTGGATCAGATTTTTCAGCCTCATTCAATTGGATGTTGTGTGCCCCTTGATTTTATAAAAAATGCAAAGGTGATTTTCATTGTACCATGGTGGTTTCACTTGGGGCTCTTGATAATTCTCATAAGTGGGAATTTTGATTAGATTTTCATTTATCAGTTTCTTCATGACCGATTCAATTGGTTCCCCAAGGGCAGATTATTTTTTCTTGGGGGGATATTTTTTTCATGGGGGTGGTCCCCCTTGATTATTCAAATTGTTGACTTGATTATTGGGTGGTTGTTGTGATACTGTGTTGGCTTGCATGTTATTTTCATTGTTGCCTTGTGGTTGTTAGTATGATCGTGTGTTTTGTTTTGGAGCATTGATTATGACCTTGGCATCCACCACACCACCATTAGTGACATTCATGTTCTTCGCCCATGTGCGAGGGTTTTCATTATAGCTGGTGGATGGGTGGTTGTCTTGATGTTCTAGATATGTGGGTGTCCCCCCTTGTGCAATAAGAGCTCATTCGATGTTGAGCGCCTTGGGGATCAAATGGTCGTATGTGGTGATACATTGCATCTTAAGATGGAATGACAATGTTTTCTCGAGATTGGAAATGATGGTGAAAACTTGTTCCTCTAGCATGGTCCATTTGCTCCTATTAGCCTTGCATCACCATCAGTGCAAGAAGGAAGCGAATGATTCCCCTTTAGCTTGTTTGAACGCAAATAGTTCCTCTAGACTAACATCCATGCTAATGTTGAATGCATAGTTCTTTATGAATGCGTCTATGATTTCTTGGAACTTTTTGATTCTAGGAGGAAGGCGAGAGAACCATTCCATGGTAGGACCAACCAAAATTTGAGGGAATAGTGGCATTAGATATGTATCATCATATGTGACCTCCATGCAATGTACTTGGAATTCCCTGATGTGATCTTCAGGGTTTCCCATCCCACGATATTTGTCAAATTTAGGGATTTCAAATCCCTTTGGGAATGGTACCATCGAAAGTCTCCTATCAAATGAATAGGGGCACAAATTGCTCGGTGTTCTTGTTGTTTTCCTTGATTGAAGATCAGGCTCTTGTTGCGAGATCAACTTGATTTGTGTCGTCACGTCATTTTGCGGATCGGGGGTGGAGTGAACATGTTTTGAGGTGGTTGAGGTGTTTAAGTGATAGGTGGAGTGTTGGGTGTGTTGGTGGGAGTTTGTTGCAAGCTCTATTGTGTGATCAAGGCTTGTTGATATGCCTGCATTTGCTATTGTGCCAACAATGTTTGTTGTTGGTATTATTGTTTTTGGGCTAGTAATTGGGTTGCTTCTTGTTGTGCTTGGTATTGTTGCAGGGCTTGCTAATATGCTTGTTGCTGAGCTACTTGTAGTTGTGCCTGGTATTGAGCTTGCACTTGTGCTTGTTGAGCTTGATATTGGGCTTGAGCTTGAGCCTATGCTTGTTGGGCTGCTTGTGCAGCCTGTACAACTTGTGTGACTTGTGCAACTTGAGCTGCTTGAGCTACTTGCGCATCTTGGGAAGCTTGGGCGGCTTGCTGCTGTTACAACAAAGCTTGAGCTTGGGCCATTTGTTGTGCTTGTTGGGCTTGTTGTTGTGCTTGTGCTTGTTGAGTAGCTTGCTATGCAGCTTGTGTGTTTTGTGCTTGTTGAGCTTGGATATGCTAAAGTGCCTTATGATAGCCTTGTTGAGTTGCTTGCAACGTGATGCTATATTGGTTGGCCACACTTGGTCTTGGTGGCGGTGGTGGTGGCAGATTCAAAATGGTGTTTGTTGTTGTGATGAGGGGTGGTGTTGGATTGATGATAGAGGTTTGTGTGGTAGATGGTGCGATTGATGTGATAGGTCCTTGGGAGACCACGTTTTGAGGTATCATAGATGAGGTGTTGATTACTTGTGTTGTTTGGATGGTTTCCACCTGTTGTGATATTGATGGCAAGATTGGAGGATTTGGTATAATGGTTTGATTTACGACTGGGGGATTGTTTTGATTTTGCTGATTGAGGTTTGGAAAAGGGGGTTGCCCTAAATCGAAGAGTGGTGTGGATGTTAATGGAAAAGGTGGAAGTGGTGGAAAAATGGGTGATGTATTCCCTTGAGGAAATGATGATGATGAGGGATCAAAGATACCCCCTTGTCCAAATAGCCCACCTTCTCCTAGCGAAGTCATAGGGAGAGAGGTTTCTGTGTTGAGAGGATATGTTGGTGTTATGTGAAAAGAGGATGGGTCATTGGGGTCATGAAAGGTCAGTAGAACATATGGGTGCAATGGATTTTTCCAAACGGATTGGCCCAAGATAGTGTTTGCATCCAAATCTTGGTTGTTCACAAGGGGTTGTGTTTGTAGTGTATGAAGCAATGAGCTCCCCTTGTTGACAATTGGTTGAGTTGGAGCAATGGATGATGTGATTTGTGGGATGGTTTGAGTGATGCTTTGAAATGGAGGTGTGGATGGTATCGACAGCATAATCCCGAGAGGCTTCTCCACAACAGTGCTTACATCAGAATCAAAAGGGAGTTTAGCCCCTTCTTTGGCCAATTCTAGCATGTATTGTGAGGGATTGAGTTTCATCATGGCATTGACAATTTTCAGAGTCTTTGGATTTTGGACCATTTCAATAATCTCATCTTGAGTCATCCCTAAAACATTGTTGGTGATGTCTTCCAGTTGACCACCTTCTTCTTGAGAATCTTATGGAAGTGGAGGAAGATTGAGTGTGGGATTTAATTTGGGAGCAGTTTGACTCAAGTCACTCGAAGTAGATGTTTCTTTGTTTGTTTCCATGTTCTTTTTGTGTTGAGATCTAGTTTGGACCATAAAATGAGGATCAATTTTCAGGAATGGGAGGTGAACCTTTAATTCCTTGGATTGATCTAAAATTTAGGTACAAAAAGAAAGTCTAAGATATTAAGGATCAAAAGGATGGTGATGAGATAATGAAATATGGGTGATTGGTGAATGATTGGAACTCTTAGGAAACCTTGAAGAGGATGCTGAACTTTAGGAATTTTGGATTTGATGTTTGAATTGATTTTGGATTGATTTGATTTGATTTTGATTGGATTTGGTTTGGATAATGAACTCATAAACTCTAAGAGGTTGGATGTTTTGTAGACTAAACTTGTCCACAAGATGATAATTTTACTAAGTGTGCAAAGAAGGATTCATCTACACACACCTAGTCAAACAAGATGATTTGGATTTTGATTTCAAAGGATTTGCCAAAAGTTTAGCATGAAGGATTTTTTCAAGTTTTCCGAGAGTTGTTTGTGAGGTGAACTTTGATTTGATGTTTGAATATGGACGAGAGTTTTGATTTTGATCCTAAGAGACACAGGAGAGACTTTTTTTACTAGACCTAGGTGTTGAAGAACATGCTAATACTTCCTATGTGAGATACTCAAACCTTTGAAAAAAGTGTTGGATTTTGACAATAGTAAAATGAATACAAATTTGGATTGTTCCTTGATGCACGTTTGTAAAAGTTGAAGGTCGATCTTTCTCTAAATTCGTAAAGCATAGACAAACGTTTCTTATGAGCTTTTTGACTAAGACCTTTGGACTTTGGTTTTCGGATTTTGATCTTTCGGAAAATCATTTGAAAGAGCACATGTGTGGGGTCCAATTGTTTCTTATCTTTGCTTAATGAGTCCTTTTCACCACAAACACTTTCTTGATTAGGTTTTCAAACAAAATGTCTAATGTCTCAATTTCTTCTCATCCCACAAAGTCCCTTATGTGGAAATCAAGGAAATTAAGGAAAAAGTTTACCTAATGTTGACTTTAGTGAGAGAAAATTGTGATGTAAATTCAAATGCTTAGAAGCCTCTAAGGATAGAATCCCTAGGGAAAGCAATAACACTTGAATTTTTTCAAAGGTATTTGCTTCCTCTAAAGGTTTTGAAATTTGATGATCATGGTTGAATGTTTGTTTTCCAATGTTTTAGATCCAAGCAAAGTGTTTTGATTCCAAGAAAATGCACAACCCTATGGATAGTCAAGAGACAATATTTGTTGAATTCCCACTTGGATAAATCCAGTTGCACTTATTCTTGGTGGATGATTAAAAGCTTGACCACAATGGCTTCCCTCCACAACACTCAATTCTACGGGTCAGTCAAGCTTTAGTACCCATGAAACTGCCATGGCATACTTCTCATCTCTACCAAGAACCACAAAAATGTTGTGGGGCTTCAAAAATGACCATTCTTGCACCAACAAATAGATAAGGATTTGGGATTCTAAACAAATTGGTTCTTAGTCAGGGTGATCGGGGACATGGCACCTTGTGAACATCCAGCAAGCCACTAAAGGCTTTGATCAATCCTACTAGGGGCTCTTATACTTTTTAAGGTAGTACCCTATTTTGAAAGATACTGTACGGCTAAGGCCTACATACCGTTGGACTTGACGATTTAGTCTTATCCTTTTATATACCAGCCCAAGTGAAAAACCAGTTGGACTCGCGTTCGAGTTCTCCTTTTAGATGTGTCTCTTAGGCAAGCCCCTCTGAGGGTAAACAAAAGCGATCAAGCACATCCGTAGTTTGATCGATCTTTGTTTACGTGAACAAAGAGAGAACACACACGATATGCTCCACTCACACTAGCAAGATTTTGTTCAATTTTAAGAACCCAAATTGAGGTGTGGAGGCAATCTTTTATACAACTTAATATCACGAAAAGACTTTTGATTCTAAAGATCATCATGAGGCGCAAGAGGAGCAAATACGCCTTTTAAATGATATTACCTTGTACAAAAGATTACAAAGCACAAAAAGTACATGTTCATTTTAACCTCAAAGCAAGAATGGATTCTTTTTTAAGCACCAAGATTGAAATGTGAAATTTTCTTGTTCAATTTTAAAACCCCAAAACAAACTCTAGTAAGTTCCCAAGGTTCTTTTTAATCCCTTTTTTTGTTCTTTTTTAAGCCCAAATGAAATTTATTGAGTTCTAAAAAGCTTGAAGATGAAAAAGTCTTAGAATTGAGATTATAATTGCTCCCCAAAGTGTTTAAAAACACTTGATACAATAGAATAAAGGTGCCATAAGAATTCTTGCTTTTGTTTCCTCCTTTCACTTTTGATCAAGCCAACCTACAAAAACTGGTTAAAACTACAAAAACAGAGCCAAAAACTAGTTAGAAGTTCAAATGGATCAAAATGAAAAAAAAAAACATGTTAAAAAAATGGAAATCTTCCTTTTACCCCACCCTAGCAGCGTAGTCTGCGATGGTGGCGCAATTTGGAGTATGTCAACGACACTCTGGTGAGATCAACGATGCTCTGTGAAGAAATACTGAGCACAATTGTGGTGCTATTTCACCAAGCGACGCAATTTGGAGTTTGAGTTGGTAGGGCTAAGTGGAAATGGTTTCTAGCATCATAGTTTGTAGTTTGAAAGCGTCGCTAAATAGTGTCGTTGGACTGATAACAGTGAAGTTTGACTCTGTTAGCGGCGCACTTTCTTGTGGACACAAAAATTCAAAAAAAAAGTAGAATTATGGTGAAAAAATGTGTTAATTTCTTCAGATTCACACTCCTTCTAGTCCCAAAATGTGAATGGTGATCCTAGACCTACAAAAACACAAACAACAAACATAATATTAATTCATTATGCAAGTTAGAAACATCATTCCCCATAAGATTCATTTGAAGCATGAAAACAAGAAATTTATTGAAGAACACAAATAAAAAAGCTATTAAATCCTATTTAAATGCTCAAACTCTCAATCCCATGGGGGAATTGGTGCTATTTTGATGTGGAAAATAACCCTTTCCCAATTCCTTGCAAGCTTGATGTTGATCAATGGAGTTCCTTGATAAAATTCGCCATAACCTAGCTATGAATTGATGAAAAACTATGAAAATGGATGACAATGGATGAACTTGATTCAAAACATGAAGATAATGGCCTTGCATAAGTTGTGGATGAAAATGCCTAAGATTGTGGATCCTAAATTAGTAAAAGAACCTTCTATTTATAGAAGAGAATGATGGAAGAATAAGAAAAATGGATGAATGTGGGACAAAAAACCAACCAATAGCACAATGCCACTTGTCAACATGTGAGTGGAGAGAAGTGGAGCACATTTGGATGAATGTGCACATTAATGCTATTAGGTGGAAATTCAAAATTGGAGAAGTGACATGTTGGAGGGAGATGGAAAATGAATTAAATGCCACTTGGCTCAAGAAAAGGACATGGAAGAGGCCTTTAATGCCTTGTTGGATGGACAAGTCCTTTTGGGGGGAGATTTTCAAATTTGAAGAATATTCCATCTTTGATGCCTTTTTGAATGAAAATAGAGATTTAATAAATCAATTAAATGGATTTTCATGCACAAGTTGCAAAATATAGAGGATTTGAGTGATTAGTGTTAGCATTAATCATGGTTTGATTAATTTTAATGGAAGTTAGCTGATTTGACATTGTGATTTAGATTTTAGGATTTAAATAAATCAAAATAAGAGGAATAATGATTTTAGACTTAATTAAATAAAGTTTTATTTATTTAATTAAAGAGGATGGTGTTAGATTTAAATCAAATAAAGATTAATTTATTTAATTTAAAAGAGATGACTTTAGAGCTTAATTAAATAAAATGAATTATTTAATTAAAAGAAGGACTATAGGATTAATTAAAGAAAATGATTTATTTAATTAATAGGAGATGATGATTTAATAAAAATAAATGATTTATTTAATTAAAAGATGGAATATGATGAATTTAATCAAATAAAGATTATTCGATTAAATGGTTAGTAAAGGAGATGATTCAGGATGAGCTGGTGTTAGTAAATCAGGATTAGGTGTATAGGATCAATCAATATATTTTATGTGTCTACACTAATTTTCCAAATTATGCATTTGAAAGCCTTATTTTCACCATTTTCGAAAAGGAGAACTAACATTAAATAAATGCAATCAACAATTAAATCACCATGGAATATGAGTGTCTTAGACTTATAGGCTAGGACCCATTCACCCATGGGTGAATGTGTCCCCTTTAAGTGCCAAGAACCATTTTAAAATATGTTTTTGGAATTTTTTTAATGATTTAAATTCAACTTGCAATTCTTATAATTTTTAATCTAATTTTAAGGAAATTAGATAAACACCTATAAATACATAGTCTTTTTATGATTTGAAATATAAAATGCATGATCTAGCATTAAGGAAAATTTCACATGAGAAAATATCATTGTCAATAGAATTCAAGAGTATATTTATCAATCATTTGTTGTAGCAATCAAGATCCTAACATTATGTTCAAGTCTATTTGTGTTCATCTCATCTTGTGAAGACTAATATGCATTTTTTATCCTAAAGCATCTAATAATTTCAAGTATCCAAATCAATCAAGCAAAGCAATATCACGTTCCTTAGAGAGTTGTGTTTGACTTCATTCCTCTAAGGGAAGCCATTGGAGGGTGGTGAGTTGTAGCAAGCATTGTTAATTCAGCATTTCCTTCCTTTTGCATTATCTTTCTATCAAGGTTTAATTACCAAACTTGGGGTTTGACCAAGGCTAACCCCATACAAAAAAAAATAAAATTCCTCTTTGTGTATGTGAAAATTATAGGTGGATGAAGAATTGAAGAGACCTTGAAGGAGAAATTTTGCATTGTTGCACAAGTTACCATCATTGTTGTCAAATCACAAAAACTAAGTTACAAAATTTATTTTGACTTTCTGACAGTGGGACCTATGTCAAACTAAAGCCAAGATCCAACATTAGAGGACTTCCAAAAGTTATTTTGGAAGCCCTAACCAAGACCCATTCTCCTAGGGTAAAATTAGTCCCTTATCAGCTCTCAAAAATAGCTTTTGGTGATAGTTACACGCCATCAGACCCTTCTCAAATCTGCCTATAAACTATAATTTCCATATTTGTACATTCTAAAATATGTATTTTAGGTATTAGGTCTTGCTCATTTAGTTTGAGCATTTCAAATCATTTTATTTTGGTTTTAGATCTTTCCTATTGTCCTAAGGATTGAGATCTAGGTCTGATTGGCTCACCATTGAGGTTGAAAGTCAATATTTACACCTTGTGATCTCTTTCGTAATGAAATCCCTAGGGAAAGAAACTTATTGAGATTCCTAGAGTTTTATAAACACCACATCATTATAAAACCCTTGGGGATCCCTTTCCCTCCATTTTAGATATAACTGCCTTTGAAGTTGTGTTAGTGAATGAAGGTGGGAGTGTTGAATGGATATTTATAAAACTCATGAGAATCATGTTGAATGCACATGCATTTTTTAGGAGCAGTGACATGGTATACACTTCATAGTCTCGAGTTTCTTCCAATTTAAATCCATATTGGTCACATAAGTCCTCTACCTTTGTTGGTGAAGTGGTAATTTTGAATGATAGCTTGTTCAAAGCAATGGATGGAGACTTGATTGAAATTTCTCTCATGCAAGGAATGGTGGAAGCATATGATAAAGATGGTTTCTTGCACTACAAGGGGTCATTTTTCATATAAGTTTGCTTTGGTTTAGCTTGTTGATCCTAAATTTGCAAATGTGGCTAGTGCATGTATCCTTTGTCTATAGCATGGTTCATACTTTTCTCTTCCTGTCAATGGTTTCACCTAAGTAGTTCTGGATCCCATCGTTGGTAGGTGTCTCTCTACCTTGTACATAGTTATTTTTGTTTGTGTGGTTTGTTTTGCCATCTTTCCTTTTTGTCTTGTCTCATTTTTGGTTTGTTTTGGTCCTTATTTCTATGGTTCTGACTCTGTGCCCAATGGATATGAAACTAGTTTTCTTCCGTGATTCTAGATTCATGTCTTCATCCTTTGTGGTCATTGTCCCCAATCAAAGCTAGTTTTTATCGCATTTTTGGTAGATCCCTTTCAAAAATGTTTCCACCCCCTCAAGAAAAGTTGTTACATTTAAGCCTTAGTTTCCAAAGCTGTGTCAAGCATTGATTTCCATTTAAGCCTTTGAGCCTTGGTTTCCAAAGTTGTGTCAAGAACTGATCGAGTTTTCACAACCCCTCCCTAGCATGACTGTCTAAAACTTTAGTTTAAGTTGTATTTGCATCGACCATTGTCAAGTTTTGAAAAAGTTGTCGGGTCTTGAGGTGGTTTTCCTAACATAGGCATATGCTAATGAAAGGGAGAAATTTTAAGCAAATTCAAGCTCTTATCAAAACTTTTGTTAGGTTTTAAAACCTTTGTTGGTTCCCGACAGGGTTTCAGAAACCTAACTCTTTCCTGCAATAATTTTCTAATGAGCTAAGTTTTTTTCGCTAAGAGCTCTTTCTAAAGGATTTTCAAAAAAGGATCCTTAAAAAGTATTTCGAAAGCTAGTATTGCATAGGATTGGTAGAGCAGGTTATGGATTCATTTCTTAAATTAAAAGCGGAATCTGAAAGCATTTTGAAAAACTCACCTAGAGTCCGACATTCATGCATTTGAGTTGTTGTAAGTTATTCATTCATAGAAGGAAATAACGATACTAGAAGTAAATTTACTGTAGAATTATTGAGACATCTTGCAAATATAGAAAATGAAAAAATTGCATTACAAAAGAAATGAAAACACAAAACTTCAAAAGTAGAGATCTCAAAATTTTCGCATCACATAGAATAGAATGGAAAGCCAAAAAGATTATATATAGTTATATATATTGTACTACAAACAAAAATTGGAGATTTTAGTACAAGGGTTTTTAGACACAAAGAGTAAACACGAGGATCCTAATGCCCTCTACCACCTCCTGGAGGCGCTCAATTTGCATAGGAGAGAATAGATTCTCATTGAATTCCACAAAATGGATGAAAGTCTTCAACATGTTTCACTCCAACGTAGTGCAGAGTAGGAAAACTACCTGTTTGGACTGCTCATTCCTCAAGGTAGTGAAAATAAAAATTACATCACCCACCAGACCCACACATGAATATTTAGACAAGCTCCCTAGGGCATCCTCAACATATGGCACATAAACTGGCCTAACCAAATGCTCAACAGCCTTGACTCCCTACTCCAACTCACCCTTGTGAATGATATGATAAAGGAAGCACTCTAGTAAGGCTAAGTTGTGCACATACACTTGAGATAGGAAATGCTTTCCTATTATCTTCCTGATAACTCCCTATCCCACATCACTGTGGATGAGGAAGACCTCCTTGAATTGGTCCTCAAACAACCTCCTCATTGCACTACATTCTACTCCATCAATGGAGAGGAAGTTTCTCTAATTTTTGGAAGAAACGTCATTGGAAGTGCTTGGCATGTCTGAAAGTGCAATTATCATTGAGAAAAATGAGAGCACTTCAGTTAATTTATATAAAAATGGAGATAAGCTAGTGGAGTTTTCTCAAGAGAAATTAATGAAGCAAGGACACTCAAGTTGCTTTGAATTTAATGAACTCAACCAGTGATGTGTTAATCTAGAAAAGTATGCTTTGGCGTCAAGGAAATCTTTAGTATTTAAAATTCCCACATGAATATGCTCCTAGTTGGTATCTCATTAATTACTAGACTGAGAGAATACAAGTTGTTTGCATGATTTGATGGAAATGGAGCTCATCTGCAAGTTTTGCATTTCATTCCCTTGTCCTAATCAATTGGAATATGTGATACAATCAAACTATTCTAAAAAGATAGCCAGTAATGCTGCATGTCTTCATTGGATAGAAATCATCTAATCCCCCACAAAATAGTTATTCAATGAGGTGGTAGTTACAACTCTCCCAAGAATTAGTTTCCAAGAAGTTGTTGATCATTATTATTGAAAATTTTAAATATGCTTTAATAAAAAATGAAGAGGGTCTAAATTTTGATCCCCCTTGCACTATGATGCATCAATGAAAATCGATCTTGACAAAGGATCAAGTTTTGTAATTTTGATTATTTTATGAAGATACTTATTGTCTTTGAGCAGTAAATTTGAATAAAGTACTTAGAATTTATGAATAATTCTATGAGCTTTGATAAGTGTTAGGATATTCCTTGTCTTTGTGGATGTGGTATTCATTGATGTTTCATTCATATATCTTCAGTGAATGTTGAAGTTGCATGGTGTCAATCTAGCTATTTGTTAGTAATCTGGTCTTTGAGCCATGATATTGATAGCTTGCAAACCTATTTTCAATTTAGTTAGTAGTTTTAAAGTTGATTTTCATTGTACTTGCTCCATGTCTATGGGCTAGTGTTAGTTTTCCTTTCCTGCTTTCTGGTTAAAATCATACCCTCATTTCTTTAAAATTCAAAAAATCAAAATTTATATTATACAAGGGAGTTGTAGCTCTATCAAAATTCAAAGGAAGATCACCAATGAAATGGTGATCTCTCCAAATGTTGGGGATCAATTATTCTTTCTTTTGGGTAGAATGAATCTAATTTGAGTTAATCTTTAAAAGATAAATCTATCAACCAACAAACACCACACTCATCTACAAAGTATCTTCTAGAACATTTATGTTCTTAGGATATTTAGATAGTGTTAGATGAGTATAAAGCTTTGATTCGTTTTTGTCACATAGTTTCTCCCCCTTTTCCTTATATTTCCATTTATATGGTAATTTTTCTTTGAGTTCATTTATTGGTAGCACACTCTTTTGCAGGACAACATTAGACATTACCATGTTTTCTATAGCGTCTGTTGGATGAGTAGAAAAATTTTCTTCCTTATTCCCAAATTTAGGTGTTGTAAGGATGCTACATATATCCTCTTTGAAGGGATATCCCTTTGAGAAGTCACTTAATGTAAGCACCATAGGTCCTTTGAGTTTCTATTGGCCCTTTACCAAGACTTTGCACTTAGATATTAAATTCCAATATTTGGAACATTTTTGATAGAATATATTAGCATTCTCATGGAAGATTCGTTGGGACCGTTTCCCATATTTAGAGTTCATAACTTAATAAAGTTTGGGATGGTTTTATTGATATCAATATTAACACAAAAGAGGGAAAAAACTAAACTAGATTTCATCTTTGTTATGATGTTGGTTATTATGACGTGATCAAGGGAGTTCCCAATCCATTGGAATACCATTTCGTCCCAAAACTCAAGTGGTAGCCTAGGCAATGTAATCCAAAAAGGAGTAGTTTTTTTGATATCTACCACTAGGTCAAACCTTAGCTTCCACCTACAAAGGGATAAGTTATGTTTTCCATACAACTAAGGGCCAAAGGAGAGGGTCAAAAAAAGATCATATTTAGATGTGAAATTGAATAGGAATAATCCTCCTACCATGGAACTTACCTCAACACTACCCTTCAGACACCATTTGGTAGTAGTCCAGTGGTGAACCATATCAATAGAAGGGTGAAAGGAAAAAAAAATTCCCACCAAAGTTTGTCTCCATGGAGGAAACTATCCATTCAACAATGGATTCCACAAGAGTTATCTCCATTCCAAAGTCAATATCAAAAAAATACGCAAAGTGTTTTCCCCCTCAAAAGAATCTTGATTTGTACCGATGAGAAATTTTTTCCAAACCTTGGGCCCCATGATGACAAGCTTCATGGGAATTGCACCATTCAATAGAGAGTTTGTGGAAGGAGGGTCCCTCGAGGATGGGGCACCAACATGTTGTCGAAAGAATGAAGAAGGTTGTCATTAATGATTTTTCATTGATGTCAACACTACATGATGGATGTTTATAGATAAGTTATTTTGCAAAGTTTTCGTTTGGCTAAGTGTCTAGACTAGCAACTTTAGCACACAGTTCCCTCCGATATTTTGGTTCGCTTTTTTTTTTCCGGTTAGATCTACTTATGTGGTACTGGTTGTTGTTCATGGATGTCACTAGCATCTTATTTTAGAAATTTCAGTTATTTTGGATAAGTGGTTCAAAAGTTACAAGTAATAGAAGTTTGACAGATATTGTTTACACAGTTTATGTGTACTAGATATTACCTAACTGGTCTATGTTCCTCAGCGGATTTGAGTTAGATGTTGTGATTTTGGGAGAATGTTTTTTAGGTGTTGATACATTGTATTTTTCAGTTGGCATGAAAATTTATGGTCCACATATCCTATGTTGATGATCAGTTGGAGTATTTTACTTTTTGGTTTTATGCTTGGCCGACTTGAGGTATGCAAAGAGTTATAAATATTAAATATGTTTTTGAATGGAAATAGGAGATGTTATAGGTCTATGATGACCTATATTTCTTGTGTTTTGGGCATGAAGATAATTTTGGTTTGAATTGGGTGCCAACAAGGCACGTTTTGTATAATTTCAGGCTACATCTAATCAGGCTAACCTAATTGATGTTTATGATGGAATTCAATATATATACAAGGTTGATTTGGGTTGAGGAAGATACAATTTTGATGAATATATGATCCAAATTCAAGTAGTGATGTGAAATCTTATAGAATCATGCAAATAAGCTATGAGTGTTAAGAAAAGGTGTGCAATACAAAGCAGAGCTTAGACTTGTATTCTAAGTTCATCAAAGTGTGAACTATGAGCTTCAAAGGAACTAAATCCAACATATGTTAGATGCATTTCTCTTAGTTAAAATTTTGGTTGTGAAGCCACTTCTTTTTATATTTCTTTTCTCTATGAACAGTGAGTTTACTTGGATAGTGAGTCCTCCTGGCAGTGAGCCTTTCTATAATATCTTATAACTAGTTATAACATATTGTGAGTTAATCCTCACCGTGGCTTTTCCCATCTTGGGTTTTTCACATAAAAATCTTGGTGTTCATGTGTTGTGTTTGTTATGGATTTCTTATACTTTCATTCCTTATAATTGTTAAGCATGCTTTGAAAATGGGATGGTTAGTAATTGGATGGTTTTATAGAATACCAATTCACCCCCCTCTCAATATTATGTGTGTTCAACAATTGGTATCAGAGCTTGGTTCCTTGGAAGAAGCTTAATCACTTTGGGAAGATCTTGAATTTGAACACATGGCTTTGGAAGTGATTTCTGCCTACACAAAAGAAGATTGCATGTTTGAAAAAGATGGAGAACTCAAAGTTTCTCTTGAAGAACTTAACAAAATTAAAGTTGAAAATAGAGATCTAAAGGAAATATTAAAGAAGTAAATAACTACATCAAAAAATTGAGAGAGAAAATCAAGGAATTCAGAGAAAGACATAAGTAGGTCAATGAACAATTAAAACAAGCAAATGAGAACATCATCAGACTGAAAGTGCAAGTGGAAGAAAAGAGAAGAATTGAATGTATGAATACAATGGTAAAAGAAAGAATGATGAGTGCAGAAGGCTTGGGCAAGAAGTGGTAAATCTGAGATTAGATCTAGAGAAAGCAATAATTCATGAGGAAAAGTTCAAGACAAGTTCTACAATGCTTGATGAGTTAATTGCAGGATAGAAATTATCCAAAGACAAAGGTGGTTTAGGACTTGAAAAAGGAGAAAGCTCAAAATCATATCAGATACCTAATTCTGAGAAGATTGAAGATAAGAACAACAACAAGTTCTGGAATCAAAGAAACATTGCTAGAAGACCCCCCATCAGACAACCAAATGCTCAAAGGTACCCATATTTTAATGGTATTTTCTATTCTTGCAATAAATTTGGACATAAAGGAATGGAATGTAGAGGAAAATTAAATCAGAATGTTCCATCCTTCACTAATCAATGTTTTACATGCAAGAGATTTGGGCATAGTGCAAATGAATGTAGGAGTCAAATGATGAATGCATACAACAGTGGTAGAATGATTCAATCTTTCAATGGTTACTGTTATACATGCTATGAATATGGACACAAAGCTAATCAATGCATATTCAAAAAGGAATGAAAGGAATAATGCTAAGAGAAATATCATATGCAACAATTGCAATAGACCTAGACAAATTGCTAGATTTTGCATAAACAAAAATTCAAGGAAGGAAAATCCGGTAAAGAGAAATTCAAACCAGTTAAAAAATTCGATTGACTAAAGTAAAAAATGAAATGGAAAAAAAATGGAGAAAGAAAGAGGAACCTAAGAACAAGGAATAATCAAAGACTACAAATTATGAATTTGTACCACCCTTTAGTGCAGATGATTCCTCTGAGAATTGAACCTATGAACTAGCTTAGGGGGAGAAATAGTAGGAAATCACATACCCCTTTTTGATATGAGGTGTCATGGCTAGTCACAAAGGTATGAGATAGTATGGATCTTTTGGAGAAGAATTCAAAAGAAAATATGCAAATGTGGAGTTTTGCGAAGCTATTTAAGGTTTATTTTTACACAGAGAAAGTTTGACCAGCTTTACTATTTGATGAATTAAATGTGAATTTAGGGAAGAATTGAAGGGATTATATACCTCTCCTTTTTCAATTTTATTCACTTTTATGCATTTGGAGAAAGTAGTGTAAATTGAATCGAGTTCAAGAGTCTGAAGGTGATTTGAGAAGTAGAGCATCCAAACCCTAATTTTGGTCAAGCAAGAAAAAGTTATTTACCATTGTCCAAAGCTGAAATAGATTTCTTTTTGAAGCATTTGAATTTAGTAGATATGGAAACACCTGGAGTGGTAAATGTGAGTGAAAAAACCCAACCAAAATTCAAGAAATATCCCATGAAAGTATTTGAGAATGACCCGCGTGGTGCATTTTTGAGTATTCCATATAGGGTTTTTCCTACTAAGGATGTTAGGGCATAAATCCATGGGAAGATGGAAGAATAAAAACATAAAAAACTTATAGACCTATAGAAAAACCTTTTGAATGGAGAATATTTCAACATTAAATCTGAATACATGAAAACCTAGTGAAGAAGAAACTAGATGTCTAGCAACTATTTTCATGCTTCTTTTGTGATGATGATACTAAGTGTGTAAGAATTGCACTGAGTAGAGTGCGTGATAATTTCTTATGAATTGATATACCCAGTTTGATAACTAAGGAGGTCATAAAGGAGATTACTAGACTTTGTGACACCAGACTTGTACCCGTGTTGAAATCAGTAAAGAACAAGGATGTAATGGAGCTAACAGGAGCCACATTTGATCAAAAGGACCTCACTGTGAATACCATATGGAATCCTTTCGTAAGATATGCAACTATGGTCATTGGATACAAGATATACTAAAAAAATAGAGAGAATTTTGTGTCTGCTACAAAAATTCATGTAGCTCATGAAATGGTGGAAAAAGGAAAAGACTATGATTTGTGTGAGTTGCTCGGGTAATAAATTTTTGACAATCTAAAGCAAATTAAAGATAATAAATATCCTCTCAAATTTGGTTCTTTGGTAGTTTGTTTGTTGTTCTATTTTCTTAATGAGCTTCTAGGAAGAAGCAATATTACATGGAGTAGAAGAACGCCTATATCCCATCAAATATTTGAACATCTAAGCAAGATTGGTGATATGAAAGCTCAAGATGAGGAACTTATTGCTTTCTTTCAAGTATTTCACAAGAGAATGCATGAATGGGAAAGGATCCCTATGTGGTGTAGAAAATTGGTCACTCTTGGAAAAAGAGACAATTTCACACTTAATTTGGACCTACTTTTGAGTACCCTTGCATTAATCATTCTTCAAAACAACATCTATAGGCCCCTAAGACCCATTATTTTTGATCTAGAGGCCCATTTCATTTAAAAATCATACAAATCCTAGCAAATAATGCTTAATTCATTCATATCTGAAAAACCCACCTCCAAAAACCACAAGTGGGACCCATTCACAACCTTGGGTGAATGAGTCCCTCTGGTGGGACCCATTTTCCAAGGGTTGTGAATGAGTCCCTTTTGGGGAAAAATTCAAATTCAAGCGGGAAACTCACCGACTTAATTCCATTTTTCTATGGATTTCGGCCTCTTAGTTCTAAATTACGGGAAATTAGGTATTGATTCCTATAAATACACATTTTTAGGTCATTTTTGAGCGATCTTTAGTCATTTTTACAAATAAAATTCAAAATTCAAGTGTTGAGAATCTTCCACAAGAAGTTTCATTAGTATTTTCTACGACAAAGTTGAAGCTTTGGGACAACAAGCTAGGGTTTTTGCAAGTCTTCAAGCTCACTTCTCATTCAAGATATTTCATTGTAAGGTGTTGATCATGGATGCCTATGGTGAATCATGGAGAAATATAGGTTGAGGAGATGCAACTAGCCATCAAATCAAGCCTAAAGACTTTTTTTCAAAGTGATTCCATCTTCCATTTTCACTCTATCTTCATATTTAAGGTTTGCATGTCATTAATTCTCATTTAAAATGTTGTAGGGTTTCTTGTATTGAAGTCTTGCATCAGGTAAGTGCACCAAGATGGTTCCCAAAAAGGGGGCTTAAGTGGCCACTTTTTTTCTGAAATCAGGAAATGCTCACCTTGGACGTGAAATTGAGGATAGTTACACTCAAAATTTTGAGATGGAACAAAAACAATGATCAAAGTGCTCCGAGTCTACTTTCTAAACTACTAATTTATTTTGAAAATGGTTGAGATTAAGGGGTTCAAAAGAGGGATGTACAAAATTGGTGTTGTTTTTGTCAGAAAAACATAACATAGCAACTCTTGTACCTGAGCAGAACTTTTTGTAGTATTTTTAAAATCGCTATAGTCAGAAGTTAGCTAATAGCATCTAGTTGGTGCATAATTTTTCTGATAAATTTTTAATGAATATTTGATTTTTTACTAATTTTCTAAGTGGGCACTTCCTAAAAAGCAGAATTTTGGTCGTGCTCCCCCTACAATTTTTTAAAAATAATTGATTGTTTTTTTCTTTTTCTTTTTTTAAATTTGTAGAATGGAGTCTAGTTTCTAAAAATGTAATTTATTTGAAATTTTGATGAACGGTTAATTTATAACAAAAAAAACACAAAACACTACTTTTTGGAAAAAAATAGACATACAAACAAAAGAAATTATGGATGAAAGGCTTAACATTGTCAAAAAGTGAAAAAAGTACATCGTTGGATAGCTAAGAGAGAACCTAACATTATTCATGTATTCAATTTTGTCAATATTGAACTAGATGCAATCTTGATGGTGAGCACGAACCCGATTATGTGAAAAATTGTAGAATTTGCAAAAACACGTCTCTGGCATTGTTGGGAATGCCCTCTAAGCCTTTGGGTTGGTATTCCAAGGCAAATAATTTCACTTTTTTCTTTGTTTTTAACGCGAAATAATGCGCTCACGTTATAACGCGAGCACATTTTTTTAAAAAAACTCATAAGTGGCCAGAAAATTGGTACCCAACTTCATGCACCCGCCCCATCATTCAAGTTCCTTTAAACAATCTTATTCTAGCACAATAGAATAGGGTTTTACTTTACTTCAGATTTCCCTAGTCTTAGATGCACTTAGGGCAAGGGTTTTATGCAGATTTTATCCATTCAAGGTTTAACTACCAAATTAGGGGTTTGACCAAGGAAAACCCCCCATTAGAAAACAAATCTTAAGCTATTTTGCAGGTGTTTTGAAAGATTCAAACCTGAGTTTTTGTTTGGAAAAGTAGTCTAGGTGATAAAGTACAGATTTGTAACTTCTATTTTCAGAAAATGGAAAGTGGACTAATTCACCACTAATGGCAAATGAGTCCTATTGAAGGTGTCTATTAGGACATAATGAAGATTCCAGTACCCTTTTGGCAGAAACAAAGTTCTGGGTAGAAACCCTGATTTGGGACTAAATCGCCCAGGGTGGCGAATGAGTCCCAAATAGTCAAAAAGTCAACATTTTTAGTTTTTCAGAGCTATTTTCAGGTCTCCAGAGTTTCCAGGTTCCTGATACTTATGTACTGTTACTTCTATTCTACTATCTTTTCATTTCTAGGGCTTCTCTTAGATCTTTTCATACTTGCTTGCATATCACGTGTTTTCAAAAACTTCATATTTCTTAGGTTTTGCATAAATAATCAATCCATTTTATCAATTTGTTACATTTAGATCATTGAATTTAGGCATATATTCATTTTACTTACATTAGTTTGAGTGAACCACCCAGATTCTGTGTGGGGTCTATCTCTCTCCTTTAGGTGAAAAACCCTAATTAAGCAAGAGAGTCATAGCACCTACACCCAAAATCTATGGCTCATTGTGGTGAACCTGCATATTGAACATTTTCTTTTTGATTTCGAGTGCATTTTCATCCTAGGGATTACCTTGCATCACTATTATTTTAGGTTTTCTAATTGTTTTTGCATCCTAAGGTTTACAAAATTGCATTAGTGAAACTATCATATAGAAGTCATTATTGCATTTCATTTTATGAAATCATAAAAAAAATTGCATTTCCAGTACTTCTTTGCATTGTACAGACTTGAAAACACAAAAAACATCCAAAAAAAAAAAAAACTCAAAAACACCCCTACTAGGACTCATTCGCCATCCTGGGCGAATTAGTCCCATTCCAATTTTTGCATCATCGTTTTTAGAATTTAGTTGCTAGTTTTTAAGCTTTTGTTTCCAATAGTTACTTTTCTGTTTCAGTTCAGTTATTTTATGTTATATTTAAATCATTGGCATAAGCATCATTTCCTTTCATGGCATTTATGGATAGCATTAGATTTTTGCAAGTTTTGTTTGTAGCATTAGTTCCTAGTCCTTCTAGATTAGATTCATCAGTAAATGAAAACAAAAAACCACAAACATCAAACCAACCCTTACATAAAATACTTCAATTTAGAAACACTATCTCATCCAAGCCTCTTAGTAGTGATGATTTAGACAAGTTAGATGAAGCCCTTCAGGAATTCTTCTCACTTCATCCACTAAGGCTTTCCATCAGAAGTCTAAACCAACTGATGATAACTTACCTCTCAAACCTTTTAGTCATGATGACTTTGACATATTAGATGAAGCCCTTCAACACTTCATCTTGCCTAA
Organism: Sequoia sempervirens; assembly: GCA_007258455.2. NCBI lineage: Eukaryota > Viridiplantae > Streptophyta > Pinopsida > Cupressales > Cupressaceae > Sequoia > Sequoia sempervirens. The sequence goes on from VDFB02075321.1 coordinate 197,920,715, forward strand.
GTCATCCACTAAGGTTTGTTTTGAACAACCTAAAACAAAGGATGTTAATGTGACTCAACCTCAACTCATTCTTTACCCATCTTCGCATAAACTTCACCCTTCAAATGGAACCAAATTTACTCTTTACCCACCTAAAACTGATATGTTGTAGCAATCCAATAATACTCTATTGCTCATACATATAATACTCGAAACAATTTGCAACCGTAGAAACCAACCCCATCCTATTTACCTTTACCTGATCCACCTAGTGCTCCTCATTTTCTCTCACACATAAAGGAGTATGATCTTGTTGAAAAACTCAAGAATACTCCTGCAAAGATTTCTCTTTGGGATTTACTTCAAAATTCATCAAATTATCACACCATCCTTCAGACAACATTGCAATACATTGCGGTTCCTCCCGGTACAACTACAAATGATATGGCATCTTTAATACATGGAATGAATAGAGTTAATCTAGACATTACTTTTCATCAACATGAGCTTCCTCCTTTAGAGTTACAAAAACAAAATGAAGCCTTTAGGATAATTTCTCAATTCAATTGAATAGGTATCAAAAGGACCCTCATTGATAATGGTTCTTCCCTTAATGTGTCTAGTGTGAATCTCCTTGATAGATTGTGTATTGACAAGTCACAAATGAATTCTAATTCCTTATCCATTTGGGGATTTGACAATACGACAAAGAAACCGCTCGGTGTAATCACTTTTCCTATTATAGTTGGTGTGGTTATTATGCAAAATCCTATTCATGTCATGCCCTATGATATTTTGCATAATCTTATTTTAGGAAGACCGTGGATTCATGAGATGAATGTAGTGCCTTCAACCCTTCATCACATAATGAAATATGTCTATAACTACAAAGTTATCAAGTTGAAATAGACCCCATGCCTGAAAGTTGCTTACAACTTGAAAAAGGAAGCACCAATCCTCTAAACACATTAATTCCAAAATCTCATATAGAACCTCTTGAAATTGATAAACAATATGAAGAATTGGTGTCTAAATTATTAGGTAATGATTGGGGATCCTTAGAATTCACACCTTCATTTATGGGCGAATATATAATCACATGAAAAGAGGATGAAAAACAAGAACAACCAACCATTATGTCAACTCAGAATTTAGAAAAATCTTCTCAAGCATCTATCTCCTCTACTTTGGAAGAAACTACAACGTACACAACGAATTTGGATGAGATAGATTATCAACATCCACCTAATCCAAAGGAAATGGAAAGACTTTATGGAAAAGGCTATGAACTTGTGAAACAATTGGGATATACTAGAAAAGGATGTGGAAAGAATGAACAAGGTATTCATGTCCCTATCGAACCTAATACACAAGAGACAAAAAATGGGTTGGGATATTCTTTTTCTAAGACAATGAAAGTCACTCAACGACCATCTTTGAATATCAACACTATTACATATCAACCAAGACACAATATCACAATCAAACATCCTAAACTGCTTGATATGGAACTACCACCATCATGGGAGTATGTTGAAAGTGATGAAACTTTAAAACACATATTAGGATTTTATGATAACACATCATGTGCTCCTCCCATGAAACAGGTTACTTGTGTTATGATTAGTACCAAGCAAAAGGATATTGCAACTAATGAGACACAAAAATGCATGGAATCATATAATCCTCAATTTCCTAAGACAAATGCACTCCCTCAAGGTGATACAATTGATTTACCAATGGATATCAATGATAAATACAAAGTCATTAAGATTGGAAAGTGCCTTGATGATGAAGAACAAGAATATACAACAATGCTATTTCATGATTTTCTTGAAAATTTTGCTTGGAAATATTCAGATATGCCAAGAATTGACCCGACAATTGTAACACACAACATTATTCTTGTTGAAAATGCTAAGCCTGTCCGCCAAAAGATACAGAAAATGCACCCTAACATGGCCATGCATTTTAAAGGAGAGCTTGAAAAAATCCTTGACGTAGGTTTCATTTGACCTATTGATTATTATCCTTGGATCTCCAACATTTTCACAGTTGCTAAACCTGACAATTGTATTCGGATATGTACAAATTTTTGTGACTTGAATAAAGCCTCTTTATTCAACATTACGGGAGCTAGTGAACTCTATTTTTGATGCCGTTTGTTGTGTTGGAATCATGATTTCTACCTTGACATCATTACTCATCCATCGTTGTGAGGCATGGTACTTGGAAATTCCCTATGATGTGATTGATTCTATTTGATGTGGCTTGATTGCTACCTTGATTCCACCTTCGTAAAGCAAGTGGAATCAAGGGGGGAATACATCTACCCTTGAATTTGATTCCTAGAAGTTAGATAAAGGATTTTTGGACAACTAACAAAATCATGTTGTAGGATGTGGTTCCTCATGTTGTGGTTTTGTAGATAACTACAATGGGGGATTCATTCTCTCGTCATCCGAATAAGTAACCTTTTTTGCAATAAAGAGTACCGTTTAGAGTCCTTTAACTTGCATATGCACGTAGAGTCATATAGGCACTAAAGAGGGGGCTAAATGTGGCATAGAAAATTCGATGCTCTTGAAAAAAGAGACAATTTAATGCTTAATTTGGACCTAATTTTGAGGACCCTTGCACTAATCATTCTTCAAAACAACATTTGTAGGCCCCTAAGACCCATTATTTTTTATCTAGAGGACCATTTCACTTAAAAATCATACAAATACCAACAAATAATGCTTAATTCATTCATATCTCAAAAACCCATCTCCAAAAACCACAAGTGGGACCCATTCGCCACCTTGGGTGAATGAGTCCCCTCTGGCAGGACCCACTTGCTAAGGGTGGCGAATGAGTCCCTTTTGGGGAAAATTTCAATTTCAAGTAGGAAACTCACTAACTTAATTCAATTTTTTAGTGGATGTTGGCCTCTTAGGTCTAAATAACGAGAAATTAGGTATTGATGCCTATAAATACACATTTTTAGGTCATTTTTGAGGGATCTTTAGTCATTTTTACAAAGCAAATTCAAAAGTCAAGTGTTGAGAATCTTCCACTAGAAGTTTCATTAGTATTTTCTACAACAAAGTTGAAGCTTTGGGACAACAAGCTAGGGTTTTTGCAAGTCTTCAAGCTCACTTCTCATTTAAGATATTTCATTGTAAGGTGTTGATCATGGATGCCTATGGTGAACATGGAGAAATATAGGTTGAGGAGATGCAACTAGCCATCAAATCAAGCCTAAAGACTTGTTTTCAAAGTGATTCCATCTTCCATTTTCACTCTATCTTTAGATTTAAGGTTTGCATGTCATTAATTCTCATTTAAAATGTTGTAGGGTTTCTTGTATTGAAGTCTTGCATCATTCAAGTTCCTTTAAACAATCTTATTCTAGCACAATAGAATAGGATTTTACTTTATTTCATATTTTCCTAGTCTTAGATGCACTTAGGGAAAGGGTTTTATGCAGATTTTATCCATTCAAGGTTTAACTACCAAATTAGGGGTTTGACCAAGGAAAACCCCCCATTAGAAAACAAATCTTAAGCTGTTTTGTAGGTGTTTTCGAAGATTCAAACCCAGGTTTTCATTTGGAAGTGCAGTGCAGGTGATAAAGTATAGATTTGTAGCTTCTATTTTTAGAAAATGAAAAGTGGACTAATTCACCACTAATGGAAAATGAGTCTTGTTGAAGGTGTCTGTTGGGACAAAATGCAGATTCTAGTACCCTTTTGGTAGAAATAGAGTTCTGGGTAGAAAGCCTGATTTGGGACTAATTCGCCTAGGGTGGCGAATGAGTTCCAGATAGTAAAAAAGTCAACATTTTCAAAATTTCAGAGCTATTTTCAGGTCTTCAGAGTTTCCAAGTGCCTAATACTTATCTCTTGTTACTTCTATTTTGCTATATTTTCATTTCTAGGGCTTCTCTTAGATCTTTTCATACTTGTTTTCATATCACAACGTCTTTTCAAACACTTCATATTTCTTAGGTTTTTCATAAATAATCAATCCATTTTATCAGTTTGTTACATTTAGATCATTACAGTTAGGCATATCTTCATCATACTTGCATTAGTTTGAGTGAACCACCTAGATTTTGCATGGGGTCTATCTCTCTCCTTTAGGTGAAAAACCCTAATTGAGTAAGAGAGTCATAGCACCTACACCCAAAAATATATGGTTCACCCTAAGTCTATAGTGGAAAAATATCGAGATGATATTACATTTTTGGTCAAAAATTGATGAATGCATCATTAAATCTGTGGAACCCATAACTATCTAGATTCAACCACTTGGATATGAGATCACTAAAAAATGAAGTAGATGGTTATGTTGATATGTTATTGAGTAGTCCTAAGGACTCTACTCAAGAAAGACATGGAACATATGAGGAGAAATCTATAAAATTCTAAAATAGAGAAGGAGACAAAAGCGGTACTCATAGATGAAGAAATACAAAAATTGAAACCAATTGCAATGGGAGATGCAAGCGCAAAAAGTGGGACCATTGGACCCTAGAAGATTAGGAAGAAATGCTTCCACTATTCCCCCTATTACTCAACAACCCTTTGGATTAGTTTCTACCTCCAATAGAACAAAGAGAAAGGAGGCTAGTGCTCTGGTAATAGAAGAACCTGAGGTGAAAGAGGCAAAAAGGCCTAGAAAGAGAAGAAAAATTGCTCCAAAAGCCTCTACTACTATTACATCGAAAAGAGTAAAAGACAAGGCTAGGAGAGAAAAGGACTTGAGTGTATAGTTTGAAGAAGAAGAGGAAGAGGAAGAAGATTTTCTAGTGACCTTCAAAAGAAGTGGCGATGTTTCAAAGAAACAATGAATACATATTTCTAATACTTTTAATGAAGAAGAAGTTGAGAAGGAAAAATAAGCCTTTCAGATACATGTACATAAGCAGGTGAAGGAAAGGAAGAAAAATGAATTAATTAGAAACAATAGAACTTGAGAAGAAAAAGAAGAAACCTATGGAAAGACCGCTTAGTCCAATGAAGTTGGAGTCATTATTCAAAGGTATGTTGCATGATGAGATGTGGGAAGAAATAACCTCTTTGTATGAAAAGGAAAATGAGGAGAATAGAGCCATAGTAATAAAAGCAACTATCAAATCCATTGTCACAGTGGAGGTAGATATGGAGAACATTAGGAAGAAAGTTCCTGATATTGTGTGGAAAATCTTATTGGAAAGAACGAAAGAAGCCAAAGAAAGGGAAGAGAAGCTTAGATCAGATGCAGTGGAGAAAATTGTTGACCCCTAAGGCATGTTGGCATTAATGTCAAATACTAAAGTGCTCTTGCAGCTACATGACTTCTTGGCATGATAGTGAAATATTCAGTTTGTATATTTGTCATATTGGGATAATGTGTTTTGATGCATCAGGCTTGTGGTTTCTTGGTTAAATGTTTGTGATACTTGGATATTGCTATTTCTCCAAAGGCATAACATTACTTTACCGGTCTTGGATTAGAGATTGGCTTCATATGTTTTTCAAGGTAATAATAAAGTATTTTATGTACATCATTCTTATTATCTTCTAAGGTAATGTGTTTGCATTGACTACTATCGACATATGAAATTGGAAAGGTATTTATACCATGTATTGTTTCACATGGTCGACATCTTTCATATAAGGCATTTGTTGACTTTATACTCCTAATGAGTATCGAGCACATTTGGTCTTCATTATTAAATTTCATTAGGCTTAAAACTACATGTGCAAAAGGAATAGAAGCAAAGATGACTTGGTTAGTAGGTTTCAGGTTTTGAGAAGAAGGTAAATGTTGTTATTATTAGTCTTTTGGTTACTAAGTCCTTTAGGGAACACCGAGATAGGTAGTCAAAAGATATATACAGTGGAAAGTTTTTTTTGAAGCTCATTTTGTAAGGGTTTACTTTTTAACATGATGCTCTTGAATTAGGGTTATAGTTTTATGCAAGATTCAGTTGTGATAAGGAGGATGGTCTTTGGGATTTGACAAAGCAACAATAAGCTTCAATTTGACAGTTAGTTCTTGGACTCAAAGTCTTCATTTTTCGGCACTATTCAGGTGATATTATTTTCAATTGAGGGGTCATTTTGGTGATTTATTGTTAAGGGTTTCTTGAGTATTGTGTTTTCATTTGTTAAGAGAAAATGGACTTTTGTTTCAATGGTTAATGTTGTCTAATTTTTTGAGACTCTTGTCTGGTTTTTCGGGGCTATGGTTTACTCTCTCCATATGGGTAAAGGTGTTTTATTTTGACAATGGGTAAATAGCAATGTCGTTTTGATCAATAATTTCTTAGGAATGTTGATTAATTTTGGTTAAAGATTGAATGAACAGGTTGAAATTATAAAGAAGTAGTTTTGTGATCATTTTTTTACCTATCCCTATGCATGGGCGATTTTGAAGACAATTAACATGTGGCATTATCTGAAAGACAGTTGTCACTGATTAATGGCTCTTTCAATTATGTGCTTGAATATGAACAACCTTGAAGGATATAAAATCTTTTCTAGATTCCAGGTTCGGTTGGTTGAGTATAATGCAAAAATCACATAGTTTGTATATGTGATTCTTATTCATTGTAATGCTATGCTGTAAAAATTTGGAGCAAAATGTAAAAATCTATTTTTGAAAGGATTGTGCACAAAACAGTAAAAAAAATACATAGTATATTGTATGTTTTAAAGGTTCCATCTTATGAATCTTTGGGACATATAATATATTAATGTAAAGGTGTTGTAATTTTTTGCAAAGAGATAGAGTAATCCTTTGTAATTTGTTTCTTTTTGTTTAAATAGTATTTGGTTGCCAGTGAGGCAGTGTTGGAATTGTAAAAATCTGATGATTTTACATTTTTTTTCATCCCCCTGAGTTTCCATATGAGTCCTCATCATAAGCATAGGGGCCTTCCATCGTGACATTTTGTTTGCATTTTGCCTATAATTGTCCCAAAATCCATCGGGTTATGCATTTTCCATGTTGCAGTTCCTATTGGCATAAGCTCATAACTGTCTCCCCGACCCACAATGCATTTTTGCTAACATATGTTTGTTGCAGGCATCTCGGCATGAGTTCTTAATTGTCACAGCGATTGGCATTTACCAATGGGTATATATTGGCATGAGATGGCCAGGGTCTCCCCGATCCATTTTTTCTGATAAACATCTGTGTTGCCTCGGCAAGACGTTTCTGATGTCATGGCGATTGAATTTCATCTACTGGCGGCTATCGGCAAGACATACACGGGTATGTGCAGGATCATCATGGAAAAAATAGGCCCTTAACTGGCAAAAAATTCAGAAAAATCAGAGTTAGGCAACTTGACGTAAAAATTTGAATAAGTTATATATATTATTTGAAAAATATGTAAGAATAGAATCTGTAGAAAATTGAATGTAGTTTCTAAACTACTAGGTTTGTTTAAAACCAAAAAAAGTCTATTTGGTGAAAATTTGAAATTTCAATGCAGTAGTAATTAAATTTCAGGGAAAAAATAAGAAGTAGGTGTCTGTCTGACCACCCTAACCAAAATAAAATAGAAATATATTTTTATAAGATTTTAGATATAAGTAGAGGACTCATGTCCAGATGTTATGCATACTTTTTTGTAATTTTTTTCCAAGTAAATAATTAATTATGATTTTTTATTACAACTTTTAAAAATATAAAAAATCGAATGTCCACTACCTTAACTTGGTCAAAACTTCATGAAATTCAATTTTTCTTTTTAATCCTAGTATGTGAAGCATAGAATGATGCATGTTTTAGATTCAAAAATGTGATATCATTTGAAAGCTATAGATGTTTTTCAATCAGCCTATCAATCAGGACTTTAGTCTTAATTTGAATAGAAAATGAATAATAATTACTTATTAAATTCAAAGTAAAGCATAATTTATATTGGTGGAAAGCTGAGAATCTCCTTTAAAAACCCTTTTCGTTTCATCAATTTTGGGTAAAAAAAGTCGTCAGCCACATACCCATCATATTGCCACTTTTTGGCCAATCATGATCCTACACATACACACATGGTTTTGGAGACAGCGAAATGGTCTATCGGTAGGAGTATTTTTCACCGGGGTGAGGTCTCCCCGAATGGGTCGAGTCTCACCGACTAATAAATGTGGAGGTTCATTGGCAAGAGTTGTTGCATTCAATATAAAGTCATAGCGAACCCTTTTGGTCTCATCGAACATCGTATGAGGGTTCACTTCGGCCGAACTAAGCGATATCGGTGTGTGGTCTCGGCGAGTGACCTTCGGTCTCACCAACATTTCATTGGTGGTTTTCAGTGAGAGAACTAATATGTCTCAGTGATGCACGAATGGATGGTGCTCCTTAGTGAGACTAGTGTGACTTCGAAGTATGGTCTTGGCGAGTACGGTGGGTCTCGCCGATAGAACAAAAGGTTTCCGTTGGTATGAGAATTGAATTGTCTCAGCGACACATGATGAAAGGATCGCTTTCAGTAGGACTAATGGGCATCGATGTAACATCTTGGTGAACGGCTCTGGTCTTACCGATAATGCGAATGAGTCATATCGATGGTCATCGGAGTAGGGTCTTGTAGCCTGGCTGATCTGTTTTCTCATGCCGAGATGCAGTTGCATCGGCGTAAGAAAGTTTTTATCTTGGCATTCTAAAGTGTGCTCGGGTTGTTTCGGTAAGACAAAGATATAACTGATAATACGTCTCCCCGATATCAGAGTGTTACAGTGATACATGTAGAATGAAGGAATACGTCTCGGGGAAACATTAAGTAATCTATATGACATCTCCTCGACTTTGGAAAGTCACGGCGAAACATAGAGCTTTAGCACGGGCTAACAACAATTTAATTGCCTTCGGCATGACTGCGATATGTCTTGGCAACTGTTCCAGTGTTGATTAATAAAATTCAAATGTTGCTGGCCGACATGATATGAGCCCAAATTCAGCGGTAGGCCGACATGGGATCTCAATATGATATATTTTTCTGATGCTGGTGTATAAATAGGCATTTTGTAATTGTAAAATTATCAGAGATTAAATATTCGATACACAACAAGTAGATAGAGTAGAATAAAATTCTTAGATCAGAGACTATTGATGCATGTTTTCAAAATGGAGGTATTTATAAAAATCAGTTGATGTTACTACATTTTTCTGGTGTCAATTGTCTGTTGAATTCAATGAAAATATTGCTAAGTTGTCTCCAAGATTGATGTTTTCTGGTTGTTTAAATTGACATAACAAGTTTATGTTCATTTTATCAATGCACATTTGCTGTATTTGTGTGATTAATCGACAATTGGTTCTTTCAAGAAAAGATTAAATCCTTTTAGTTGATCATAGTAATAAGAGAGATTCATCTGGATTATTAAAGTAGAGCTTAGTAGTTACAGTATTGCATGTTTATACAAGTTGTAAACAGAATGTATGCCAGATAATTTGAGTTTTCTCTAGAGAGTGTTGCTCATCTTGATTTCATTTGACTCCGCATACCCAATAAGGCACTGGTCTCTACAGTTTCATCATTAAGATTCATTTATTCTCTTTATATCTGTTAATTGAGCATTTTAGGATTTAGATTAAGAAGATTGCTATTGCGCTTGAATTCATTTGTTCACTTGCATCTGCCATAGTGGACAAATCATTGCAAGAAGGATAATCATAAGTCAAGTCTGCTTCATTCAGAAAGGTACACCCGCCTAGGTTTAGCAGCACCTGAAGAGTATAAGGTTGAGTTCTCTTGACCTTATCTATTACCCTAAAGCGTATCAAGAGATTGGCAGCCTCTTGAGGCATTCCGCCTGCATTTTTGAGAGCTAACAAATTGGTGACTCTACTAGGGATACATTCAGAATCAAGGCCTTAATCATAGAGTCATGAACTTTATATAGACTCCGCTGGGAATAAGAAACATCAAGTTTTTTCTCATTTTTGACAAAAGTGAGTGGCGACTCTGACAAAAATTTTGTAGCTATTCAAACATGAATGGAAGAAGATCTCAATACAGGGGAGGTCATACTGGAGCTCCTGCTGGCAGCAGTAAGTGGACACACAAAGATGACAAGGTTGATAAGGGAAAAGGGATAAGTAAGGATATGTGCCTAATAGATAGAGACAAAGTATCAAGAGCACATTGTGAAACATATGATTGCTATGATACATGGAGAAACAATTCAAGTGCAGAGCCTTGTACTCTAGAAGATCAAAGAAATCCTTTCTCTTTTCTCGATCCTCAGAAACAGGCTGAGTTTAGAGTTGAACCGGAGGCTGAAAAAATCAGAATTCAACATGAATATGATCAGAAGATGGAAGGTAACCAAAATGACTTTATTGATCATGAGCTTCCTGAGGAAGTAAAAGCACAGTTTGAATCATAGAGGAAGGAGATAGAGGAACTAAGGGTTGCATTGTTGAAAGCTCAAATTACTTCTCAGATAGCTGATTGCCCCCCAAAGTATGTACCACCTCATAAGCAGGGTAATCATAGTGCAGGGCCTTCTGATCCACTTGTGTCTCCTCACCATCAGATAGGAAATCACTATAATAAGCCAAATCATCCACCTCAAATTCCCACACAACATACAAATATGTAGCCACCTCATGGTCAGCCTTTTGTCCCACAACATAATGCACAATATAACAATCCTATGAACCAATATCAGTACCCGCCTTTTCCTCCCCCTCACCAGTATACAACAATGATCAGACAGGGTTTCATCTATACCCTTACCCTATGGATGGCAGCTGGAGAAGTCTGGTACCTAAGTTTACAGGGAGTAATGCAATTACTACTGAAGAACATTTAAAGAATTTCAATGTGTTCATCCAAGACATAGGTGTGCCATATGAAGATTTACATATGAGGCTATTTATGATGCAACTTCTTGAAGATGCTAGGGATTGGTTCAACAGCTTGCCAACACTCTCAATTAATTCTCTCCAAATATTCCAGGACAGATTTCTAGAGCAATATGGGAATCTAAATGCACTAGATGAAGCTCTTCATGAATTGATGTGAATTCAGAAAAATCAGAATGATTCAATTTATGATTTCAACCGAAGATTCAACAAGTTGCAGACTAAAGTACCTCCTGGATCAAGGTTGTCAGATTTTGTAGCATTGAGTGTTTATTTAAATGCATTTGATCCTAAAACAGGGTATGAGCTAAGAAATAGGGTCCCAAGATTTCTGGCTAAAGCTCAGAAGATAGCACTGACAATTGAAAAAAACAAGAAGGCTGCAGGTATAATCAATAAAAGAGATAACCCTAGGGCTCCTCAACAAAGCAATAATTATCAGTACAGACAGGAAAGCACATATAGAAATGAAAGGCCGAGGTTGCATGACATGCCATATAATACAGACTGGAAGGATGGAAAACCTATAACAACTAGGCCAAGAAACAAAGAGACTTCTAATCCATTGAGCAAGAAAGGAACCTATATGGTGAGTAACAATTACTTTTGTGAAGCTTGTGATAAGCCACATTCCCCAGACTATTGTGTTGTAGCTCAAAGGATGCAAGAGGAGGGAATGTTGATGGAAAATAATGGAGAAGATCACACAGTGTATTTAACTTCAAATACCTTTCATGATGTTCAGGAGAGGTACTCATCTTCAGAAGATGAAGGTTATGAGTATGATGTTTCAAATCAGAGATACAATGTCCATATGGCTGAACAACAGGTTCTTTCTGATTCTGAAGAAGATTATACAGAGCCACATTCGGCTGAGGTGCCTGCTCAATGCAGTATGAGGAGACTCACCAAAGATGAAATAGAGAGACTAACTGTTGCTGTAGTTGAGGAAGCAAGGAGTAAATACTGGTTGAGAAACATAACAGTAAATGAGAAGGAAGGCGTTCTTGAGGGAATCTTTATGAAGGATCAAAAGGCAACACAAGGAACTATGAAGAAATCAGAAAATAAACAGCATGATAAAAGTGAATAGCAGCCTGTCCAAAAAGAGGAAGTGAAGGAATTACACAAAGAGATACAAAAGCCTGATCAGCCTAGTAAAAGAGAGAAGGAAGAAAACAAAGGAGAAACATTGGAGCAGAAGAAGATTGTTAAGGTGGAGGGCTCTTCTTTTGACTTCACTCAGGCGTTATCTCAGGTAAAAATGTCTGTTCCACTGCTTGAAATGATGAAAATTAAGGAGTACAGAGATAGTGTTGTTCAATTGATAACAAATGGAAATGAAAAACATGTGAATTCTGAAAATAGAGTAGCTATTAAAGCAGTCAATAGGCAAGAGAAAGTAAATATCCCAGAAGTCTACTTGAGTGATGTGTTAGCAACTCCCCCACAAGTTGATCCTTTTTTCACTACATTACTCATAAATAACAAACTGTTGAGAAATTGCATGATAAACTCTAGTGCTGCTATAAATATCATGCCAGTAGGAGTTATGAAGCAGATTGGCATGTGGGTTGATACATGTGAAGGGAAGTGCTATGCAATGGATAACAGACCTGTACCTGTGGTAGGCATTATGAGAGGTGTTGAAGTCAAACTGACTACTTATCCACATGTGGCATATAATATAGATATAACAATAATTGATACTCCTCCACAATTTGGTATGCTTCTGTCAAGACAATGGACATCAACAGTTGGAGGAAATGTTCAATTTGATTTGTCTTATGCTACAATTCCAGTGAATGGTCAGGAGGTCAAATTGTATAGGGAGCCGAGAATGAACCAGCTGGTTGATTATGTACCACAAGATCAGATCAACTATTTTTGGAAGTTTTAAGATAGAATCAGCCTAGCCAGAATTAACCAATAGTGATCCAATTGAAAAGCATGTGGCACAAAACTACAATGAAGTGTGGAAAATGTATTTTGATGGAGCATGCAGCCAGGAAGGTAATGGAGCTGGGATTGTATTTTTTTCACCTGAAGGTATTACATTTAAATATTCATTCCTATTGATATTTGAATGCACAAACAATGTGGCAGAATATGAAGCTTTATTGACAGGCTTGAACATAGCTGTGAAACATAAAATCAAGTTGCTGGCTGTTTTGGGTGATTCTGAGTTGGTTGTTTCACAAGTTAAGTCAAAGTATGTAGAAAAACATAAAAGATTGAAGCAATATAGGAATGTTGTATGGGACACAATTGAATTGTTTGATTCCTTCTCAATTGAGTGGATTGACAGATCAAAGAACATAATGGCCGATTTTTTATCAAATGTGGCGCTGAAAAGAGATGATATCACATTGGCTGGGGTATCACAGATTAAGTTCAAGACAAGGCCTGATGTTCTTGATAAAATTTATAGTTGGCAAGTCTTCAATGATGATACTGACCTTTTAAAATTCCTCAATTGTATAGATCAATATGAAGCCCAGGAAATTGACTTCAATGCTTTTGTTGAGGAAGTGGATGGGAAGCAAACAGTGCTTGGCAAGGAGATCTTACAGCTCAAAACAAATAAGCTTCCTAAGGGCTTGGTGGCATTGAAGAGGTTGTATGATGGAAATGATCGGTCCCTCATGAAGCAAACACCAGTCAGAAGAGACGATATTGAAGAAGTTAACTTGGGGACTGAGATAGCACCAAGAAAGGTGTACATAGGAAAGAAGATAAGCCCTACAATTAGAAGAATGCTGATAGAGTTGCTGATAAGGTATAAACACGTCTTTGCTTGGTCTTATGAAGATCTAAAAGCATACAGGGAAGATTTTTTTTTGCATGAAATACCATTGAAGCCAGATGCTAAGCCATTCAGACAAAAGCAAAGACCCATAAATCCAACACTGGAGCCTAAAATGCAAGAAGAGCTGACAAAGCTCATAGATGGGGGAATCATCAAACCAATCAGGCACTCAACGTGGGTCTCAAATTTGGTCCCTGTGAGGAAGAAAAATGGAGACATCAGATTATGTGTAGACTTCAGGAATTTGAATATGGCATCTCTCAAGGACAATTATCCTCTACCCAATATGTAGGCTATATTGCATAAGGTAATAGGGTGTGAACTATTGTCCATGATGGATGGGTTTTTCAGGATACAACCAGGTAAAGGTCAAAGAATCTGAGCAATATAAGACAACATTCACAACTCCTTGGGGAACATATGTATATATAAGAATGCCATTTGGTCTCACTAATGCAGGAGCGACCTTCCAAAGAGCTATGGACGTGGCATTTGCATATTTGATCAATGCTATCATTGTGGTGTACTAGGATGACCTGACTGCTTATTCAAAGAAGGCTGAAGATCATGTACAACATCTAGAGAAGGTATTTATTAAAGCCCTAGAGTACGGTATTAGCTTAAACCCAAAGAAGTGTCATTTTGCAGTCACAGAGGGTAAGCTCTTAGGACATATTGTTTCAAGGGAAGGGATTAGGATAGATCCTGAGAGGGTTGAAGCTATTGACAAAATTTTTGTTCCCAAAACTGTTAAGGCTATAAAACCATTCTTTGGACAGATTAATTTTGTTAGGAGATTGTTTCTAACTTTGCTGAGATCATTAAGCCCATATCAAAAATGTTGAAGAAAGGACAAAAAATGGAATGGACTGCAGAAGCCTTGGAAGCTTTCATATGTATCAAAATGGCCATCAAGGAGGCTCCTGTCCTTAAATCTCCAGATTTTGCAAAGCCTTTTCATATATTTTCATTTGCTTCAATGCACACAATTGTTGTTGTTATGTTAGAGAAGAATGAGGATGGTCATGAACAGCCTTTCTTTCTTCAGTAAGTCATTACAAGGGTTTGAATTGAAATATGACATAATGGAAAAACAAGCGTTTGCATTAGTAAAGGCTACAAAAGCTAGGCCATATCTTGTTGGAGCAAAGGTGATTGCTTATGTCCCTCATGCTGCTGTCAAAGATATTCTGACATAGTCTGAAGTAACAAGAAAAATATGCAAATGGATTAACAAGATCCAAGAATTTTACATGGAGATACAGATTACCAAATTAGTAAGAGGTCATGGCTTGGCTAGGTTGATGGCAGAATCAAATATTGAAGCAAATCAAGTTTGTAATGTAGAAGAAGGGACTGCAATTGCAAGCATTGAGCACACTCGTTGGTATACTGATATTATGCATTACCTTAAGTACAAAAAGTGTCCAGAAGGATTGAGTGACAGCTAGAAAAGAACTTTGAAGTTGCAGGCATCTAAATATGTTTTCATGGATGGAGATCTGTTTTGGAAAAATAGGGATGGTATACTGTTATTGTGTTTGGACGAGTCTCAGGCCAAGCATGTTCTAAGTGAAATGCATGAAGGAGTTTGTGGAGGACATTATTCAGCAAAAAAAAACTGCACACAAAATTCTCAGGGCAGGTTACTACTGGCCTAAGGTTTTTAATGATTCTTTCACACATGTAAGAAAGTGTGAAGCCTGCTAGAAGTTCTCTGGAAAGCTGAAATATCAAGGAGCCTTGCCACTTTGGCCCTTGCAGGCTGATGCCACTTTTCATCAATGGGGAATTGATTTCATTGGAGGGATACAGGAAAAATCAAGTGGAGGACACAAGTGGATACTGGTTGCCACTTATTATTTTACTAAATGGGTAGAAGCAATCCCAACTAAATAGGCTACAAGAAAAGTGGTGACAAATTTCTTGATGGACAACATTATCACCAGATTTGGTACACCACTGAGGTTAATCATAGATAACGGGATGTGTTTTAGGTCCGATGAATTTAAAGGTTTCTATGACACATATGGCATTACCATTTCTTATGCAGCTCCTTACCATCCACAAGCTAATGGTCAAGCAGAGTCTAGCAATAAGAGTCTTTTGAAGATTATAAGGAGGATGTTGAGTCAGAACAAGAAAGCTTGGGATTCAAAATTAAAACTGGTTGTGTGGGCTAATAAGATTACTGTTAAGAAGGAAATTGGAAAATCCCCATTTGAATTGGTATATGGAGTACAAGCCAGGATGCCTTTGCAGAATTTGTTGCCAGTCTACAAGTTTGTCCTTCAGGAAGATTTGGATATTCCTAAACCTATGGAAGAAAGAATGGAGCAACTACCTGAACTTGATGAAATAAGGAGAGTTGCTCAAAATCAAAACATGAAGTTATAGACACAGATGAAATATTTATTTGATAAGAAGACAAAGGATAGAATATTTGAAGAAATTGACTTGGTGTTGATGTGGAACGCAAGGTGTCAGGAGAAAGGCAAGCATGGTAAATTTGAAGCTTTGTGGTTGAGACCT
Source organism: Sequoia sempervirens (assembly GCA_007258455.2). Classification (NCBI taxonomy): domain Eukaryota; kingdom Viridiplantae; phylum Streptophyta; class Pinopsida; order Cupressales; family Cupressaceae; genus Sequoia; species Sequoia sempervirens. The sequence continues at coordinate 197,936,886 of VDFB02075321.1, forward strand.
TTTGTTATTATTGGGAAGAGAGGTGAAAATTCATATTATCTACAAAATATGGCTGGTGAAGACCAGAAATTTCCTATTCATAGGCAGTTCTTGAAGCTTTTTTTCTCATGAGCAACACAGAGGATTGAGGGTTGCCAATGCATGGACAGCTCTTGATGATCCTCTTTAAAATTCTTTTCCATGCACAGTAGTTTAGGGTTTTGTTCATCTCCATTTTGCATTCACTTTCCTTTCATTCCATCATGGTACATGTCCATTTCCATTCTGATCATTGCTCATCATTCTATGTCTAGTCTGCTCACCCAAAGCTCTAGATCCTTGCAATGATCTCACTATCATTCATCCCTAGATGGAGCCATTGTTGGAACTGTAAAAATCTGATGATTTTAAATTTTTTTTCATCCCCCTGAGTTTCCATATGATTCCTCATCATAAGCACAGGGGCCTTCCATCGTGACATTTTGTTTGCATTTTTCCTATATTTGTCCCAAAACCCATCGGGTTATGCATTTTCCATGTTGCAGTTCCTATCGGCATAAGCTCATAACTGTCTCCCCGACCCACAATTCATTTTTGCTAACATATGTTTGCTGCAGGCATATCGGCATGAGTTCTTAATTGTCACAGTGATCAACGTTTACCTATGGGTATATATCGGCATGAGATGGCTAGGGTCTCCCCGATCCATTTTTTCTGATAAACGTCTGTGTTGCCTATCGGCAAGATGTTTCTGATGTCATGGCGATTGGATTTCATCTACTGGCAGCTATCGACAAGACATACACATGGTTTTGGAGATAGCGGAATGGTCTATCGGAAGGAGTATTTTTCACCGGGGTGAGGTCTCCCTGAATGGGTCGAGTCTCACTGACTAATACATGTGGAGGTTCATCAGCAAGAGTTGTTGCATTCAATATAAAGTCATAGCGAACCCTTTTGGTCTCATAAAATAGCGTATGAGGGTTCACTTCAGCCAGACTAAGCGATATCGATGTGTGGTCTCGGCGAGTGACCTTCGGTCTCGCCGACATTTCATTGGTGGTTTTCAGTGAGAGAACTAATATGTCTCGGTGATGCACGAATGGATGGTGCTCCTCGGTGAGACTAGTGTGACTTCAGAGTATGGTCTTGGTGAGTACGGTGGGTCTCGCCGATAGAACAAAAGGTTTTCGTCGGTATGAGAATTGAATTGTCTCAGCGACACATGATGAAAGGATCGCTTTCGGTAGGACTAATGGGAATCAATGTAACATCTTGGCGAACAACTCCGGTCTTACCGGTAATGTGAATGAGTCATATCAATGGTCATCGGAGTAGGGTCTTGCAGTCTGGCTAATCTGTTTTCTCACGGCAAGATGTAGTTGCATCGGCGTGAGACAGTTTTTATCTTGGCATTCTAAAGTGTGCTTGGGGTGTTTTGGTAAGACAAAGATATAACCGATAAGACGTCTCCCCGATATCAGAGTGTTACAGCGATACATGTAGAATGAAGGAATACATGTCGAGGAAACATTAAGTAATCTATATGACATCTCCTCGACTTTGATAAGTCACGGTGAAACACAGAGCTTGAGCACGGGCTGGCAGCGATTTAATTGCCTTCGGCATGACTGCGATATGTCTTGGCGACTGTTCCAGTGTTGATTAATAAAATTCAAATGTTGCTGGCCGACATGATATGAGCCCGAATTCAGTAGTAGGCCGACATGGGATCTCAATATGATATTTTTTTTTTCTGATGCTAGTGTATAAAGAGGCATTTTGTAATTGTAAAATCATCAGTGATTAAATATTCAATACACAACAAGTAGATAGAGTAGAATAAAATTCTCAGATCAGAGACTATTGATGCATGTTTTCAAAATGGAGGTATTTATGAAAATTAGTTGATGTTGCTGCATTTTTCTGGTGTCAATTATCTATTGAATTCAATGAAAATACTGGTAAGTTGTAAGGAAAACTAGATGCGGAAAAAAATTCTCCTAACGTCAATACCTCAGGAAAGAATGTAGATACACTTTAAAATTTACAATTACATTCCAATTAAGATGCACTATGAAACAAACAACAGAAATAGAGTATTGGAAAATCACACATGAACACTAGATATATGTGGGAAAAACCTTACGGGAGAAAAACCCACCACACCAAGAGAAATCACTTTGTATTACAGTAATGAAATTACATACAAATTTTAGACTTATCTTTCTAGTGTCATTATACAACAGCATTCACCATTAACCAAATTGAACAGGAACCTTTTCTAATTACAGTCTTTACAAAATCGAATCCACACTGATACAGTTTGAACTCTTCACACTCTAATGTTGATCGAACCAAAACTAACTACAATTAGAAATCACAGAGTATATCTTTATTGTTCCATGTCCATCGAGATTCCTCACAGAACCGTCGCAACGAACAGACTCCCAACGGTTCCACTTTCGGCTCCTCTGATTCATCCACAAGACTCCACATAGGACGGTCAACTGGTCAACATAATTCGTATTGTATTGGCATCTTGGTGAGACACTAACAGTGTCTCGCCGATGCCACAAATACTTCATACTGATGTCGCTAAGAGTCATCGTAGTCGCTAGGATGTTCTATCGAGCTTCAAGAGATACACCGAGTCATCATGTAGTCGCCCTGACCTATCACTTTCTCTAGGAGATCACGCCGATACATCAAAGGTTACAGCGAAGACACAAGTCATATCGAGCTCCAAAAGATAGTCGGCGAGACATACCAATATTGCCAAGAGGTTTCTCCAAGACATAAAGGTTTCTCCCAAGTGTTCACCCGTCGCCAAGACATTTCCCTTCACTGAGAGAACATATCGAACTCCGTATGTTACTCCAAAGACTCCAACATAAAACAATGTCAGCGAGACATGTAGCTCTCACTAAGACTTCTCACCGAGCTCTATGACTTACTCTGAAAGCTTCATCCATCTCCAAGAGTTACCCTGATAGCCATCGGCTATCGGCAAGACATTAGATTTCGCCTAGACTTCATAATGAATCCTTAGTGTTACATCGATAACTCCCGAGTGTGTCCCTGTCGGCATGACTTCCATCTATCGCTAAGACCTTTCTCCGAGACTCTTTGTTATGGTGAAGACAACATATGAATTCCTGTCGGTAAGACATTCACTGTTCGCTGAGACTTCTTCCCGAGTGTTGAAGTCACTCTAAAACCCCAGTCACCTTGAGTCTCTCCAATTCACGATTGAATGGCCTGTCAGCCAAAGGTCTCTCGAGCGCTATGAGGTCATAGTGAGTACTCCTTGTCACAGTGATAGTCTTCACAGTAACCATTCGGTAAGACAATAACAAGGTCACAACGACCTGTGCAAAACATAATGAATCAAATTGCTAGTCGGCCATACAATTAGAATGTCACACTGACTTGACTCTAATGGAGGTTCCAGCCTGTATAGTTTGAGGCACATATTTCCAACATAAGTTGTCTCCAAGATTGATGCTTTCTGGTTGTTTAAATTGACATAACAAGTTTATGTTCAGTTTATCAATGCACATTTGTTGTATTTATGTGATTAATCAATTGGTTCTTTCAAGCAAAGATTAAATCCTTTTAGTTGATCACAGTAATTAGAGAGATTCATATAGATTATTAAAGTAGAGCTTAGTAGTTATAGTATTGCATGTTTATACAAGTTGTAAACAGAATGTATGCCAGATAATTTGAGTTTTCTCCAGAGAGTGTTGCTCATCTTGATTTCATTTGACTCTGCATACCCAATAAGGCACTGGTCTCTGCAGTTTCATCATTAAGATTCATTTATTCTCTTTATATCTGTTAATTGAGCATTTTAGGATTTAGATTAAGAAGATTTCTATTGCGCTTGAATTCATTTGTTCACTTGCATCTGCCATTGTGGACAAATCATTGCAAGAAGGATAGCCATAAGTCAAGTCTGCTTCATTCAGAAAGGTACACCCGCCTAGGTTTAGCAGCACCTGAAGAGTATAAGGTTGAGTTCTCTTGACCTTGTCTGTTACCCTAAAGCATATCAAGAGATTGGCAGCCTCTTGAGGCATTCCACCTGCATTTTTGAGAGCTAACAGGCAGTTTGCACTTGCCAGTGAGGCGGATTTAGTGTCAGTGAGACATATATGCTAGTGAGGCACAAGTTATCATGCCAGTGAGGCATTGTAAATAGAAATTTTTTAGATTAAGGCAGTGAGGCATCATTTCTAGAGTGGTATTTTATCCCTAGAGGGTTTTCCACTCATCAAATTATTTGTCTTATGGTCTCATTGTTTTGATGTGATAATGTTTCATGATTGTGATGATCTTTGGTTTTCTTTAATATTTCTTATTTCTGTTCTCTAATGATTGCATTCAATTCATGAATGTATTTATCATTGAAATATTAAGAGCATAAATTATTCTTTTTCAAGGCAAAAGTTAAAATTTGTCTAAGAAATTGATTCACCCCCCCTCTCAGTGTCTTCTTCACTCCAACAAGTGGTATCAGAGCCACACCCTTGGATAAAAAGGCCTAATTGGCTTAAGGGTTGATAACTAGGATAGGAGTTATTATTTTTATCATGGAAAGTCAAGACAATAACAATAGGCCTCCACTGCTTGATGGCACTGGTTTTTCCCACTGGAAATTTAGAATAGAAAAAAAATTATCTTCTTTAGGATTTGATATTTTTGAAGCCATTAAGGTTGAAAACACTATTACTGCTCCCTCTATACCTGATGAAAAAAAGGATTTTGGATATGATGCAAAAGCAACAAATGCAATATGTTGCAGTCTAAATAATGATATTCTTGTGAAAATCATGGATTGCAAAACTGCCAAGGTAGTATGGGACAGATTAGCCAAAATCTATGAAGGAGATGAAAAAGTGAGAGAAGCAAAACTCCAAACATATAGGGTTAAGTTTGAAGCCCTAAAAATGGATGAAGAAGAAAAGATTGCTGACTATTTTCTTCGAGTTCAGGAAGTAGTGAGTTCTATAAGAGGTATAGGTGAGGAAATTGATGAAAAAATTGTTGTCAAGAAATTTCTTAGGTCCTTGACACACAAATATGATACCAAAGTCTCATTTGTTGAGGATAAAGATATGAAAACACTCTCTCTAGCTGAATTGCAAGGAATATTTATAGCCTATGAAATGAGAATAGGAAGTGATGCTATCTCAAGCAAAGAGGAAGCCTTTAAGGCAACAAAAATGGAATCTAATGCAAACTCAGACTCTGAATTAGACAATGAGGATGAATCTGTCTTAGTTAGTAAATTAAAAAAAGGTTCAGGGAGATACAAAGGAAAATTACCATTTAAATTTTGTAACTATGGGAAGGTAGGAAATTATGCTTCTCATTGTCCTAACAATGACTCTGAGAATGATAAAGAAACATATAATAGGTAGGGGAAGAAAAAAAAACTTATTCTAAAAAGAAAAATGTCTTTAAAAAGAAAGGTTTGATGGAAAAAGTATTTGACAATGGTACAGATGCATCTTTTGAGGAAGGAGATGAAACACTGTTTATGACAGTTATTAATCCAAGTCAAGATCATAATAAGGAGATTGATAATGTTATGAACAATGGTTCAAAAATAGATGATTATCCTATATTTAGAATACCTCAGTTTGAAGGCAATTTTTTTTTTTGGAAACATAGGATGGAAACTTATTTATCATCTTTAGGATCTAATGTGTGGGAAGTAGTTGAAAAAGGTTATTCTGTATCTACAATATCTCCTACACTTGAAGAAAAGAAGGCTCTTGAATATAATTCTAGGGCTATGGATGCTATCTTTAATAGTTTTCCAAATGAAATTATTGCTAAGATCATTTATTGCAATGATGCAAAGGAGTTTTGGAACAAATTGATTGAAATGTATCAAAATGATGAGTTGTAGGAAAGAACACCCTCAAAAATTGATAGAGATTGTGGCACATCAGGAAGTGAAGATTTTTTTGTTAGCAAGGAGGAAGAAGTTGATCTTGAGAGTGAATTAAATAGTGCCTTAAGAGACATTCAAAAACTCAAAGAGGAAGTTGTGGTAAAGAAGAATAATTTTGAGAAACAAATTGTTGACCTGAAACTTCAAATTGAAATACTAGAAGTTACAAAAGTGCAGTTAGAAATCAAAGAAAAATAATGTTGCACTTTAGAGGAAAAAGTTGTTGACCTGAGGAAAGAAATTGATATGTGTGACAATAGTAATAAACTAGAAATAATTTTAAGTAAACAAAGACATTATAATGATAAAACAGGTCTTGGGTTTATAAAAGGTCAATGCTCTTATTCTGATAGGTTCTAGCATAACAAGGTAGCAAAGAGTTACAAGTCCAAAACTTTTATTGATACTACTAAAAAAAGGTTGATTTGGAAACAAAAGAAAATTAATGAAAAGATAGAAGGTATAGTTAATCAAACAATTTTACATTCTAAGGTGAATAATGAATGGATTCTAGATAGTGGGTTTTCACATCATATGACAGGTGACAAAAGTAACTTTCTCAATTTTGAATATTGTGATGGCGGTTTAGTTTGGTTTGGAAATGATGATTGTGTTCAGATCATTGGGAAAGGTAAAGTTCATTTGGATGATAACCTATGTTTGTAGGATGTGTACTATGCAGAAGATCTCAAGCATAATATTCTGAGCGTAACTCAAATCTATGATCAAGGTTTTTATGTTCTTTTTAATGCTCTAGGGTGTGAGATTAGAAATAAAACAGGTGAAATTGTTGCTGCAGGTTCAAGAACTCAAGGGAATATTTACAATCTGCAAGAAACAAGATGTGTTAAAATGAGTGCTCAGTTGAGGGAGATAGTGAATGATCTTCCTCATATTCCTCATCACTAAATCATCTATATGTAGTTTCAGGGTGCATTTCAAGTATTTTTCTTTCATCCTTGTGTTTGGTTGTTGCACTGGATTTTATTGTTGTAGTACTAATTAATAAAGGAATTTTGATGAGCTATATGCTTGAATAGTATACATTAGTGTATATTGTGTGAATATTCCTCATCACTAAATCATCTATATGTAGTTTCAGGGTGCATTTCAAGTATTTTTCTTTCATCCTTGTGTTTGGTTGTTGCACTAGATTTTATTGTTGTAGTACTAATTAATAAAGGAATTTTGATGAGCTATATGCTTGAATAGTATACATTAGTGTATACTATGTGAAGTTTTTGGAGGACTCAAAAGTCAATTTTTGATTGCATATGGAAATTTTGTTTGAATAATATAGCATTTTTGGGTAGTGATATGTCATTTTTTTAAAGATAGTATTAAGGAAGTGACAGTGGACAACAATTAAGTGAAAACATTGGTGTAACTAATGCAGTGCTACTATTGATAATTTTATATGATTGGTTTGATATTGGTTTTTAAATGATATACAGATTTGTAGATTTCTTTTTGGTGTTGTGATGTTATCTACAGTATAGAGTTATAATTTGGAGAGGAGCTTACTTATTTGCCTAGTATAAATAGTGGTATGCTTCAGAGTTACATTTGTCAATAAGTATGATTGATACAAGTATACAACACTCTACTTCATACTATTGTTGGTCTTGATATGAAAATATGAAATATAGTAATCATTCCATCTAATAAGGCTGATTGATATGAGTGATATCTTTTCTACTCCGTTGACATTCATGTACTTGACAATCTGTGTATTTTTATTTGCATTATATTTTTTATGACTTATATATACCTGTTTCTAAATAAGTAATTAATGTCTTATCAAATTTTGTTGATAAGTCATTGAATTCTTATTATATTCTTTGTATATAAGTCATTGATGAATTGATTGCATTTAAGTTATATCAAGTATCAAGTTATAAATATGAAGTGTTACAAAGAAGTTTGTTGGAAATCTAACATTTAAAAAAAAATTGAAGATACAAATTGCTACAACAAAGATACGCTTGATTGATAGTGGATATGATGCACATGGTTGTAGTGGATCACATGATAATTATGTTCTTGGTACTCATGGATTCCATAAATTAGAGGTCTAATGTTTTCATGGTATTTTGACAGATCAGGCTTTAGTTCATGATGTTCAAATAGTGACAGTTGGCATACTAATAGGGACAATATATAATCTTTGATAACTTGTTATGTATTATGACTATGGTTGGACTTAGATAGAGGCCAGACAATAATTAGAATATTTTTCTATAAGAGAGGTTAAAGACCTACATTTCCTTAATGAATGTATTCTTTGATATGTGACAATTCATACTTTGTAGTCCATTTGTGGTATTACAGTGACATATCATTTTGGTACATTCTGGTGTTATACATTGTATTCATCAGTGACAGGGTTGTTCACAGTGATAGTGACATGGCAGTTTATGTGCACAATTCAGTAACTTACTCTAGTTTTTGGAGTTAAGGGGAGCATCTCATGTTTTATCATTACCCCTTAAGGCATTTGTTGGCATTATTGGTTCCCTAAAGTAATTTAATGATGCATGGTTATACATTGTACTTTTATGCACCACATGTTTGCTTTGATTTTTTTGCAGTTCTCAAAGTAATCTCTCCTTTGGAATTGTTGTCAAAAGGGGGAGAAGTGATGGTTCAATTTTGAGCAGATTTGAGGATTTGAGTATTGATGAGCATTGTTGAGTACTGATGCGCATTGCATTGACAGTTGTTGTTGATCATTTATTGACTGGGCATGTGTTGGATGCTTTGATCTTTGCAGGGTAGGTATATTGTTTTAATATGACATATGGATCTATTGCTTTTGTCTTCTGGATTTGACATCAATGCCAAAGGGGGGGTTTGTTGACCCCTACGACATGTTGGCATTAATGTCAAATACTAAAGTGTTCTTGCAGCTACAAGACTTCTTGGCATGATAGTGAAATATTCAGTTTGTATATTTGTCATATTGGGATAATGTGTTTTGATGGATAAGGCTTGTGGTTTCTTGGTTAAATGTTTGTGATACTTGGATATTGGTATTTCTCCAAAGGCATAACATTACTTTATTAGTCTTGGATTAGAGATTGGCTTCATATGTTTTTCAAGGTAATAATAACGTCTTTTATGTACATCATTCTTATTATCTTCTAAGGTAATGTGTTTGCATTGACTACTATTGACATTTGAAATTGGAAAGGTATTTATACCATGTATTGTTTCACATGGTCGACATCTTTCGTATAAGGAATTTGTTGACTTTATACTCCTAATGAGTATCAGGCACATTTGGTCTTCATTATCGAATTTCATTAGGCTTAAAACTACACGTGCAAAAAGGCATAGAAGCAAAGAGGACTTGGTCAGTAGGTTTCAGGTTTGAGAAGAAGGTAAATGTTGTTATTATTAGTCTTTTGGTTACCGATTCCTTTAAGGCACATCGAGACAGGAATTCAAAAGATATATACGGTGAAAAGTTTTTTTTGAAGCTCATTTTGTAAGGATTAACTTTGTAACATGCTGCTCTTGAATTAGGGTTATAGTTTTATACAAGATTCAGTTGTGATAAGGAGGATGGTCTTTGGGATTTGACAAAGCAACACTAAGCTTCAGTTTGATAGTTAGTTCTTGAACTCAAAGTCTTCATTTGTCAGCACTATTTAGGTGATATTATTTTCAATTGAGGGGTCATTTTGGTGATTTATTTTTAAGGGTTTCTTGAGTATTGTGTTTTCATTTGTTAAGAGAAAATGGACTTTTGTTTCAGTGGTTAATGTTGTCTAATTTTTTGAGACTATTGTTTGGTTTTTCGGGGCTATGGTTTATTCTCTCCATATGGGTAAAGGTGTTTGATTTTGACAATGGGTAAATAGAAATGTCGTTTTGATTAGGAATGTTGATTAATGTTGGTTAAAGATTGAATTAACAGGTTGAAATTATGAAGAAATAGTTTTGTGATCATTTTTTTACCTATCCCTATGGATGGGAAGTTTTGAAGACAGTTAACATGTGGCATTATCTAAAAGACAATTGTCACTGATTAATGGCTCTTTCAGTTATGTGTTTGAATATGAACAACCCTGAAGGATATAAAATATTTTATGGATTCCAGGTTCAGTTGGTTGAGTATAATGCAGAAATCACATAGTTTGTATATGTGATTCTTATTCATTGTAATGTTATGTTATAAAAATTTGGAGCAAAATGCAAAAATCTATTTTTGAAAGGATTGTGCACAAAACAGTAAAAAAAATACATAGTATATTGTATGTTTTAAAGGTTCCATCTTATGAATCTTTGGGACATATATTATATTAGTGTAAAGGTGTTGTAATGTTTTGTAGAGAGATGGAGTAATCCTCTGTAATTTGTTTCTTTTTGTTTAAATAGTATTTGGTTGCCAGTGAGGAAAATTTAGTGTCAGTGAGACATATATGCCAGTGAGGCACAAGTTATCATGCCAGTGAGGCATTCTTGAAAAGCCAGTGAGGCATTGTTTTATTGCGAGTGAGGCATTTGAAATCTATCAGTGAGATAGTATTTCTAGTGAGGCATTGCAAATAGAAAGTTTTTAGATTAAGCTAGTGAGGCATCATTTCTAAAGTGGTTTTTTATCCCTAGAGGGTTTTCCACTCGTCAAATTCTTTGTCTTATGGTCTCATTGTTTTGATGTGATAATGTTTCATGATTGTGATGATCTTTAGTTTTCTTTAATATTTCTTATTTCAGTTCTCTAATGATTACATTCAATTCATGAATGTATTTATCATTGAAATATTAAGAGCATAAATTATTCTTTTTCAAGGAAAAAGTTAAAATTTGTCTAAGACATTGATTCACCCCCCCTCTCAGTGTCTTCTTCACTCCAACAAAAATTGGTTTTTCTCTATTTGATGGTAACAAGGCCACACTAGCCCAAGTACTTAGTGAGGAATTCATATAAAAATGAGGCTCACACTTCTAATGTGAAGAGATCAAGATCAAATTGAGAAAACATAGAAGGAAATAGAAGAAAAAGTTACTAATATTGCACAGAAGTATGCCATGATTCTCATTGCCTCTACTAGCAAGGGACAAGATCCAACAGATGAAAATATAGGTGCTATTGATATAAAATAAAATTTGGATAATATTCCTCCAGATATAGATGATTCAATGCAAGAGATTACTAAAAATGAGAATATTGCCGAGTTCATAGAGGAAACTGCAAAGGATAACACTTTTGTTCCTCCAGTAACTCAAGAGACTGTAGATCAAGGCCATCTAGAGACTTTTGTTCCTTCAGGAGATACAAAATAGAACATCGGTGAAGGTGACAAGTATGATACAATCAATGAGCAAAGGCATGATGATGAAAAGAATTGGGAAGGAGGAGATAAAAATGATGGCAATGAGAAAGGAAAGAAGGACAAGGATGAAGGATATGAAGAAAAATATAAAGATAAGATCTCTGGTGAAGAAGAAGAAGAAAAGGCAGAAGAATAAGTTTTTGACACTAGAAAGAATGAAGAAGTAGAGAAGTTTGAGGATTTACCTAAGCCCTTTGGTGAATCCTCCTTCAGTAATCCTTTAGAAGGATTGTTGTGTAGACACTTGAGGTTTCGACCGATTGTTTCTTCTCAATTGTTGTAGTTGCCCATGCAATAGGGTAGTGCTGATTTAGACAAGATACCTCCTATACACAAATTACAACTAAGTGATATGCTTAATGCTTTTGCAAGAAAATAAATCATTGAAACATATCAAAAGAGTAGTGAATTAATAGATGAAGCTATAAAAGCATTATAGGAGATCATTCTAGGAACTAATGTTGATGCATCTTTACTTGTAGTGGAAAATTTCAAACTGATTTTTGATTCCTTTAAGTAATATGCCTCTAAATTGAAAAGATAAGCAGAAATAGAGGTTGAGTAAAGGATTAAAGAGAGAAAGCTAATGGATATCAGAGAAAATTGTGCATCTACACATACAAAATTTGAAGAATGCTTGAAGGAAGAACTAGTCTATGAGGGTGATGCAAAAACACTTTTTTTGTATTACATGAAGTGGATAGATACCACACAAGGGATAAAAGATGAAATGGAGTCGATAGAGTCTCAGATAGCTAATGCATAAAAAATTTATGATCCAACATCAGATAGAGATGATAAGACTTGGATTTCTATAGTGGACTTGCATGACAAATTATTCACTTTGCAGAGCTAGAAGGAAGAGATTATCAAGCAGCTTGCGAAGCTAAGGGACTTGGTAAAAATATAGAACAAACTAATCTCAAGTGCCCTTTCTAGTAATAACAAAATTTCAAGATAAATCCTACACTCGATATTGTAGAAGAAAGAGGGGAAACATTGATAGAGCTTGAGTCTCTACACATAGTGCTTGCAATAGCGAAGAAGATTTGGAAAGAAGGAAAATATGCTTTAAGCCATTCTTTAGAAGCTTCAAGGGTCAACATCTTTGGGTTGACCATTTCTATTTCTATATTTCTTTCATTTTTTCATGTTTTTAGATTCATTGTACATATGTATATGTATTAGGAGTTTTTGGTTAGCTTCCTAATGGGGAGCTAGTTTAGTTTGTAGATATGTCTTGAGGGGAGCACCCTTTTCCCTTGATGTACAAGGGGGAGAGATACTTGTGGAGAGATACTTGTAGAGAGATACTTGTGGAGAAATATTTTGTTTTGGCATATGTTGCCATCAATGACAAAGGGGGGATTGTTGAAAGAATGAGGAAGGTTTTCATTAATGAGTTGTCATTGATGTCAACACTACATGATGGATGTTTACAGCTAAGTTATTTTGCAATTTTTTCTTTTGGCTAAGTGTCTACACTGATAGCTTCAACACACAGTTCCCTCCAATATTTTGGTTCGCATTTATTCACCCTATCAGATCTACTTATGCAGTATTGGTATGTTGTTCATGGATGTCACTAGCATATTATTTCAAAATTTCAGTTGTTTTGGATAAGTGGTTCAAAATTTGTAAGTAACAAAAGTTCGATAGACATGGTTTACACAGTTTCTGTGTACTGGCTATTACCTAACTGGTCCACATTCCTCCCCGAATTTGAGTTAGATGTTGCGGTTTTGGGAGAATGTTTTCATGTGTTAGTACACTATTTTTTCCAGTTGGCATGATATTTTTTGGTCCAAATCTCCTATGGTGATGACCAGTTGGAGTATTTTACTTTTTGGTTTTATGCTTGGCCAACTTGAGGTACACAAAGAGTTATAAAGATTAAATATGTGTTGTGAAAGGAAAAGGGATTTTTTATAGGTCCATGCCGACCTATATTTCTTGTATTTTGGGTGTGAAGAAAGTTTTGGTTTGAATTGGATGTTGACAAGGCACATTTTGTATAATTTAAGGCTACATCTAATTAGGTCGACCTAATTGATGTTTGCAATGGAATTCAATATATATACAAGGTTGATTTGGGTTGAGGAAGATAGGATTTTGATGAATATATGATCCAAATGCAAGTAGTGATGCGAAATCTTGCAGAATCATGCGAGTAAGTTGTGAGTGTTGTGAAAATGTGTGTGAATATAGAGTAGAGAAGAGACTTGTATTTTGATTTGATTGGAGTTTGTTATGAGATTCAAAGGAACTAAATTGAACATATGTTAGATGCATTTCTCTTAGTTCAAATTCTAGCTAGGAAGCCACTTCTTTGTATCTTTCTTTTCTCTATGAACAGTGTGTTCACTTGGACAGTGAGTCCTCCTAGAAGTGAGCCTTTCTATATTATCTTATAAATAGTTATAACATATTGTGATTTAATCCTCACAGTGGTTTTTCCTATCTTGTATTTTCTACATAAAAATCCTAGTGTTCATGTGTTGTGTGTGTTATGGATTGATAATGCTTTCATTGCTTATAACTATTAAGTATACTTTGAAAATTGGACTGGTTTAATATAATATTGATTCACCCCCTCTCTCAATATTAAGTGTGTTCAACACATGTTCCATATATACACCTATTTCAAATGAGGATAGAGGGGGGACACCATACACATAGAGAATTTGAAAATTTCAAAGTGGGATCTAGCCTCTCAAAAAATTTGTTGATTAGTGTGTCATTGATGTTACATCATGTAACTTGCTAGGATTCCTCATCTTGATATGATGCATTTAATTTGATCCAACCAATTCCACTAATATCATGTGGACATGTCATCTCCTAAGACTCTCAAATAGATACATAGTATTGAAGGAAATCTTCAAGCCATCAAAAGTTTCATTTCACATTTAGTCCAAAAGTGCACACATTTATTCCAAAATTGCACACATTTATCTCATCTCCTACATAAAAACACCATCTTCCACTATGATGAATCATGTTGTAAATAAATTTACAAGATCAAATAATATCTCACAACACATTTAGTTCTCATGCCACCCATTCAAGGTAAACTATTATTGCTCTAAATTTTGTCCACATTAGTCACCCTAGGGTCATTATTGGAAAAGATGATTTAGAAGGTCATGAGAAACCCATATATTATATTAATGGAACCATAATATGATATTAATTTGATTGCACTACTATTGAATGTGCATGTTTAGCTATATTTTTCAACTCCCAAAAGCTATGAAACTATATTCTTAGTTTAATACCATGCTCATTTATAAAAGTGATATTCTCAAATGTCTATTATCTAGATTCCCCCTCATAAGTTGCATGGCTAAATGGATCATGTTAATCAATTAATTTAAAAAGAGTATATGGACAAAAATGATATAAAAGGAAAAGTTGTCACATATTAGTTGGTAGAAGCTCCAATTATTTATCATCACCCATTGGTTGTGGAAATTATAGATGGACTATCTTCAAAGTGGATGATGTTGCACCTTAGAAACTTTTTTTGGATGGTTCCTACACAAATAGAGGCTCAATCACAATAATATTATTTTTCACACTATAGGGTGATCTCATACCCAAGAATTTAAATTAGGTTTTCCTTGTACCAAAATAATCATAGAATATGAGTGTCTTCTGAAGTGCAAGAGGACATATAATTTGGTAAAGTTTATTTGAGAAAGGAAATATTATATATAGATGGAATGTTAATTCACACATGTGAAGTGGAAAGAGAATGAAGGGAAGGTGCAAGTGGAGAAATATTATAGAATTGCATATAAAAAGTGAGCAAAATATTCCTTCAAAAGTGAAGGGATCAATAGGGTATAAGAGGTGGAGACTCATCTAGATTAAAGGATGTCTAATTGGAGAAGGAAATATCACCAACTTAGGAAGTTGTGGGAAATTTAAGTGCAACTATAAATACAAATAAAAATGGGGTAAAATTATATTTAGATGGAGGGTAAAACATTACAAGGTGGAAAGTGGCATGATTTTAGCATGATATTATGGTGATACCAACATGGAAGGGTAGGTCTCTTAGTGAATTTTGGCATTAGAAAGTATGAGTGATATTATCATGAGGTCAATAGGAAGGGGCTTGTATAAAAATAATCCAAATAGGATACACAAAATGGGGGAATCTAGTTATGGATAAGGTCTGGATGGAAGATCGAATCACCTAAAAAGGATTTTAGGAAAAAGGGCTATAAAAGGATGCAAGAAATGCAACTGCAAGTGAAAGTGTAACTACACTTGGATGAAAAATGAAGGTCATATGGAGTGTTGAAACCCACAAGATAAAATGTGAAATTGAATGAAAAATGGCTAAGGCATAGAAAATATTATAGTAAATTTCATGTACAATTGAAGGTGGAAGTGAATTCCACTAATTCATATATAGATGGAAACTCTACAAAGCTAGAAAGTGGACTCATATGTGAAAAAGGCATGGAAGTGGACATATGTAGAGAAATCTTACTAAATTTAAAATTGAAATGATAATGAGAATGTTTCAATGAACATCAAATTCTTACAAGGGATAAAAGAGGAAAGTGAAAATATTAGTGGAAAAGGAAGTTTGTGGGAATTTGATGTAGATGTGAACATGGATACCATATGGGAAAATATCTACTTGTGGGTCACAATCCTACAAAATTCACATTGACTAAAAAGACTAAAAGGAAAGTTCATAGAAAAAGGAAAGGTGTGTGAAAATATTTGGTTGGGACATCAAATTCCGCATTTTGTAGAATGGGGAAATCCTACAAATTTTTAAAAACACAAGAAATTGAATACAAATTCTAGAAATATGATTTTTGAGATCCTATAAATATTCAACACATGAGTTGACACATGCAAAATGAGATGTGTTAAATCAAACCTAAGTGTATAGAGTAATTAGAAATGAAGAAAAATATGCTATGGTAAGATTGATTCCTAGCACTAGCTTTGGATAGGACATGTGCCACTTGTAGGAATAATGAGATCCCATGATTTCTCTAAAAGAGCACACCAAAAGGGAATAAAAAATGACTAGGAATAAGTACATTTCATCTTAGTCTTCAATTCTCAAGACTACACAATGACAACAATAAGAAAAAAACACTTCACCATGAGTCATGTAAACAAATTCATGGTTACACAAAGAAAATAAAATATATGTACAAAAAAAAACCATTACTTAATTCAACAAATAATGGAAATTCATTATTTCATGAACCATTAGCTTCACAAAACACTAAGTGAAACTCCTAAGGTAACATGCACTATCCTTAATCCTTTTAACAATTTCATATGACCATTCCAACATCCATATTCTTCTTCATTATGATACTTTGATAAAAAAAAAAATTGTTATCCTTCCTCAATATTAAAATGTACCTATAGAATTACAACTCATTTTTTTTTGCTGATTTTGATTCCATCTATGGGGAAAATCCATTTTTTCTAGGAAAAATATCATTAATATGCCCTAGATCATTCTTGAGGTGAAACAAGGTAGATGCATATTTTAAATCTACTTTCTTTAGCATAATTGCACCCACACGTGCACCAATATCTTCCTTTGATATCATCTTTTCTTCCTAGGGTGCAAAACTCCATTTTTCATTATGTGAAGACCTATTATTAATGCACTAGGTTTCTTCTACCCACCTTCATCATTTTGGAGAACTATAATAATATCATATGATATGGTAGAAGGGAAATGATACAAATCTTAAGAAAATTTTAAATTTACTAAGGCTACTGCATCTTTAAAAATCTCCCCAATTTGCACATATGCCTCAACTAGCTCCCTTCTCTACTTGACTAATTTATCATTTTCATTCTCAATTGGAGCAATACAAAGAAAGAAAGTAACAATGATATATTATTCATTGTGAACTTCTAAAATAAAATTTGGATTAACATTAAAAAATGGATCTTCATATAGATGTTGTTGTTCATTTCATTATGTAGGTACTCCTCTTCTCTTTGTATGTTGACCTCCTTATAGTATGGACTCATTTTCTTCGTTAAGAAAATTGAGCTATTTACATTAGAGAACCAATATAAGAATTGATTTCAAAGAGGGACATTTGATTCCTCCATCTCATTTCCTACACAACTATTCTAGTGATATTGGCTTAACTAAATATGTTTCATCAATCAACTTTACTCCTTGTTGGTTCCCAAATTTGCTATCCACTTGAATCCTAAAGGGCTGCCAGGCCTTATGGTCATATTCAAGGAGATATTTGGACAATGAATGGGAGATTGAAATAAAACCTCTTTTTTCCCCTACACTCCAGGCTCTGTTAAACCTAGGAGGGAAATCCCAATAGTATATTTATAGATACTTATGTGTAAAAGTATGAAATACACTGTAAATAGATAGCTCTCCTTTAACTGTTCAATAGACATACTACCCTAAAGGTTTGGTTGACCTTCATGGCAAGGTCTAACTTAAACATGAGAGATATGATGCATTAAATTCCACACACACCCATAACAAGATTGATAAGTAAATTTCATTTAAAAGATGTAGCTGCTCACAAAATAATCTCAGGAAATTGTAACATCAAGAGACCAATGTCATATTCCAGGTTGGAGTCACTTAAACCATGAAATTTAAAACTCATTGTAGCTTTCATTTTGTCATACTTATGCCTATCATATGATGCATTGCACCATTGATACTAGAAACCAAACTAGTCATACTTTATTAATCCAAGCATACAGTTGCACAAACCTCTATTTATGTTCCTACAATTTAATTCATTCTTTGAATGAAAGTAACAATACAAAACAGACATTCAAGGAGAAATAAGAAGATAAATATAAAAAAACCCTTGATTTCTTTTATTCATAATCTATGTACTGTGTATAATGGAGACAACTAACTTAGAATATATGATCATTTACATGCAAATATAACATTGTTGAGAATAAGTACTTCATTACATGACTCAGATAAAACTTCAGAAACCTAAAACCACACTATACATTTCAAACCCTATTACAAAAGTATTCCCATGAGATACAAAATGAGAAAAAACTCCTTTATGAAATAGAAAATCTACACTTAAGGAAAGTGCAAAACCCTAAATGGAGATCCACTGTAGACACCTGGCAACATTCAACTCCATAGATCAATAACTGCCTCCACTGTTTGAAGAATCTCCAATCTGCCCTTTGATTCATGCATCTTGCATTTTCCCTGTAATAGAAAAATATTCCCCATGGGAAGAATCATCATTCTTCATCATTTTCCCTTTACCCATGTTGAAAAATGCCTTGCTGTAGAAAATTCCCGCTTTTTAACTCACAGCTGAAAAATATTTTTGGCTGTAGAAACTCCATTTCACCTATTCATTTACCCTTCTTCTCTCCTGTGCAGTCTCCGTGAAATACATTATTTCACTACTCAGTAAATAAAGTTTCAAATTTCACTTTATGGGGCAATAAAATAATTACCCATGAGCTTACAAATTTTAAAATGCCCAACATTTAAAAAAATTAAACTCATTTTCTTATAGGGCCTTAATTTTATAGCTCTGGGCAATAAAATAATCAACCGTGCCTCATATTTACTTTGTATTTTCCCCAGGCATCCAGAACCTTTTACTTTTACGAGCAGTGAAGAATTTTTAATTCTCTTTACTCCTTGTAGAAAAATTCATTCCCGTGCCCCTTTATTTTAACTTACACTTTATTTAAAATAGGCATGGGCCCACCGTTCATCAAAACACATCGTAGATCGCGAATAAAATGAGAAAAAAAGAAATGGAATAGCGATGAGCAATAAAAGTCAAGCATCGTATATTGCGAATATAATGAGAGAACTGAGAAATATAATAGTGATGCAACCAAAGTTTTTGTGAAGGATTAAAAAAACATTTATCGAGCAAATAAAATTTCCCGTGCCTCATATTTCACTCATTATACTTCATTTCCCATCATTTAAATCCTTCATTAAATATTTCCATAGTCCATGAGTTGTTGCCTTGCATAAACTTTTCTTGAGAGACCATCGCACATCGTGAATGCAACCAAAGAAAATAATAAGAAATCAGCGATGCGTGATGCATCATGGATTCAATGTGGAAGAGGTGACATCTATTAGCGATGGGCGATGGACATAACAACCATTTCTCATGTTGATTCAATTCTTCATTATGGACTCAAAACCACAACACGTGATGCTACTCCAGGAGAAGTTTGAAAAATTATTAAAACCTGTCCTTTGCCACAAAGCTTTAATTAGCATGCCCAAATGAAGACTCATCGCTCAAACAAAGGCATCGTTTATTTCCTCCTCCATTTTCATTCACAACTAGCGATGAGTTTGTGAAAGTCGTGAAAGCTGCCTCTTAGCCAATCAGAAGCAAGAATTAAACTTTCTTTTCCTCCAGAACATTTGAAATGTATTTTATGTTTTCCCCAAATGCCCCTTTACATTTGCACAATATTTAAAATATTCAAAATATTTGCACAATATTTTAAATATGAACATTTGAAACATTATAAAAAATAGTGACTTCTAATTATGCTTGCGGCCCATTTGGAGAAAATTCACTGCGGGAAAACCAAAACACTTGGAGCTGCAAAAATTTGCATAGGGACATTATCAATTATTTAGAGGAAACCCATCTCCTCAAATTTTTCCCATTCCTTAAAATTCAAGTACCTCCTTTGTAAACTGGCCCTCAGGACGTGTTTGCCACACTCGAAATACATTAAAATAATGTATCAAATGACCTCTATTTTGATGAAAATGGAGTTGTAGAGGTTTTAGACCAAAACAAGAAATGGGTTGTTATTAGAGTTGCAAAATTTGAAACTTTCCGGAACACCATTTTTGGCCATGTCGCGATCAAAAAATGATTAAATAGCCCATTAGAACTTATCCTAGGAGCCTGAAACTGAGCAGGCATGTAGACATTTGACCCAAGAATTCAATGCAACAAATAGCTTAGAAAAATTCATCCTGAGGTGAAATATATTAAATGCAAAAGTGGCTCACTCAGACTTTTTTTTCAATTTGCACCTATCAAAAACCAACTTGAGCACACTAAGTCACCTCGAAAAAATATCAAACCACCTCCTGGGAAGCTACCATTGGAAACATTAGATCATTTAGGTCCATTGAGTATGTGTGCAAGAGGGATTTCCTTCAATCCACATTCATCACAAGATATTAAGGGTCAAACTTGACCACTTTGAAACACTCTGAAAATGCAGATGTAAAAACAGAGCAAACTGCAATTGCTTTTGATTTGGTATAAATATCAAATCAGAACCTGAAGCTTTGAAGTCAGACCAGGGAGCATATGAATGTGAGGGGAATGTAATGAATCAACCCATTTTCCATGATGATCATCCAGTTGCAAAATATCAACTCAAATAGGAGGCCACTTCGTTGAATGTAGAGTCCACAAACAACAAAATAGTCCCATAACCTTCCAGCTTTGCACTGCAAAACCTTATCAAAACTTATCACAAGGGTATGAAATCTAACATAAATGTTCACATATGTCACATGAGTACGCCTACCAAAGGATTTGACATGAAAATCAACTGGCTCCAATTTATGACCCTCCAAAATAGGTCATTGGGGCAGATTTTTTAGGTGCACTTATGAGTGTAAATCAACTTTTTCAACATGGGTACTTAAAATTTTGTGAAATTTGAAGGTGCCGTCAGTGGATCTTTCTGGGGACATCTATTCCTCAGTGGACAAAGCCTAAATTCAGAATCCTCTAGGAGAACAAACCAAGTGCCATAATAATTGGGCAATAGAGTCTTTATTTTTTTAATTTTTTAACCTCATTTGGTAGCCCCAGGCCACCAAATGGAAAAGGGAGCCGGTTCTTACCCCTGTCAAATACCAATCTATTAAAAGGGTTGATCACTTTTAATCCATAACTGCCTTTGCCATACCACATCAATATGAGTGACTTCATTTTTGCAAACACAAGTGCTAGGCTCCCTTTGTATTTAGCTTTACTGTCACATGAAAACCAAATGAAATAGGCCATATCACTACCACTCATTACATTTTCTGATCTTGTGGAAAATGATAGAACATGAGGATGATGACGAAGAATATGTGAAGACATAGTCTCATCACATTCACTAACCCCCTCCAAATAGTTATAGTCAGAAAAGAGATTGTCCTTCAGAAACAATGTGTGATCCTCTTGTGTATTGAGCAAAGGATACTCACACATTTGTAACTCTTTCAACTGGATTGCATCACATACAAGTTTTTCATCATCCCAACAACATAGCTTAGTGATATTACCATATGTCTCAATGTCCTGAAAACAATATTCACCAAAACTCATAATAACTTCATCCGCATTCAAATCATAGCATTCAAACAATGCATAAGCATCCCAAACAGTGTTTCCCACTTCAAGCTCATAGAAAAGATTGTAAGCATTAGTAATGTTATCACACACAAAATTTTTAAGAGCAAGCTTAGATGACTCAAAATTTACTTCTGCAACAAACTCCTCACAATGACTATTTAAAAGACATTCACTGCTGCAAGAAGTATCATATTCAACATCACCTCCTGCTGCATCAACATGGCAATCTAAAACATACTACTTATGAGGAAAATTATGAGTTGTAGATCCAGAAAAGAGGTTTGCATATGCATCCATGTGATTGACACGATCATGTTCTTCAACTGAAAACTCATTACAGATAATGTCATTAGCTTACTAGTATTTATCTCTACATACCCACTGTCATGTACAACTATATCAATGCTATCATCATGCAAACATTTAGTGATAACTTCAAAGTCAACAAAAGAAGTAGAAAAAGGTAAATCATCAAACAAGGTAGGAGTTCCTTGTTTATCATTATCAACATATGCATGCTCCTCATAATCAACTATTTGAGATGATTTATACAATGAACCTCTTGCATACATATCTCCTTTTTTCATATTACTGCAACAATCAACAAGACTACATTCTTCACTGTCAAACTAAAAACCATCATTTATTTCTTCATTGCGACTTCTCACACATGATTTCTCTAACTGAAAATCACTACACACTCTGTCACTTTCATTTGATATGCTAACATTCTCAAAAGTACTCCTCAAATTAGTAGGCTCCTCTGTCTCATCATCATGAAATCTTTCGTCAATGTTGCACTCTCTTGTAGAATTTGCATGACCAAGTGTACCATGACATTGTTGATTACACACTTCTTCAAAAAGAATGCTCAATTCATATACCTCATCATGCATTTGCGAGCTTTCAAAAATATTGTCATTTTAATTATTTAGACACTTCTTAATTAAAGAAATCAATTCTATCGCTTCCTCTTGAGAGAAATCACAGTCACTAGGGCTGCAAATAGAATTGTAATGTTTTTGACCATCTGGACAAGAATGCTTTTCAATTGGTTGCAAAATTCCATCTACAACACCATTGTTCTCATCATGAAGACATGAAACTTCAGAATCAACATAATCTTCAACTGTATATTCAAAATCCATAGATGAGAAAATACTTTCAGTGTCATCCACATCACTGTAGCCTTCACTTGATTCAAGAAATTGACTCTTTATTTTTGTATTTTCAGAGAAAATAGAAGAAACTTGACATGTTTCATTTATCTCTTCATGACCATCATGGCTGCAATCTTCATCTGGGTACATTTTCTCCATGAGTTGTTCAGAGACAAAACTCTCATCATTACATGATGCACTATCATTGTCTTTTTCTATACCATTTTCACCCATTGAACTAAGTATTGAAAAAGTGCCATCACATAATTGGGTTAGGATATTACTTCCATACTTATGCATCATTTCTTCAATCATTGAAAGCCGTTGATGAATACATTTAAGATTAGGGGGCTTCAAGTGAGTTGGCATAGTGCTCAAACCTGACTCACAATTCCCATAGAACAAATCAATGCAGAATAACTCATCAGTTCTTTTTGATTCTGGTATAGCAAGCATAAATTTCATGAATCTATCATGAAAAATAATAGATGGATTCATCCTCAAATATTTCTATATCACACAATGCATCAATATATGACACAAGTTCAACCTTATTTTCAGTTTTCTCTTCAAATTCTTCTTAGGTATGCAAACTTCTTTCTTCAAACAAGCATTCATCATTCACTTCACCAAAATCATCCATGAACCATTTCTCAATCTCTTGCCATGAATATATGGAATGCATTGGTAAACTAGAAAACCAATATTCAACATTATTTTCTAAATTTCTTACAAAAAACTTCATGACAACATCCTCTTCTACTATTTGACAGTCTTCCATCACATCAAGAAAAACTTGTACATGTTGTGATGCCAATTCTTCAAGATTTCCTCTAAACTTTGGCAAACATTCATTAATTCTTCTTGGGACAGAATGTGGGTAACCCTGGATTTTACTAAAATCCAGAGGATCGTATCTTTCACTAGTGAACACCTTTCATTGAGGACATGGTTGTGTTCTAGGCATAACATTACAATTTATAGAGGGAGAACTAGGACAACAATACATTTTTGCAAATAAAATTTATTCCCTCTACAACTAGTTTCTTCTCAATATGCTTTTTAAAATATCCTAATTTCTCATTTCCCTTTCTACTAGTATCTTGAAATACTGAATAAGGGACAATATTAACTAGAATTTTTTGTTGAAAACCTTCATACAAAGATATTACAATAAAAAATACTAGAGAACTGTTGCAACCAACTCTTCTGATGATGTAAAGACTTATGTAGAGTCGCCACCTCTTTGAAAGAGGAAAATATTTTCAAGCAATAGAAAGCTTCTTCCAAGATCTATGTATTTTTTAGTTCTCTCCACCGACAGAGCACCAAACTTCAAGAATACATTAGAAACATTGCAACAATCTCCTTCAAGTATGCAGGTCTTTAGATCATCTGACCCAAAACTAGAGATCAACAAACTGGATGACTCTTTTCCATAATTTTCAACCTCTGGTTACAAATAATATTTCAAGATTTCAATGACTCTTTGACAAGACAGTTTGCAACCTAATTCAAAAATCCTCCCCAATAGAGTCGCTAATCTGTTGGTTCCCAAATCTTCTATCCACTTGAATCCTAAGGGGCTGTTAGGCCTTATGGTCAAGTTCAAGGAGAGATTTGGCCAATGAACAAGAGATTGCAATAAAACCTCTTTCTCCCCTGCACTTCAAGCTCTGTTAAACCTAGGAGGGTAATCCCAATAGTATATTTACAGGTACTTGTGTATCAAAGTATCAAATACACTTTAAACAAATAGCTCTCCTTTAACTATTCAATAGACATACTACCCTAAAGGTTTGGCTGACCTTCATGACAAGGTTTGAATTAAACATGAGAGATATGATGCATTAAATTCCACACACACCCATAACAAGATTGCTAAGTAAGTTTGATTTAAAAGATGTAGCTGCTCACAAAATAATCTTAGGAAACTATAACATCAAGAGACCAGTGTTTGTAGACACCTAAAAATTATCATTAGGTTTGTGGATTAATTAAAACCCTTTCATCATCCTTGATAATTAAATAATCTTAATTATTTAATTAATTCATTTTTTATCCTTCTATCTTTTCTTTTGATTGATTAAATAAATTATTATTTATATAATCACATCACTAATATCTTTGACTTCTATAATTAAATAAATTTACATTTATTTAATTATCTATCATTTTCTACTATAATCAAATAATTATGACAATTATTTAATTATTCATTTTAGCCTCTTCTAATACAAATTAATTAAATTTTTATTTAATTAAATGACTTGCCTTTTTGCTCACCTTTTTGAATTAAATTTCTATTTAATCAAAAAGATAACTCACTTTTTTCTCTTGGAATGAGATAATGTTTTCATTATTTCAAAATGCAATTTCCCTCTTTGAACTAACTGATTTTGTTGAAAAATCAGTTAATTTTCTCTTCCTCTTTCACTTCCGATCTTATCATGTCTCATCTCGGTTAATTGCATCCATTGATCAAAATAAAAATCTTCTAATCTTGTCTGTCCATTTTCCATCTGTCTCTATAAATACCATCATCATTTATCATTTTGACATCTTAGAATATCTTAGAAAATCTAGAATTCATAAGCTATCGTGATGTTGAGATAATTAAGATTTTCAATATTTTGCTTTGTCATTGTCATAGGCTATAGTTGCATGTTATAAATATGAGGGAAACTATCGTACTCAAGCAAAATGGAGAAGGATGATGGAGGTCATTCAATGGAGGCATGAAGATTATGGTGAAATTGTTCTTTATTATTTCCTTTCATGCACTTCTTTGTTCTCTATCATTAGATTAGGAATTTCAAGTTTATTTACTGTGCTTAATAATCTTAATTCTGATTTTCCTGATTACAAATGGTGAACCTGACGTGAATCTTATAATTTTGTAGAGAAATCCATTTGTTTTCTTGTTTATTTTTGTTGTTTTGTAGGTTACAGCCAAGAATTTGAAAAAAATCCCATCATCTTCTTTTGAGCACAGAAAAATGGTTAAATAAAATATTAAAAAATGATTATAAAGGTTTTGTAGGCCTTGTTTTTAGCTTTCCAGAACTTCAAATGGTTTAAAATTTCGTTAGGATTTGAGAAAGTTATGGTCATTTTAGTATTTGCTTCTTTTTTAAATTTAGCTTTTAAAACCCACGTTTTCTTTTGCCTATAATTTTTTTGTGTGTAGAATCTTGGAAAAATACTTTATGGGTTTTGAAGGTATGAGTTTCAACTTTCCATGGATTTAAACGATTTAAAATTTCATTAAGTTTTGAGAAAGTTATCGCTATTTTAATTTGTTGTTGTCGTCAAACTTTGCTTTTGAGTTACTAATCTCTTGTTTTTAGCATGTGGCACAGCTTGGAGGGAGTCTAAAAACTGTTTCTATAGAAACAAAAATTGATTTTTTCATTTCTTTAGGCATAATCAATTTTGTTTGCTTTCAACAACAACAAATTGCATATTTCATTCATAGGCTTAAAATGAACACAATTTGCATGCACACTCATTGGTTAAAATGAACATGCATTTCATGTCATGGGATTAAAATGAACACAATTTGCATGCACACTCATTGGTTAAAATGAACATGCATTTCATGTCATGAGCTTAAAATGAACACAATTTGCATGCACACTCATTGGTTAAAATGAACATGCATTTCATGTCATTGGCTTAAAATGAACATTGCTTGTTTCACATTGAGTTAAGTTTAAAATGAACAATGTGTTTGATGTGTTTGCCTCGCATTACAATTTGGATAATTAAAATGAACAAGTGCTTGCAACTTTTGTAACCCCAATTCAATAATCAAAGTATCCTCTCCCCTTGCGCACTTGTGCAATCCTAGGTGCAAGAGAAACAATTATTGACTCTAGGACTTGGGTCTTCTTTGGTGGGAAAAAGTACTCACCCTAAGGCGACTCAAACTGGCAACGAAGCTCTTTGGTCGAGCTACCCCCGATTGGTATATAAATGTGAATCATAATGGAAAACTTAGGATTATGAATGTGGATGTGTCATACAGACAAAGTAGAATTCCCCAAAACCCTGTTGAGCGTAACCTCTTCAGATTGAAATTCCTCCTTAACAGAGCTTAATCTTTGCCCCATGTGTGGCCACTCAAACGGGGGTCCCTTACTAATTTTTTTTTATGTAGTTTCCAAAATCCTTTCTATTTTCTAGCACAACAATGGTCATTGTGAAGGTATCCACATTCTCTTAGTTCTTAGTAGAGGTGATCAACCTACCATGGGAGTTTTATGGGGGTTGGAAGCTTGGTTGGCTTGAGAAGTGAGTGCAATGTAAAGGGGAGCCTGTGCGGCCAAGCTTCTGAATTCACACACTAAGAATAAGTGCGATTGGGGAAACCCACGTGGAATCTAGCAAATATTGTCCTTGCCTAACCTAGGATTATGCTTTTCTTCATTGTGCTTGATCAAAGACAAAATATTGTGTTTTCCAAGTGTTTTCTAAAACATTCAAACAAACAAACACCATTTCACAAATCTGGAAACAAACATTCAACTAGAGACAACTTTAAAATTTCAGTCAAAATTGCAAACAAACTTGACTTATTCTGCTACAACGCATTTGTTGTAACACATTTGACATCTTGGACTGCATTTGTTGCTTTCTGCACCGCAATCACACTGACAAACTGCATTTTCTATCTCAAATTCTGCATCTAACCTGCCGCACTGAATTTGAAAAATAAAAAAATGCATCTTCCTATGTTGAATCGCATGTCCAATCAAACTAGACTCTGTCCAAACTTGCAACGCATTTGCTACCTCCTATAATGCAATTGAAATTCTAAGCTACATTCACTGCCTAAAATGATGCAATTGCTTTCCTGAACCGCATCTATGACCTAAAACAATGCATTTGCTGAAACTGAGACACATTTGAGCCTCTGCAATGCATTTGACACTTGAAACGACATAATTTCCTATCATTAAGGAAAATCACTATTATTGTCCAAACATGAGACCCAACATTTTCAATCTGTCTTTAGACATCTCTCCTTAGTGGTCTCTATTCAAAGTCAAAAAAACAACATAGTTTAGCTTGCATACCTTTAGGCTTGAGTCATACATTGGCATTGTCATTCTTTAGACTTCATTACCATGTCTTCCATTGACCTTGATTTTCTTGCTAGTCAAGTTGAATACAAATTGCTCTGTAATCATCAATACCAACAAGCCTTAGACTTCAAAAGACAATTCTTCCAATCCAAAAATCAATGTGCTTATTACCAACAATCCATCAATCCAAGTCCTCCATCCATCAACCCTCACCTTCAAATGTCTCTTAACACAAATCCTGCCATTACTTTCCAACAAACATCCACTTATCACCCTTATCCTAACCTTGACAAAGTAAACCAGCTTTCCACTAGTCCATTCCAAGTCTCCATGTCATATTCTAGTCCTTCACCTATCAATCATGTCCAAGTCTACATGTCTTATCGACCATCTACTAACTCATGTCAAGTCTCCACATCATACCATATCGATCATGTCCAAGTCTCCATGTCCTATCTTAGTCAACCTTATACTAGTCCATTCCAAGTCTCCATGTCATATCCTAGTCCTTCACCAACTAGTCCAGTCCCAGTCCCCATGTCCTATCCTAGTCCTTCATCCACCAATCCCTTCCAAGTCCCCATGTCTTATCCTAGTCCTTCATCCATTAATCCTTTCCAAGTCAATCCCTCACAAGCCACATTTAGTCATGAAAATTCTATCATTGTCCAAAGTCAAATCCCATTTAATAATCTTGAGGATACATGTCAAAACGAAGGTCCAAAGCATGAAATCATAACATCGCCCTCATGTCAAGAACAAGGTAGTCCCTCCCAAGACCCCATCCTTAAGTTCATTCAAGAAGTCCTTCAAGACAATCATGGCATCCAAAATACACCTATCTTTGAAAAAGATTCGAGTCCCCATCATGTCATCCAAGGCAATACCATCTTTGACCAACACATGACCATTGACCAAGACATCCAAAATGACCCACTCCTTAACCTTTACACCATTCATGATCAAACACTTGATGACCATATTCAGGCCCCGACTATTGAAACTTTTCAAAATTAGACACTTGCCTCCATGAAACACATAGATGATCTTCCTCAAGAACAAGAGTCTTCCATTATGGACATATTTGCAAATGATCAAGCTACAGCTGAATTTACATATGACACTGACCATAAAGATGGTTTTGACATTGACTTGGAAGCACCAATAAAATCATTTGAACCTGACATGTCACAAGATTAGACCAAAGATACCAGTCAGAAAGACACCCAACATGACAATGAAGCTAAGAAACTTTATCACTTAGGGTCATCTATCTTTTTCAAAGCACACTTCCTTGTAGATGAAAACATTCCAAGTAACAGTGTCCACATACATCATGACGGGTTAGCATCTTGCTTTCAAAACAATACATACCCCATCACAAATAAAATTTGTCAAAGCAGGCAATATCAAGACAAAGGACTAGGCATACATGAGTAAGGCATTCGAGAACCAATACATATCCAAGGAAATTACAAACATCAAGGTCTTGGCTATTCTTCAGTTAGAAAATCAAACGATGTTAGTGATTCCTCCTCGATACTGGGGGCAACCTCGTCAGATACAAACATCAAAATGGAGTCCATGAGTAGGAATTCCTTTTCATAAGGTGGCTGCAACACCCCATCCACCCACACCATAAACTGTCATTCTCAACATCTTAAACCTTCCCTTTGGAACCAACAAAAACAAAAGTCTTACAAAGTCAAAAATCAAATGTCAAAGGCCATCGAATCAAACAAAAAGACAAGTGGACAAATGAAATTAAAATGGATCCCAAAGAAAAGTGGATCAAGCAAAGAAAATATGTCAAAAGAAAAAGTCAATCAAAATGTGGAGCCACAAGACAAGAGGACTCCCATATATAACAAATGTCCACCTCCTTCAAAATGGTCATCAAGCAAGGCATATAAAAGTGTTGGTTCCAAACACCATCCCAGTCAAAATTCCAAAATTCGTCATCCACCATCCCAAGTTTGGAAAATAAAAAGTGATTCATCCAAATGTTCAACCAACCTTTCCACATCTACCATCACCCGTCATAATCCTACATCTCGTCTAAAGTCCAAAAATCCCACGTCACAAATCTGTCACATCATGGCAGCAACTCTTTATCATAAGGACTCTCATGGCACTCTATCACGATGTGCTTATTTTGATAAGGCCAACTCTAATATTGAAAAGGATTACAATGACATCAAATAGTTGTATGCAAGCGCTATGATCCTGACAGGGAAACTACTTTAGAAAGGTCATTATTGGCATATCATGGCACTAGTATTTACACTGAAATCGTCAATAGTTTTAGAACAATTAGTGGGCATCCAAGACATCCTGTAAATATAAAAAATACAAAAAAAAATCCAAAAAGTAAAAAAAAAATAGTAAAGGGAAGAATTTCGTCCAACGGTGAAAACCTGGCAAACAAGCGCCCCAGATAAGTACCATAATGAAAACCTAGTAAACAAACTTCATGTGTAAAATAAATTGTCTATGTTGACCTTTACACTTGGGAGAAAATTGTCTCATTTCCCATGCCTTCCTCATGACATTTACGTCTGTCCATCTAAGCCCTATCATTTCTGCCCATTTTCCCCACCTACCTTGGTCTTGACATAAAAACATGCACATATAAATCATGCTTTGGACAAAACTCTTGACATGTTTATCCTTTGGTCATACACTATTCACGAAATGTCATTACTCTCATAACCTCATTATCCTTATGTGACATAGTCCTTGAAAATCATATGACAATTCCCTTAGTCTCATGTCTCTTGTCCTTTACCAAGGCCACCTCTCATCCTTTCATGTTTGTCACCTATCTTGGCTTCCCCTTGTCAAACAGTCTAAGGATACTCCATCATCCCATTCAATCCTGAAAAGATGTCATTCCAAATGCAATAAGCCTAATCCAGAAAATCTTGCTCGACATCCTAGCACATCATCGAAAACATTCCTTGGCTTTGTTCCAAGCTCGACTACAAACCTTAACTTTCAGTCACATTATCGTCGTCCTCACGTTGTTTCGGGATGTGTCCTTCCCATGTCAAACAACATTGTCATCACTTGTCAATTGGTATTCAGCTTGACTAGGGGCACAATCATGTTTTTCCTTGGATTCTGATGCATAGGCATCATTCACATGCATTTGTCACGATCCTCATAAAAGGTCAAAAATCCAAAAAAATCATAAATAGTCAAAAAGACAAAAAAAATCATTAACATTTCAAAAAGACAAAAGGAATTATAAACTGTCAAAAGTCTAAAAAGAAAAATCATAAAACATCAAAAATCCAAAAAAATCAAAACATGTCCAAAACACAAAAACATTTAGATAATTTCCAAAAAAAATCCCAAAAATAGAGTCAGAGTCAGTCAGGTCAGTCTTTGTGATTGTCGAACTATGAGGTCTCTACACATTGCTATGTAGGCAAGGCCATCCATCGATGAGCCCCCAAGGCCCCCTAGGTCAGTCCTTTTAGGGTTCATTGAGTCAATCAAAATAAATTGGACACTATCAACTCAGACATGACATCATCATCTGCACTTCAAACACAAATCCTGAATCAACCAGACAAGCAAGCTAACAAGTCTCCAAGTCAAATCAGTCATTTGTCAAATCAATCACACCAGTCAAATTAATTGACAACCAATGGTCTTAAACAACATATGTCCTTCCTGAAACCAACCCTTGTCACTGTCACACTTCATCATTTGCCTTATACAGGTAGTTGTATGATCGAAACCAGACTTAACATCTTATACGACATGTTTCTTCTTCTGAAACTAGGCCTTGTCAAAACAATCCACCTGTCACTCACTTCATCCTTTGACACACTGACATACACTTATTGACAAACAATCAGATTAGTTGTTGATCGTGTTGGTCTATTTTGTCTTATCTTTTGGATTTAGTTCAGTCATGTTACTAGCTACCTCGAAGATGTCCCATGAAGGATTTAGAAGAGTGATGATATCTCATGACTCTTCTTTTATTTGATTGATGTCTATGGTTTGTCTTGACAAAAATATTGGGGCAACTTAGCCCTTACTATGAGTTAGGCTATTCCTTGTATGTGACTATTTGTTTTGCAAGTGGATGACCTTGCACACCTTGGTCTATGTCATACCATGGTGTTTGTTGTCCATTTATCATATTGTACCACCCAATGATGATTAAATGTAAAGCTTGGCATAGCAAAATATATATCTAAAAATTATCTCAACTAGCACTATCTCAACATCCACGTTTTCATTACTAATAGCCATCTTTTCCATGCTAACATTCATCTTTTCTACTCTAACATTTCTTCTATTTTGCATCTTCCTCATCCTTCACTACTTTTCTCCGTCCTCTTGTCCTTTCTCTTCCAGTCCTCTCATCAATTTTGAAAGCACTGTACTTGTGTTCTTTGAGCCCACCTGTCCTCTTGAGGAGGCATACCACTACCTCCTCATCGTCCTTCCCCATTCTTTTGTTCACTAGGGCATATCTTTTTCTTTGACACAACACGATAAACTGCATTGTATCAAAGAGGAGCAAATGTAGACACCTAAAAATTATCATTAGGTTTGTGGATTAATTAAAACCCTTTCATCATCCTTGATAATTAAATAATCTTAATTATTTAATTATTATCTAACATTGCAAAGTCTTCTATTAATTAATTAATTTTTTATCCTTCTATCTTTTCTTTTGATTGATTAAATAAATTATTATTTATATAATCACGTCACTAATATCTTTGACTTCTATAATTAAATAAATTTACATTTATTTAATTATCTATCATTTTCTACTATAATTAAATAATTATGACAATTATTTAATTATTCATTTTAGCCTCTTCTAACACAAATTAATTAAATTTTTATTTAATTAAATGACTTGCCTTTTTGCTCACCTTTTTGAATTAAATTTCTACTTAATCAAAAAGATAACTCGCTTTTTTCTCTTGGAATGAGATAATGTTTCCATTATTTCAAAATGCAATTTCCCTCTTTGAACTAACTGATTTTGTTTAAAAATCAGTTAATTCCCTCTTCCTCTTTCACTTCCTATCTTATCCCGTCTCGTCTCGATTAATTGCAACCATTGATCAAAATAAAAATCTTCCAATCTTGTCCGTCCATTTTCCATCCGTCTCTCTATAAATACATCATCATTTATCATTTTGACATCTTAGAATATCTTAGAAAATCTAGAATTCATAAGCTATCGTGTTGTTGAGATAATTAAAATCTTCAATATTTTTCTTTGTCATTGTCATAGGCTATAGTTGCATGTTATAAATCTGAGGGCAACTATCATACTCAAGCAAAATGGAGAAGGATGATGGAGATCATTCAATGGAGGTGTGAAGATTATGGTGAAATTGTTCTTTATTATTTCCTTTCATGCACTTCTTTGTTCTCTATCATTAGATTAGGAATTTTGAGTTTATTTATTGTGCTTAATAATCTTAATTATGATTTTCCTGATTACAGTGTCATATTCTAGGGTGGAGTCACCTAAACCATGAATTTTAAAACTCATTGCAACTTTCATTCTGTCATAGTTATGCCTATCATATGATGCATTGCACCATTGATACTAGAAACCAAACTAGTCATACTTTATTAATCCAAGCATACAGTTGCACAAACCTTTGTTTATGTTCCTACAATTTAATTCATTCTTTGAATGAAAGTAACAACACAAAACATACATTCAAGGAGAAATAAAGAAGATAAATATTAGAAAACCCTTGATTTCTTTTATTCATAATCTATGCACTATGTACAATGGAGACAACTAACTCAAAATATATGATCATTTATATGCAAATATAACATTGCTTAGAATAAGTTCTTCATTACATGACTCAAAAAAAACTTTAGAAACCTAAAACCACACTATACATTTCAAACCCTGTTACAAAAGTATTCCTGTGAGATACAAAATGAGCAAAAATTCCTTTCTAAAACAGAAAATCTACACTTAAGGAAAGTGCAAAATCCTAAATGGAGATCCATTGTAGACACTTGGTAGCATTTATCTCAATAGATCAATAACTGCCTCGACCGCTTGATGAATCTCCAATTTTCCCTTTGGTTCATGCATCTTGCATTTTCCCTGTAACAAAAAAATATTCCCCATGGGAAGACTCATCATTCTTCATCATTTTCCCTTTACCCACGTTGAAAAATGCCTTGCTGTAGAAAATACCCACTTTTTTACTTGCAGCTGAAAAATCTTTTTGGTTGTAGAAACTCCATTTCACCTGTTCATTTACCCTTCCCTCCTGTGCAGTCTCCGTGAAATACATTATTTCACTACTCAACAAATAAAGTTTCAAATTTCACTTTATGGGGCAATAAAATAATTACCCATGAGTTTACAAATTTTAAAATGCCCAACATTTTAAAAAAGTAAATTCATTTTCTTATAGGGCTTTAATTTTATAGCTCTGAGCAATAAAATAATCAACTGTGCCTCATATTTACTCTGTATTTTTCCTAGGAATCTAAAACCTTTTACTTTTACGTGAGCAGTGAATAATTTTTAATTCTCTTTACTTGCTATAGAAAACTTCATTCCTGTGCCCCTTTATTTTAACTTACACTTTATTTAAAATAGGCATGGGCCCACTGTTTCTCAAAACACATCACGGATCGCAAATAAAATGAGAAAACGAGAAATGGAATAGGGATGAGTAATAAAAATGAAGCATCACATATTGTGAGAGAACTAAGAAATATAATAGTGATGCGTGCAACCAAAGTTTTCGTGAAGGATTAAAAAAATATTTATCGGGAAAATAAAATTACCCATGCCTCATATTTCACTCATTATAAGTTTCATTTCCCATCATTTAAATCCTTCATTAAATATTTCCATAGTCCACAGGCCGTTGCCTTGCATAGACTTTTCAAGAGAGACCATCGCACATCGCGGATGCAACCAAAATAATAAGAAATCAGTGATGGGTGATGAAACATTGCACATCATGGATTCAATGTGGAAGAAGTGACATCTATTAGCGATGGGTGATGGACACAACAACCATCGCTCACCGTTGATTCAATTCTTCATTTTGGACTCAAAACCACGACGTGCAGAGAAATTTGAAAATTTATTAAAACCTATCATTTTCCACAAAGCTTTAACTAGCTTGCCCATATGAAGGCTCATCACTCAAACAAAGGCATCGCTGATTTCCTCCTCCATTTTCATTCACAACTGTGAAAGTCGCCTCTTAGCCAATCAAAAGCAAGAATTAAACTCGTGTTTCCTCCATAACATTTGAAATGTATTTTATGTTTGTCCTAAATGCCCATTTACATTTGCACAATATTTAAAATATTCAAAATATTTTAAATATGAACATTTGAAATATTATAAAAAATTGTACTTTTAATTACGCCTGCAACCCATTTGGAGAAAATTCATTGCAAGCGAACCGAGACACCTGGAGCTATGGAAATTTGTGTAGGGACATTATCAATTATTTAGAGCAAATCCATTTCCTCAAATTTTTTCAATCCCTTAAAATTTAAGTACCTCCTTTGTAAACTGGTCCTCGAGATGTGTTCGCCACATCTGAAATACATTAAAATAATGTATCAAATGACCTTTGTTTTTGATGAAAATGGAGTTTTAGAGGTTTTGGACCAAAAAAAGAAATGGGTTCTTATTAGAATTGCAAAATTTGGAACTTTCCAAAACACCAGTTTTGGCCCTGTCGCGATCAGAAAATGATTAAATAGCCCATCAAAACTTATCTTGGGAGCCTGAAACTGGGCAAGCATGTAGACATTTGACCCAAAAATTTAGTGCAACAAACAGCTTGGTGAAATTCATCCAAAGGTGCAAGATATTAAATGCCAAAGTGGCTCACTCAGACTTTTCTGCAATTTGCACCTATCAGAAACCAACTTGAGCACACCAAGTCACCTCCTTGAAAAAAATATCAAATCACGTCTTAGGAAGCTACCACTGGAAACATTAGATCATTTAGGCCTATTGAGTATGTGTGCAAGAGGGTTTTACTTCAATCCACATTCATCACAAGATATTAAGGGTCAAACTTGACCACTTTGAAACACTCTGAAAATGCAGATGTAAAAACAGAGCAAACTGCATTTGCTTTTGATTTGGTAAAAATATCAAATTAGACCCCGAGGCTCTGAAATCAGACCGGGGAGCATATGAATGTGAGGGAAATGTAAGGAATCAACCCGTTTGTCATGACGATCATCCAGTTGCAAAATATCAACTCAAATAAGAGGCCACTTCGCAGAACTAAGAGTCCACAAACAATAAAACAGTCCCATAACCTTCCAGCTTTGCATTTCAAAACCTTATCAAAACTTATCACAGGGAGCTGAAATCTGACATACATGTTCACATATGTCACATGAATATGCCTACCAAAGGATTTGACATGAAAATCATCTAGCTCTGATTTATGACCCTCCAAAGTAGGTCATTGGGGCAGATTTTTCAGGTGCACTTCTAAGTGTGCAAATCAACTTTTTTAATATGGGCACTTTAAATTTTGTGAAATTTGAAGGTGTCATCACTCCTTTGTGAACTTCAAGTTAAGGAGTTTGTTGCACCTCCTTCTTCTTTAGTACCCACTGATGCACTAGACTAAGTTCTCTATGAACTTATCTGTAACACTACTTTCATTTATTTTATCCTCTACCCATTGTGATTTCTTACTATGTTCATGAAATTTCCTTTTTACCTAGCAATTGTATCATTTATTAATATAGGCAGATGTTTATCTCTCAACTAACATTCAGTCCTTACCTACAATACATATGTATGAGCTATAATGGCTTCTCTTGGTGGCTTGGACTTATGGATTGGTTTTATGATTCACCTTGGATATTTCATGTTGTGAGTGGTAAGCTCTTACTATTATTCATCAACACTAGTCTCCTCTTGAACCTCTGATTTACAATATCAAAATAATCATATTCGTATTCTCCTCTCATGGAGTCACATATAAATGAACCATATTTATCATCTTCATCCTCATAGTACTTAGAACATTCTTCCTCATAATTTTTTTTATCTTCCCTACTCATTGATAGGATGTTTGAATTATTTATAGAAAAATGTCAAGCTTCCTTCAAATCCAACTTTGCAATAAGCCATTGCATTCATGCTCATGGGGACTTAACATTTCCTCCCCATATTTAAATTCTTCTTTATATGATAAATTGGTAGGAATGGGATATTAGCACGTATCATGTTCTTCCACATATTGATGTCTCATGCCAAATAATTGGTCCTCATAGGATCTATCCTCATCTTCTCTATCAATGGCGATATAGCCACTTGAATCTAATCATCCTTGTTATTGTGATATTCTTCATAATAATCAAAAGTGAACTCTTCATTTCTACTGCTCAAAAGATCATAGGCTTGTTCAAATATTATTCTCTAAGTTCCCAAAAACTCAAATAGTTCCTTATACAATTCAAATTCATCTTTGCATGATTTATTAGGAGAAAAAATGTATTGGTCAACAATTTCTTGATGTTTCATGTGAAAATATTGTACATAAATCTCAAATATTTTATCCACATTTCTACCACCAATAACCACATCATAGCTTTGTATACTAGTATGTTTGGATTCATTAACTATCAAGAGCTCAATCACCATATCCATAAGGAAACATGAAAAGTATCTCTATTCAACTTCATAATTTTTTGTTCGATTTGAAAAGGTGGGATAGTGACCATTAAAATATGTCATCAAATATTGATATTACAAGCTCTAGGAAAATTCATTGCCAACAATTCACAGACGAAAAAATTCACCACTAGCAATTCACTGCGGGAAAATTCACCGCCATGAAAATTTCACAAGTAAAATTCACCACTAGCAATTCACCGCCATGGAAAATTAATCGCATTAATATATGGAAATTAATTTTCCATGGTGGTGAATTGCCGACCTGAATTTTACTTGAGGTGAATTTGTCATGGCGGTGAATTTTCCCGTGGTGAATTGTTGATGGTGAATTTTCTATCGGTGAATTGTTGGCGGTGAATTTTTCGTATGCCGATATTACATGCATCGATTTATAAAGTAATCATCAATTATATTATGCTCTCTTCTCTAACCAACAAATGCATCTATTTCTTTTTTCTAATAATTATACTATTGCATTCTTCTATATTTTTAATAATGTTGAGTCTTTAGAAGTAAATACACAATCCCTTATAGAATAAATGCATGAAACACCTCTACCTAAAAATCCTACTTATTCTTGATAGGTGGATCTAAGTAACTTGTATTTAAATCTTTGCATAATATTATTTATCTCCTTGAATAAATTGTAGCTTCATGTTCTTGTTGGTACTCTAGCTACTTTCTCCTCTCTATATTAAATTCTATTAATATAGTTATTAATTTTTAGGTATGACTAAATCTAAGTCACCACTCTTCCCTTGGAAGAGGCAAATATTTCACAATTGTCATGCCCACATTTTCATATACATGAATATAACACAAAACCCCAATTTTTTAGAAAACAATAAAAATTGACTAATATCATGCTCAACATGATATTATATCATGCAAACTTGGTGATAATACATTTTTAATGATATCACTACCTTTCCAACTATTAACCTCATTTTGAGAGCTCAAAATTTAAACTTTATGTGCCAAAACAACAAGCATTGTCATTCATTAAAGACCTTTCTCGAGCCAATTCTAGGTGCATACTAATAGTATCACATGTTTCCTATGCTATTCATTGTCCTTGTCCATAATTTTAGTATCACAGTCGATTGAATTCATGTGGAAAGGTTTGGAAATTTGAAGAGGAACCATTCTCCATTTCAACTAAAGTGCGAGAAATTTCAATATTTTTTTTTAGAAAATTCATAAGAGCTAGTGCAAAATCCTTTTACAAAGATGTTTATGAGTTCATTTCAGCTAATGGGAAAGGTTTTTAGATCAAATTTCCTTTTTGTTTGAGAGATTTTAAAACTTTAATTTTTCAGCAATTTATTTGTGAAAACAATTAAATATGGAGTTTCATCGTAATTGGGGGAAAATGGTTTGGTAGGGGAGAAGACCCAGTATCCGCCAGGGCTAACTTCGCACAACCGTAGAATTCAAACCGCATGTCGAATCGGAAAAAAAATTTATGGGTTTTTTTCGCACATGAGTTAAGATCTTATAACTAAGGTTTTGGTTTCTGGGCAATTTGGTAGAGTGCGGTAGCATCCGATATGTGCGCGGATGTCAAAAAAACCCCTTTTAGAGGTGTCGCCCGCTTGCCATCACCTAACGTCCCAATACCCCCTAAATATAACCACCAATTTTTTTTAAAAAAACACCTAAATATGTCACTTTTAATATCTAATTAAAACTCTTTTATCATTCAAATCCGCTCAAAAGTGAATGGGTCTAATTCACGTTAGCACCTTCTACAATCATTTTGGCACCCATTACAAATCACTCCTACATATTAATCTCCTTACTAAAGCACCGGACACCAAACACATTACACCCCAAATAATCTTTATTTGGGGTCCGATTGACGCATATGACTAATGTTTTTCTGTGGGTATCCCATCCTATTCATTCGCTTTACCGCGCGCTGTCTGGAAGCTTCCCGGCGATGGAGAAGGCTGCGGATGGCGATGGCTCCCCACAGCTCCTCCACATGCGCACGGCTCCAGGTAACATCTAACATCTTTTACCTTTGAATATGCAAACAATGGTACTGGTTAATCATTTTCTTCTGCATCTTTCATGACCTGTGAAGGGTTTATTCGATGGTTAAGATCTGTGAAGGGTTTGTTTGACGATTGATAAATTATTACTGCTTGTCTATGAAATAAATCATGCATCTTACATGCATCTCACCATGTGCTGTTTTATTTTGCTAATGTCATGGTACTGGCGTTATACACACGGGTTTTTTTTGGGGTAAAATAATTTCATGTCCTCATGTTACCACGTGCTCACAACGTGGTAAAGTCGATTGTATCATGATTTTGTCTGCAAAAATGATAACGAATTTCGTGGGTTTGTGAAAACCCTTGCTTTGTTTTTCCAAATACGGGTTTTATTGTGCTTAAATTATTAAATACGACCTGGTAAAGTCGATTGTCTCATGATTTTGTCTCCAAAAATGATCAAGAATTTCGTGGGTTTGAACACATGTCTATAAAAAACCCATGTCACTTTGGGCATAAATCGACAAACCCATTAAAAATAAATATGTTTTTGTCAAAACCCTTGCATGGTTTTTTCCAAATTCGTGTGCTTAATGAATTAATCTCATGAAACCCTTGTTTGGAATATTCTGCATCTATCTCAAAATGAATTCGTGAAAACCCTTGCTTGGCTTTTTCCAAATTCGTTTGCTTAAGGAATTGATCTCATGAAACCCTTGCCTAGAATATTCTGCATCTATCTGAAAACGCACTTTTGTATTCCTGCGAGTGAGGAATTATTATTATGAAACCCTTGGTTAATTTCTGTTTGCACCTTTCTGAAAAACCCAATACATACATACATACATATATGTATGGTATGTATGTGCACATACATACATACATATATGCATGTATCTATGTGTACATACATACCATGTATATATGTATGGTTTGTATGTATGTACACATACAGACATACATATACACATACATACCATACATATATGTATGATCTGTATGTATGTATACATACAGACCATACATATATACATACATGGTAGTCTGTTCTCAACTTATCTAATTCGATGTGTTCCAATGTGTTTTTTGTATATATGAAGACTCCTTGTCTTCTTTCCAAGTTAATGATCTATGCTTTTGTGATTCGAAATCAGTTTTGTGTTTGTTGTATTCATCTATCATTGATGTGATTTAAAAATATGACTCACTAGTCTATTCAAGTTCTATGTTTTCTAAATAATGCATTTGGTAAAAGTTGAAAACATTATAATTCAAACTTTGTATTTTTCCTTGACATCACACTTTTTGAAAATTCTAACTTAATAATTCAATAAGTTTCTATGTATTTTCTCACATCAATTTATTTTGAAAATTCTAACTTCACATATGTGTTTGTTTGTTGCATAGATATATATGTATAATATAACTATACATCTATATGTAGCATATCCATAAATTGTAACTGTAAGTGTAAGTGGAAATCAATCTAATTCTAAATTGTAAGTTTACAATGAATAAGTAAATCCCACCATAAATCAAATCCCATTGTTCAGGTTCATGAATGAACATCATAGAAAAAAGAACATCATAAATGAACACAATGTCTACCAGGTCACAGCCAAAGTAAACTCTTGAAAGACTTGACCTGAAATGTCATCATGCAAATTGACTTGCTCTTTACAACCTCCCTAGTTGTGTATACATGCATACATACATATATATATATATATATATATATATATATATATATATATATATATATATATATATACATCTATGTATGTATGTATGTATGTACATATGTATGTATGTATGTATGTACGTATATACATACATACATACATACATACATACATACATACATATGTATACACAACTAAGTATATGCATACATATAACTATACATCTATATGCAACATATCCATAAATTAATCTATTTGAAATTATAAATCTTTGAACACATACACTTGGAAATTAATTTAATTGTAAATTGTAAATGTAAGTTTACAATGAATAATAAAAATGAACATTATAAATGAACACAATGTCTATCGGGTCACAGCCAAAGTAAAGTCTTGAAAGACTTTACTTGATATGTAATCTTACAAATTGACATGCTCTTCACAACCTCCTAGCCATTTGACATGCCTGCCACAACAAACAAATATAATACAACAAACAAACATGGACAATAGTTATTGAAATAAATAAAAAGATATACTAGTTAGTAAAAAATATAGAACAATAATTGAAACTTAGAACAATTTGAACAAAAAATCCTTAATTATTTGGTGTGTTGATAAACACAATTACCAAACTGCCCACCATGAACATCATTGCACCACCTCTCCCTTTTCTCCCATGCCTACAAGAAAATATTTACAACCACGGGTAGTCACAACCGAGGCTAGTAACATACAAACATCATATGACCTTTGAAATAATGCATGTACAACAACACATAATTAATCAAGTTCAATTGCGAATATAGTAGTAGAGGAGAAAATTTGTGAATGCCACTGGCTGCTATCCCTCTTATTTAGAAATTTGAATCTGACAATTGAATGCATTCAATTTGATTGTTGTGTTTCAAATATGAATTTGTTATAACATTTGAATTTGTAGCTGCCAGTTACGTAGGTTTTTAGAGATGATATGACTGAATTATGCACTATATTTGGATTGGATGTTCATTTGGGAAGCCTTATATATCTGTGATTTTTTGCAGGTTTGCATGCATGCATAGAGTCATACAAACATACGCATACATGCAAACATTCATAGAAACATAAGCATACATGCATGTATTCATATAAACATA
>VDFB02075321.1:197979427-198114690 GCA_007258455.2 Sequoia sempervirens
ATTTAATTATCTATCATTTTCTACTATAATTAAATAATTATGACAATTATTTAATTATTCATTTTAGCCTCTTCTAACACAAATTAATTAAATTTTTATTTAATTAAATGACGCCTTTTTGCTCACCTTTTTGAATTAAATTTCTATTTAATCAAAAAGATAACTCGCTTTTTTCTCTTGGAATGAGATAATGTTTCCATTATTTCAAAATGCAATTTCCCTCTTCAAACTAACTGATTTTGTTGAAAAATCAGTTAATTTCCTCTTCCTCTTTCACTTCCAATCTTATCTCGTCTCGTCTCGATTAATTGCAACCATTGATCAAAATAAAAAATTTCTAATCTTGTCCATTCATTTTCCATCCGTCTCTCTATAAATACCATCGTCATTTATCATTTTGACATCTTAGAATATCTTAGAAAATCTAGAATTCATAATCTATCGTGTTGTTGAGATAATTAAAATTTTCAATATTTTTCTTTGTCATTGTCATAGGCTATAGTTGCATGTTATAAATCTGAGGGCAACTATCATACTCAAGCAAAATGGAGAAGGATGATGGAGGTCATTCAATGGAGGCATGAGGATTATGGTGAAATTGTTCTTTATTATTTCCTCTCATGCACTTCTTTGTTCTCTATCATTAGATTAGGAATTTCGAGTTTATTTATTGTGCTTAATAATCTTAATTCTAATTTTCCTGATTACAGTGTCATATTCTAGGGTGGAGTCACCTAAACCATGAATTTTAAAACTCATTGCAGCTTTCAATATGTCATAGTTATGCCTATCACATGATGCATTGCACCATTGATACTAGAAACCAAACTAGTCATACTTTATTAATCCAAGCATACAGTTGCACAAACCTTTCTTTATGTTCCTACAATTTAATTCATTCTTTGAATGAAAGTAACAACACAAAACATA
Organism: Sequoia sempervirens; assembly: GCA_007258455.2. Taxonomy (NCBI): domain Eukaryota; kingdom Viridiplantae; phylum Streptophyta; class Pinopsida; order Cupressales; family Cupressaceae; genus Sequoia; species Sequoia sempervirens. Next base: position 197,980,358 of record VDFB02075321.1, read on the forward strand.
CATTCAAGGAGAAATAAAGAAGATAAATATTAGAAAACCCTTGATTTATTTTATTCATAATCTATGCACTATGTACAATGGAGACAACTAACTCAAAATATATGATCATTTATATAAAAATATAACACTCCTTAGAATAAGTTCTTCATTACATGACTCAGAAGAAACTTCAGAAACCTAAAACCACACTATACATTTCAAACCCTGTTACAAAAGTATTCCCGTGAGATACAAAATGAGCAAAAATTCCTTTCTAAAACAAAAAATCTACACTTAAGGAAACTACAAAATCCTAAATGGAGATCCATTGTAGACACCTGGCAGCATTTAGCTCCATAGATCAATAATTGCCTCCACCGCTTGACGAATCTCCAATTTTCCCTTTGGTTCATGCATCTTGCATTTTCCCTGTAACAAAAAAATATTCCCCATGGGAAGACTCATCATTCTTCATCATTTTCCCTTTACCCACGTTGAAAAATGCCTTGTTGTAGAAAATACCCACTTTTTTACTTGCAGCTAAAAAATCTTTTTGGCTGTAGAAACTCCATTTCACCTATTCATTTACCCTTCTCTCCTGTGCAGTCTCCGTGAAATACATTATTTCACTACTCAGCAAATAAAGTTTCAAATTTCACTTTATGGGGCAATAAAATAATTACCCATGAGTTTACAAATTTTAAAATGCCCAACATTTAAAAAAATTAAATTCATTTTCTTATAGGGCTTTAATTTTATAGCTCTAAGCAATAAAATAATCAACCGTGCCTCATATTTACTCTGTATTTTTCCTAGGAATCTAAAACCTTTTGCTTTTACGTGAGCAGTGAATAATTTTTAATTCTCTTTACTTGTTGTAGAAAACTTCATTCCCGTGCCCCTTTATTTTAAATTACACTTTATTTAAAAGAGGCATGGGCCCACCGTTTCTCAAAACACATCGTGGATCGCAAATAAAATGAGAAAACGAGGAATGGAATAATGATGAGTAATAAAAATGAAGCATCACATATCACGAGAGAACTAAGAAATATAATAGTGATGCGTGCAACCAAAGTTTTCGTGAAGGATTAAAAAAATATTTATCGAGCAAATAAAATTACCTGTGCCTCATATTTCATTCATTATAAGTTTTATTTCCCATCATTTAAATCCTTCATTAAATATTTCCATAGTCCACAGGTTGTTGCCTTGCATAGACTTTTCCGGAGAGACCATCGCACATCGCGGATGCAACCAAAATAATAAGAAATCAATGATGGGCGATGAAACATTGCGCATCATGTATTCAATGTGGAAGAAGTGACATCTATTAGTGATGGGCAATGGACAAAATAGCCATCGCTCATCGTTGATTCAATTCTTCATTCTGGACTCAAAACCGCGACGTGCAGAGAAGTTTGAAAATTTATTAAAACCTATCATTTTCCACAAAGCTTTAATTAGCCTGCCCAAATGAAGACTCATGCATCAAACAAAGGCGCCAGCTGATTTCCTCCTCCATTTGCATTCTGATTGTAAAAGTCACCTCTTGATCCAATGAGTAAAATTCAGCTTGCTTTTCCTCCCAAAACATTTGTGATGCTATTTTATGAACTGAACTGAAGCTATATTTATATTTTGCACACAATATTTAAAATGTACAATATTTCAAATATGAACATTGCGAAATATACATGAAAATGTACTTTTAATTACGCTTGCGACCCATTTGGAGAAAATTCACTGCGGCAAATCGGGACACCTAGAGCTGTGAAAATTTGTGTAGGGACATTATCAATTATTTAGAACAAACCCATTTCCTCAATTTTTTCCAATCCCTTAAAATTTAAGTACCTCCTTTGTAAACTGGTCCTCGAGATGTGTTCGCCACATCTGAAATACATTAAAATAATGTATCAAATGACCTTTTTTTTTGATGAAAATGGAGTTTTAGAGGTTTTGGACCAAAAAAAGAAATGGGTTCTTATTAGAATTGCAAAATTTGAAACTTTCCAAAACCTGTTTGGCCCTATCCTTGATGAAAATGATTAATATCCATTAAAACTTTATCTTGGGCCTGGAAACTAAGCAAGCATGTAGAAATTTGACCAGAATTTAGTACAACCAATGAATTGAAAAATTCATTCCTGAGTGCAAGATATTAAAACATTGCCAGTGGCTCCACTCGGACTTTTTGATTTTACACTACGAGGGGAAATCAACTTAGGCACACCGAGTGCCTCCTTGAAAATATATCAATCACCTCTTGGGAGCTGCTACTAGAAACATTAGATGAACAGGAGGCCTGTTCAGTGGCATTGTGCAAGAGGGCTTCGTTCAATCACATTCATCACAAGATGTGGGAGTCCAGGCTTGGGCCACTTTCGACACTCTAAAAATAGGTTAAAAGCGAGAATAGCTGCATTTACTTTTGATTTAGTAAAAATATCAAATCAGACCCTAAGAGATTTAAATCACTGGGATCATATAGATGTAACGAAATGCAAGAGAATCAACCGTTTTCATAGTGATCATCCGGTTGCAAAGCCTCAACTCAAATAGCAAGAGGCCGCCCATGAAACAAAAGAGTCTGGCAGTCCAGCGAACCTTCTAAGCGTTGCCTTAAAACCTTATCAAAACTTATCATAGGGAGCTAAAATATGGCATATTACATGTTCACATATATCACATAGGGATATACCTACCAAAGAGATTGACAAAAGAAAATCAAGCAGCTCTGATTTACTGGCCTCTAAAAGTAGGTCATTGGGGCAGATTTTTCAGGTGCACTTCTAAGTGTGCAAATCAACTTTTTTAATATGGGCACTTTAAATTTTGTGAAATTTGAAGGTGTCATCACTCCTTTGTGAACTTTGTTGCACCTCCTTCTTCTTTAGTACCCACTGATGCACTAGACTAAGTTCTCTATGAACTTATCTGTAACACTACTTTCATTTATTTTATCCTCTACCCATTGTGATTTCTTACTATGTTCATGAAATTTCCTTTTTACCTAGCAATTGTATCATTTATTAATATAGGCAGATGTTTATCTCTCAACTAACATTCAGTCCTTACCTACAATACATATGTATGAGCTATAATGGCTTCTCTTGGTGGCTTGGACTTATGGATTGGTTTTATGATTCACCTTGGATATTTCATGTTGTGAGTGGTAAGCTCTTACTATTATTCATCAACACTAGTCTCCTCTTGAACCTCTGATTTACAATATCAAAATAATCATATTCGTATTCTCCTCTCATGGAGTCACATATAAATGAACCATATTTATCATCTTCATCCTCATAGTACTTAGAACATTCTTCCTCATAATTTTTTTTATCTTCCCTACTCATTGATAGGATGTTTGAATTATTTATAGAAAAATGTCAAGCTTCCTTCAAATCCAACTTTGCAATAAGCCATTGCATTCATGCTCATGGGGACTTAACATTTCCTCCCCATATTTAAATTCTTCTTTATATGATAAATTGGTAGGAATGGGATATTAGCACGTATCATGTTCTTCCACATATTGATGTCTCATGCCAAATAATTGGTCCTCATAGGATCTATCCTCATCTTCTCTATCAATGGCGATATAGCCACTTGAATCTAATCATCCTTGTTATTGTGATATTCTTCATAATAATCAAAAGTGAACTCTTCATTTCTACTGCTCAAAAGATCATAGGCTTGTTCAAATATTATTCTCTAAGTTCCCAAAAACTCAAATAGTTCCTTATACAATTCAAATTCATCTTTGCATGATTTATTAGGAGAAAAAATGTATTGGTCAACAATTTCTTGATGTTTCATGTGAAAATATTGTACATAAATCTCAAATATTTTATCCACATTTCTACCACCAATAACCACATCATAGCTTTGTATACTAGTATGTTTGGATTCATTAACTATCAAGAGCTCAATCACCATATCCATAAGGAAACATGAAAAGTATCTCTATTCAACTTCATAATTTTTTGTTCGATTTGAAAAGGTGGGATAGTGACCATTAAAATATGTCATCAAATATTGATATTACAAGCTCTAGGAAAATTCATTGCCAACAATTCACAGACGAAAAAATTCACCACTAGCAATTCACTGCGGGAAAATTCACCGCCATGAAAATTTCACAAGTAAAATTCACCACTAGCAATTCACCGCCATGGAAAATTAATCGCATTAATATATGGAAATTAATTTTCCATGGTGGTGAATTGCCGACCTGAATTTTACTTGAGGTGAATTTGTCATGGCGGTGAATTTTCCCGTGGTGAATTGTTGATGGTGAATTTTCTATCGGTGAATTGTTGGCGGTGAATTTTTCGTATGCCGATATTACATGCATCGATTTATAAAGTAATCATCAATTATATTATGCTCTCTTCTCTAACCAACAAATGCATCTATTTCTTTTTTCTAATAATTATACTATTGCATTCTTCTATATTTTTAATAATGTTGAGTCTTTAGAAGTAAATACACAATCCCTTATAGAATAAATGCATGAAACACCTCTACCTAAAAATCCTACTTATTCTTGATAGGTGGATCTAAGTAACTTGTATTTAAATCTTTGCATAATATTATTTATCTCCTTGAATAAATTGTAGCTTCATGTTCTTGTTGGTACTCTAGCTACTTTCTCCTCTCTATATTAAATTCTATTAATATAGTTATTAATTTTTAGGTATGACTAAATCTAAGTCACCACTCTTCCCTTGGAAGAGGCAAATATTTCACAATTGTCATGCCCACATTTTCATATACATGAATATAACACAAAACCCCAATTTTTTAGAAAACAATAAAAATTGACTAATATCATGCTCAACATGATATTATATCATGCAAACTTGGTGATAATACATTTTTAATGATATCACTACCTTTCCAACTATTAACCTCATTTTGAGAGCTCAAAATTTAAACTTTATGTGCCAAAACAACAAGCATTGTCATTCATTAAAGACCTTTCTCGAGCCAATTCTAGGTGCATACTAATAGTATCACATGTTTCCTATGCTATTCATTGTCCTTGTCCATAATTTTAGTATCACAGTCGATTGAATTCATGTGGAAAGGTTTGGAAATTTGAAGAGGAACCATTCTCCATTTCAACTAAAGTGCGAGAAATTTCAATATTTTTTTTTAGAAAATTCATAAGAGCTAGTGCAAAATCCTTTTACAAAGATGTTTATGAGTTCATTTCAGCTAATGGGAAAGGTTTTTAGATCAAATTTCCTTTTTGTTTGAGAGATTTTAAAACTTTAATTTTTCAGCAATTTATTTGTGAAAACAATTAAATATGGAGTTTCATTGTAATTGGTGGAAAATGGTTTGGTAGGGAGAAGACCCAGTATCCGGAGCTAACTTCGCACAACCGTAAATTCAAACAGCATGAATCGGAAAAAATTTATGGGTTTTTTTCGCACATGAGTTAAGATCTTATAACTAAGGTTTTGGTTTCTGGGCAATTTGGTAGAGTGCGGTAGCATCCGATATGTGCGCGGATGTCAAAAAAACCCCTTTTAGAGGTGTCGCCCGCTTGCCATCACCTAACGTCCCAATACCCCCTAAATATAACCACCAATTTTTTTTAAAAAAACACCTAAATATGTCACTTTTAATATCTAATTAAAACTCTTTTATCATTCAAATCCGCTCAAAAGTGAATGGGTCTAATTCACGTTAGCACCTTCTACAATCATTTTGGCACCCATTACAAATCACTCCTACATATTAATCTCCTTACTAAAGCACCGGACACCAAACACATTACACCCCAAATAATCTTTATTTGGGGTCCGATTGACGCATATGACTAATGTTTTTCTGTGGGTATCCCATCCTATTCATTCGCTTTACCGCGCGCTGTCTGGAAGCTTCCCGGCGATGGAGAAGGCTGCGGATGGCGATGGCTCCCCACAGCTCCTCCACATGCGCACGGCTCCAGGTAACATCTAACATCTTTTACCTTTGAATATGCAAACAATGGTACTGGTTAATCATTTTCTTCTGCATCTTTCATGACCTGTGAAGGGTTTATTCGATGGTTAAGATCTGTGAAGGGTTTGTTTGACGATTGATAAATTATTACTGCTTGTCTATGAAATAAATCATGCATCTTACATGCATCTCACCATGTGCTGTTTTATTTTGCTAATGTCATGGTACTGGCGTTATACACACGGGTTTTTTTTGGGGTAAAATAATTTCATGTCCTCATGTTACCACGTGCTCACAACGTGGTAAAGTCGATTGTATCATGATTTTGTCTGCAAAAATGATAACGAATTTCGTGGGTTTGTGAAAACCCTTGCTTTGTTTTTCCAAATACGGGTTTTATTGTGCTTAAATTATTAAATACGACCTGGTAAAGTCGATTGTCTCATGATTTTGTCTCCAAAAATGATCAAGAATTTCGTGGGTTTGAACACATGTCTATAAAAAACCCATGTCACTTTGGGCATAAATCGACAAACCCATTAAAAATAAATATGTTTTTGTCAAAACCCTTGCATGGTTTTTTCCAAATTCGTGTGCTTAATGAATTAATCTCATGAAACCCTTGTTTGGAATATTCTGCATCTATCTCAAAATGAATTCGTGAAAACCCTTGCTTGGATTTTTCCAAATTCGTTTGCTTAAGGAATTAATCTCATGAAACCCTTGCCTAGAATATTCTGCATCTATCTGAAAACGCACTTTTGTATTCCTGCGAGTGAGGAATTATTATTATGAAACCCTTGGTTAATTTCGTGTTAAAATTCTGAAAAACCCAATACATACATACATACATATATGTATGGTATGTATGTGCACATACATACATACATATATGCATGTATCTATGTGTACATACATACCATGTATATATGTATGGTTTGTATGTATGTACACATACAGACATACATATACACATACATACCATACATATATGTATGATCTGTATGTATGTATACATACAGACCATACATATATACATACATGGTAGTCTGTTCTCAACTTATCTAATTCGATGTGTTCCAATGTGTTTTTTGTATATATGAAGACTCCTTGTCTTCTTTCCAAGTTAATGATCTATGCTTTTGTGATTCAAAATCAGTTTTGTGTTTGTTGTATTCACCTATCATTGATGTGATTTAAAAATATGACTCACTAGTCTATTCAAGTTCTATGTTTTCTAAATAATGCATTTGGTAAAGGTTGAAAACATTATAATTCAAACTTTGTATTTTTCCTGACATTAGACTTTTTGAAAATTCTAACTTAATAATTCAATAAGTTTCTATGTATTTTGTCACATCAATTTATTTTGAAAATTCTAACTTCACATATGTGTTTGTTTGTTGCATAGATATATATGTATAATATAACTATACATCTATATGTAGCATATCCATAAATTGTAACTGTAAGTGTTAGTGGAAATCAATCTAATTCTAAATTGTAAGTTTACAATGAATAAGTAAATCCCACCATAAATCAAATCCCATTGTTCAGGTTCATGAATGAACATCATCAGAAAAAAGAACATCATAAATGAACACAATGTCTAGCAGGTCACAGCCAAAGTAAACTCTTGAAAGACTTGACCTGAAATGTCATCATGCAAATTGACTTGCTCTTTACAACCTCCCTAGTTGTGTATACATACACACACACACACACACACACACACACACACACACACACACACACACACAGATATATATATATGTATGTACGTATATACATACATACATACATACATACATAGATACATACATATATATGTATACACAACTAAGTATATGCATACATATAACTATACATCTATATGCAACATATCCATAAATTAATCTATTTGAAATTATAAATTTTTGAACACATACACTTGGAAATTAATTTAATTGTAAATTGTAAATGTAAGTTTACAATGAATAATAAAAATGAACATTATAAATGAACACAATGTCTATCGGGTCACAGCCAAAGTAAAGTCTTGAAAGACTTTACCTGATATGTAATCTTACAAATTGACATGCTCTTCACAACCTCCTAGCCATTTGACATGCCTGCCACAACAAACAAATATAATACAACAAACAAACATGGACAATAGTTATTGAAATAAATAAAAAGATATACTAGTTAGTAAAAAATATAGAACAATAATTGAAACTTAGAACAATTTGAACAAAAAATCCTTAATTATTTGGTGTGTTGATAAACACAATTACCAAACTGCCCACCATGAACATCATTACACCACCTCTCCTTGTTCTACCATGCCTGCAAGAAAAGATTTACAACCACGGGTAGTCACAACCGAGGCTAGTAACATACAAACATCATATGACCTTTGAAATAATGCATGTACAACAACACATAATTAATCAAGTTCAATTGCGAATATAGTAGTAGAGGAGAAAAATTGTGAATGCCAGTGGCTGCTATCCCTCTTATGTAGAAATTTGAATCTGACAATTGAATGCATTCAATTTGATTGTTGTGTTTCAAATATGAATTTGTTATAGCATTTGAATTTGTAGCTGCCAGTTACGTAGGTTTTTAGAGATGATATGATTGAATTCTGCACTATATTTGGATTCAATGTTCATTTGGGAAGCCTTATATATCTGTGATTTTTTGCAGGTTTGCATGCATGCATAGAGTCATACAAACATAAGCATACATGCAAACATTCATAGAAACATAAGCATACATGCATGTATTCATATAAACATATACATACATATACATTGTAGAAAATCAGTAATAGACATTGCAAAGCAGAAAAAACACCTAAATGTGTCACTTTTAACATCTAATTAAAACTCTTTTATCATTCAAATCCGCTCAAAAGTCAATGGGTCTAATTCACGTTAGCACCTTATAGAATCATTTTGGCGCCCATTAAAAATCACTCCTACATATTAATCTCCTTACTAAAGCACCGGACACCAAACACATTACACCCCAATTAATCTTCATTTGGGGTCCGATTGATGCATATGACTAATGTTTTTGTGGAGTATCCCATCCTATTCATTCGCTTTACCACTTTTGTCTTTGTAGCATACACATACATACATACATACATATACACACACACACACACATATATATATATGTATGTATATATGTATATACCTCTATCCCACATACATACACACACACACACACACACACATATATATATATGTATCTATATATGTATGTATGTGCATACGCCACATACATACATACAATATATATATACACATATGCATACACACATACATATGTGCTTGTATGTAATGTATGTACATCACTCTATCACATACATGTCTATATACATACACATACATATATGTATGTATGTATGTAATAATAACATACATACATACGGATATACATGTATGTATATGTATGTATCATGTACATACATCTGGTTATGTATGTATGTATACATGCTATACATACATATATACATATATATATATATAAATGTATGTATGTATGTATGTATGTGCATACACACATAGATACATGCATACATATATACAACACATGGCGAAAAGGAGTGTAAGAGGAATGATTTATTTGATAAACAAGCAGTAATAATTTTGACATCATTGAATAAACCCTTAATGGGTCGTGAAAGATGCAGAAGAAAATGAATAACCAGTACCATTGTTTGCATTTTGAAAGGATAGGCAAAGGATACACACATATACATCGATTTGTTGAATGAACAAGAGACACAGAATGTAAAATGACAAATATATGTATGGTAGCCTACTGTATGTGCAATGGAAAGTACAAAAATATAAATAAATGCTAGAATGTATAAAGTAAGAAGACACTGCATAAATGAAAATAACTATAAGTACCTACCTGATACTTGGGATATTAGAGGAATGTGCAGAGGATGCTTGTCGTTGCTTTCAATACATACATACATATATACATGTATGTATGTATGTGCACATACATACATATATGTATGTATGTATGTACACATACATACTTACATACATACATACAATAATTTTTGTAATATGAAAGATGCAGAAGAAAATGATTAACCAGTACCATTGTTTGCATATTCAAAGGAGAAAGATGTTAGATGTTACTTGAGGCCTGCTGTATGTGCAATGGAAAGTATGGTATGTATGTATATACCATACATATATACATACATACATGTATGTATATATGTATGTCTGTATGTGTACATACATACATGTATGTACATATGTATGTCTGTATGTGTATATATGTATGTACATATGTATGTCTGTATGTGTATATACATACATATATGTATATATGTACATACATACATACATATATACCTATCTGAAATTTCTTTATGTATATCTGTATGTGTGTATATATGTATATGCACATATGTGTACATACATACATGTATGTGTATATATGTATGTATGTACATGTGAACATACATGCATACATACGCCACATGTATGTATATATATTCACATATGATGCTCCTCTCTCCCATATACATGTCTTAATATATATATACTTATGGAAGTATGTATGTATGTACCTGAAATATACATATATGTATGTATGTATGTGTATATGTATATGTGTACATACATACATACCATATATATACATATGGTATGTATGTACACATACATACATGCATATATGTATGTATGTATGTGCACATACATACCATACATATATGTATGTATGTATGTATTGGGTTTTTCAGAATTTCAACACGAAATTAACCAAGGGTTTCATAATAATAATTCCTCACTCGCAGGAATACAGAAGTGCATTTTCAGATAGATGCAGAATATTCCACGCAAGGGTTTCATGAGATTAATTCCTTAAGCAAACGAATTTGGAAAAAGCCAAGCAAGGGTTTTCACGAATTCGTTTTGAGATAGATGCAGAATATTCCAAACAAGGGTTTCATGAGATTAATTCATTAAGCATACGAATTTGGAAAAAACCATGCAAGGGTTTTGACAAAAACATATTTATTTTTAATGGGTTTGTCGGTTTATGCCCAAAGTGACATGGGTTTTTTATAGACATGTGTTCAAACCCACGAAATTCTTGATCATTTCTGGAGACAAAATCATGAGACAATCGACTTTACCAGGTCGTATTTAATATTTAAGCACAATAGTAAACCCATATTTGGAAAAACAAAGCAAGGGTTTTCACAAACCCACGAAATTCGTTATCATTTCTGCAGACAAAATCATGATACAGTCGACTTTACCACGTTGTGAGCGGTAACATGAGGACATATTTTGTGTGTATAACGCCAGTACCATGACATTAGCAAAATAAAACAGCACATGGCGAGATGCATGTAAGATGCATGATTTATTTCATAGACAAGCAGTAATAATTTATCAATCGTCAACAAACCCTTCAGGGTCTTAACCATCGAATAAACCCTTCACGGGTCATGAAAGATGCAGAAGAAAATGATTAACCAGTACCATTGTTTGCATATTCAAAGGTAAAAGATGTTAGATGTTACCTGGAGCCGTGCGCACGTGGAGGAGCTGTGGGGAGCCGTCGCCATCCGCAGCCTTCTCCATCGTTGGGAAGCTTCCAAACAGCGCGCGGTAAAGCGAATGAATAGGATGGGATACCCACAAAAAAACATTAGTCATATGCGTCAATCGGACCCCAAATAAAGATTATTTGGGGTGTAATGTGTTTGGTGTCCGGTGCTTTAGTAAGGAGATTAATATGTAGGAGTGATTTGTAATGGGTGCCAAAATGATTGTAGAAGGTGCTAACGTGAATTAGACCCATTCACTTTTGAGCAGATTTGAATGATAAAAGAGTTTTAATTAGATATTAAAAGTGACATATTTAGGTGTTTTTAAAAAAAAAAATTGGTGGTTATATTTAGGGGGTACTGGGACGTTAGGTGATGGCAAGCGGGCGACACCTCTAAAAGGGGTCTTTTTGACATCCATGCACATATCGGATGCTACCGCACTCTACCGAATTGCCCAGAAGCCAAAACCTTAGTTATAAGATCTTAACTCATGTGCAAAAAAAACCCATAATTTTCTTTTCCGATTCGACATATAGTTTGAATTCTACGTTGCGCGAAGTTATCCAGCGGATATTGATTTTCCCCTAGCGAAGGGCCTGGGTCTAACCAGCACACTAAGTGCTAATCGTGCTTAGGTGGCGCAGGTGGGGCCCAGTCGTAACCCATCCCGTTTCCGTTCCTTGACGGAGGCCGTTTGGTGGGTGCTCATAAACTTAATTTTTTTAAACTACTTCTCTGGCCCACACGCACATAGCTTAAAGTTACCACGCTACAGAAGTTTGAAGACATGGGTGTTATTACCAGGAAGTCCCCCAACAAACAGATCTCCATTCATCGTAGTCCCAACCTATGCCAAAATAGGAGCTGTGGAACATCAAACGTAAAAGCATGGAGGGCATAGGAATTTTGTTGGAAATGCTCGGTAGACATTTATGCAAAATGTAGAAGCAAAGACAAGGTACGCGAACTGTTTGACCGAATGCTTAAAAAATGTGGTCTTATGGAATGTTAAGATTGCAGAATATGCACAAAATGGGTTCGTTGAAAAGGCTTTAGAAACTTTCAAGCAAATGCAATTTGCAGGTGTAAAGCCAGACTACTCAACCTTTGTCGGCATCGTCCCTGCCTGTGCTGAAATGGAAGCTTTGGAACAGGCTGTGAATACCCATCATAGCTTAAAGGATAGAGGAATTTTATCAGATGTTGTAATTGCAACTGCCCTGGTAGACATGTATCCAAAATTTGGAAGCATAGATGAACTCTTTGACAGAATGCCTCAAAGAAACGTCTTCTCATGGAATGCCCTGATTGCAGGACATTCTCAGTGTGGATTTGTTGATAAGGCTTTAGAAACTTTGAAGCAAATGCAATTGGTAGGTGCCTTTGGGATAATATATAGTGTATTTTACATAAGGATAAGGCATTAAGACTCATTGAATGGAGTCCTTTAATTGTCTTTTTAATAGTATGGTTTTAATCACTTATGTGAATGTCTTCCTAATTTAAGACTATAAAAAATTATCATGATTTTTTTATAGATTTCAATGGTACCATGTGACTCAGGGACTTCCTTAAAGGATAAGACTATGATGTTTTCTAACAATCCAATTTCCTTCCTTTCTTGTGTATTCTTTAGGGTGGTTTTATATCAATCAATGAGAAAATGAACTACAAGACTATGCTCTAAGGTACATAACAATCATGAATATTACATTGTCTTGACATCTTTCATTACTAAGATGAGGTCCTTATCATTTTACCAAAATATTAAAGTTAGTTTTTAACCTTACACTCAATAAAATCTTATAAGGACAAGCATTTTTGTTATTCATGATAATATTTTGACTGAATGACAAGGCTAACAAGTAGCGATACTAGATGTATTTTGGGACTATCTCCTCTATATGTGTGTGGCATGGAACTTTTAAGTGATGTTAAATTATCATGAAAAACCTCTTAGGTGATACAGGACTAGCCAATTGGTGATCACTATCTTATAAGAGTGAAATGGTAGATTTTTACATGAAATAATTTTGGCCTTGATATTAGCATTTATGACACTCTTGCTCTTGATGAGATAGTTCTCTTAGGTTTCATGGTTCACTTTTAATTGATGCCTAACAACATGGTGGAAATGTTCATAATTTAGTACCTAATGAAATCCTACATATAACGTATTATTGTTATGGTTGTTGATTATGATAAGCTTAATTAGACTATCTAGGCACATGACCATCTTATAAGATTTATAGTAGCCTTAATAACAATGAGTTTACTAAATGTTTATGGCTTTCATGATTTCTTGAGAGTATCCTTTTTCTATTGTTATTCTCTATAATGACACAATGATAATACATAAGAAATTAAGTGAGCATCTAGCCTAGTTATGATAATAAACTAGCATGATTGTTATCTGATGGAAACATTGGCACTTCGACTAGCTACTATGAAAGAATTATAACTCATGTTGATAAGAGGCATAAGACCTATAGAAGTGATGCATGATTGTATTTTATGCCTTTCCATGATAAAATCCACTTATTTATAGTAGATTCTTTGTTTTCTTTAACTCCTTGACAATTCTCAATGTCAATAATGGCTCTATGGATACCATAAAAATATTCTAAAGGTGTGTCATCCCCCATGATGCTATTAGGATAGCCTAAGCAATATTTTAGTCCATAGTCATTATATAACATCTTATATCTATGTTTGATAGTGTTATTGTACATGGAAAATTATTTTGGATGGTAACTTTATGGGCTAAGTAACTAAATTCTATTGTGTTGCATTATTTCTTAGGTTAATACTATCTTATTATTGTTGCAATAGTCTTAGGATGTCATTTGTCGTTGACAACATGGTTGTTATTAAATGGTGTTGACTATTTACCTAGTTTTGTGACATACTTTTCTTCTTTCATAGTAGACTATTACCCTTGCCAGGAATATCTTTTTACTAATTATAATAATATTTAAGTTGGTAACGAAGAGATAACTCACTATCTAGGGTTTGGTGAAAGTACTTGTGAAGGTTATTTTCAATTGCTATAAGTGTTGAATGTTGAGCACCCAAAGAAAACAACCATCTTTACTATGTAGGACACTCATGCAGGATTATAAATAAATTTATTTCTATCTACAAAAATACTTACACTCTAATGGTGAAATGTTGGATAATATGAAATAAGATTCTTTATGACTTGAATGATTTTTTTTTTATCTAGAAGCAATGATGTTGACCTTTAAATAAGCATTCCAACTACAAAAATAAAATCAACGATTATACTTGCATGCATGTCAAAAACTAAATCACCATACTAACATGATTTTTTTTAGGAATCTCACAAAAAAATAAGGCCTTGTAATTCTATCTTTTCCCATGGTTGAAGAGGTATGCACCTACAACCTAATTTTTCTTAATTTTCTAATAATTAGGACCCATTTATCAAGATTTCCATGTAGAAATATAGGGTTTTCACAAGTGTGATGCTTTTGTAGCATTGATATTCAAAATGAGGTTCTATATCACTACAACTAGTTAACCCTAAGGTTAAAATCCAACAAAATAGATGTTTCAAGAACATTTCCACATTTTGACACCAATTACACATATTAAATCTAGTTTTATCTGTACAACAACTATTGGGAGATTTTGATATCATACATCACATGTGTCAGAGCTTGTAGTTCACGTTACACGCCAACAAATTTCCTCATATGGATTTTATAAGGGTTATGGTTCCTACTCATATCAAATTATCAATTTTAGCCCCAAAAGTATTGAGAAAATATAAAGTAATTAGTGATCTACTAAAGAGAATCTAATGTTGCATTCAAGGTAGGCCAAATATCCAATGATCCTTGTCCAAGCCTTCATTCTAAACTACCTTCTTTCCATCCTTTAAATTTAAATTCTTGACCTAAATTTATTATTTTGAAAGATAATAAAGGGTTTAATGCTTCAAGGAGGGTTTGTAAAGGTTGTAGATACCCCAAATCAACTTACAAGCTATTTCTAAGACCATTTAATGTTTTTGTGAGAGTTTTAAGGGGTTAATCTCCTAGTGAACATGTAGAGACTTTTATAATGTATGAATGATAGTAGCATTGCATAAAGAGTCTCCTTTAACACTCAAATCAAGAATTCTAATGATAGTAACTTAGAGACTAGGTAAGAAAGAAGATACAAACAAGAGGTGGATATGAGAACTCAACATAAAAAAACTTTAGGGTTATCCTTAGATAGTGAATCTACCTTCAATTCTTAAATATTGTCTTGTAGGGCCACTATCATTAACAATCTAGATTTCAATTGATAAGATTTTCTGTGTCCTTAGACTTATGCAACACATTAGCACTTTAAAAATGCTTTTTGACTAAGTCATGATTTCCCTATGAATACCTTTACAAAAAAATTAAAGGGTAGTTGGATCTATTCTTATTAAGTTGAAAAATAGAAAAGAGCAACCTAATGGAGACTAATGATGAAAACCCTTAAGTGCACTAAAAGGTAAGTCTTGTAAAATTACCCTACTAGAATATATAAAATAAGATAGAGATAATTGTAGGTATTAAAAAGAAAGTTATGGTAGAAAATTAGGTTTGTAGTACCCCCTAATAAATTAAGGAATTAAAAAGAAAGGAGTTAAGAATGGATAAATTAAATCAATTAAATATGTATGGAAAGTTTTGATAAAAAGTGATTACAATAATTTATTGGTGAGATCGAGATAGGTTTTGTACAAATTTTAATGATCATGATAGAAAAGAAGGAAGAATAAATATTGTTGAAACAATCCTAGGATTAAGAGAAAAGATAATGGAAAAGGTTAGAAGAAGTATGAGAAGCATTGAGAGAGTGTATCAAGAGGGATGCAGCTGATAAAAACCCTAGTACTAAGATAGGTAGATCCTCAATGTACATGGCATTCATGAGTACTAAAGAAATATAATTATTCATAACTTAAATTAGAACTATAGAAAAAAATATAACTAAAATGATAAGGCGGTTGAAAGAATATAAGGTAGCATTGAACTTAGAGAAATTTGACCTTATTTGTAGGAATGATATACATGTGGTTGCTATGGGGAAGAAGAGAAAGTAAATAAGGGATGAAGTAAAGAAGTTGTTAAAATCAAAGAAAAGTTTCTAAAGATTCCATATATGTGAAGAAGATGAGATAATATTTAGCAATAGAATCAAAGAAATCACCAAAAATTTAGAGTTTTCCAAGGAAGCTTTGGAGATGATAGGTGAGAGCAATTCCTTGGTTGAGGAAGAAAAAAACTCAAAGGAAATAAAAGATAAATCAATTACTAATGATATGTTATCAACCAATACATTCCTCAAGCTACAAACACACTTTGAGGAGATGAACCTTGTAGACAAAGAGTCACCTCCCATGTTGTTAAAATCAAGAAAAGTTTCTAAAGAGTTCATATAAGTAGTCAATCCAAAATTGGATTAGAGAAAGAAAGATCAAGAAGCAATTGTGTATGAGATTTATTAAAGATATTATGAAGTGAGTTCTTAGATGTTCAATTTTCAAGAGATAATGGTAGAGAAAGGACTTTGGTCAAGTAGAAAAGGAGGGAAACTAGACAAAGAAGCCATGATAAAGAGAGATAAAGAGTTCCAAGAGTAGAGAATAGATTAGGAGAAAGGATAACCCTAACCATACAAAATAAATTAAGAACACCTTAACCTCCTCCAAATATGGATGCATGTATGAATTAGCTCCCTATTTTTGGTAAATACACCAAGGATGCTATTGAACATCTCTTTACCTTGGATTTTCATAGGAGTGGGGTTGGCATTAATGGTGACTAGACCCAATTATATTATTTTGTGGAGGCTCTCAATGATGAGGCACTAATATGGTGTATTAAAGAATGCCCTAAGCAATGATAAAACATTAAAATAATTGAGTGACATTTTTTTTGAGAAATTTCCATTCACCTAATGTATGAACAAAAAACATAAATAAAATATGGAAGATGACAAAAAATGAGGATAATTGGTAAAATATTATAAACAATGATTTAAAAGTGTGGTTAGAAAACTAAAAGAAACCTTAACATAAAATAAATCAATTGAGTGGTTTATTTTAGGGTTAAACCCAAGAGGTCGCATTATAACAAAATTAGATGAGAAGATTTCCTCTTTGTATAAGGATGCAATTGAATTGGTCACTAGAATAGAATCCTAGTCAAAGATATGGGAGAATGATTTAGTAGGAAAGGATGAAATTGATAATTTCAAATTAGAGTTGGAAAACGTAATGTTGAAGTAAGAAATTTTAATGAAAGGTGAGAAGGTGAGACTTCTCCCCCACCTAGAAGTAGAATTTAGTTTAAAAATTATAGTAGAGAAGAACATTTAAGGAATAAATGTTTGATAATCAAAGGCATTGAGAGGACTACCACACTACGAGGGGAACTTAGAAATCCCCTAGAAATATAGTAAGTATATACTATAAAATATAACTAGGGGAACATACATAACACAAATAGGTGTATAAATGAGAGCAAGTATTATACCATTTAACAATATACACTATGTGGTACCACAAATTCAAGATGTAGGACCCTCCATGGGTTACCATGATAAAAAGCTTGGAGATGGTAAAATCTTGGAGATGGTTTATTAAGCAAGGGAAGACATATTGCAATGTGTTTGAGGCATTGTAAAGGTTAGAAGAGGTGTGGAGTGTGTATTTTCAATAACCCTCATAAGTTCAGGCCTAAAAAGGCCTAAAGCAAGGGTTTGTAATTTGAGGCAATAGTGAGTGTTCCAATTCCTAAAAGTTGGAGATTCTAAGGTTTTATGGTCTAGAAAAGGTCTTTCAAAAGAGATTAGGGTTTGGTAAAGGGTTTGGAGAGGTGTTGCTTTGGAAAGGTGGCCTAATTGGCCTAGGATGACAGTGTAGCAACAATTATTTGGATGATATGCTCCAAAACAAAGGTATGCGATTTTGAGATATGTTGGAATATGTCATAATGGGTATTTGAAATGGTATTTGGTTGGTTAGTTTGAGTTTTCTTTTGAAAGATATGTTGGATTTCCATCATTTGATATGCTATAAGGAGTTTGTGGAAGAATAGTGTAAAGTTGTTGTATTGGGGTTTTGAGGAAGAGAAAGTTGCTAGGAACCCTTTTAATTGTGATTTTAATCAATTTTTCTCCCTGCTCTACATCAATTGGTATCTGAGCTTAGGAAGTAGATCTTTTGAAGGAGAAAGTTGTAGTTTGAAGCAATGAAAAGTTGAAAGTTGAAAGACAAGATGCCTCCAAAGAACAATCCAATAGCTAGAGAGGTTAAAGAACTGAAAGAGTAGTTTCCCCAGAAGGAGAGGCTCTATAAGGAGTCTCAAGAAGCAACCCTAGCCATAATAGCATCCCTGGAGAAGAATCAGAGAAGAGGTATGGTCAGTGGTGACCAAAGTGATAAGGAGGATGAGGGTGAGAGTGGGAACCCTCCAATAGGAGTCCATGATGAGGAAGAATTGGACCCTGAGGAAATGAGAATGGTCAGGATGCTAAAGGATTTCAAGGGTGGTGGTACTCCCAAGGTGAAATTTGAAGTGCCTATGTATGGTGGTAAGATGGATAGTGAGGAATTTTTGGCTTGGATAGATGCTTTGGACAACTTCTTTGAATTTGAGGAGGTACAAAAGGATAAGAAGGTGAAATTTGTGAAAACCAAATTGAAGGGCACTGCCTTCACATGGTGGAACTATGTCTAAGGAGAAATATTCAATAAGGGAAAGGAAAAGATAAACTCATGAGATCAAATGGTAGCAAAGGTGAAGGCACAATTCCTACCTACAGATTATGCAATACAAACTTTTAGGAAGCTACAAAATTTAAGGCAAAAAGAGTTAGATGTGATGACATATACCAAGGAATTCCATAAATTGAGCATAAGGGTAGGACATACTGAAGATGAAGTAGAGAAGGTGGCAAGATATTTTAATGGGCTTAGGCTCAATATACAAGATGAGATTGGACTTACAACTCCTAGATCAGTTGAAGAATGTTTTCAGGTGGTTGTCAACGCAGAGGAAAGGATTAAAAGAAGGCAAGAAAGACAAGGAAGAGGAAGAGGTAACATTAATAGAGGGAGAGGTACAAGGTAGACCTATGAAGAGTAAGAAGATGCAAGTAAAGGGAAAGAGAAAGTTGTTGATCAAAGAGGTGGATTTAGAGGTTTCAAAGGAAGATTTGGATCAGGTAGAAGTTCAAACTCATTTTTAGGAAGGTGATACAATTGCAATTAGTTTGGGCATCCAACTTGGAAGTGTCCACAAAAACAAGGTTCTACATCAAGCAGTGGATACAAAAGGGTTCAACTGGTGCAAGAGGATGATTGTGAAGGTGAAAACTCTTCTAGTCAGCTTGCTACTCTAGAAGTTGGAGGAATTTTGATGGTGAGAAGGACATTACATCAAGCATCCAAGGAGAAGGAGACCACTCAAAGAAGGAAACTATTCAGGACAACTTGCAAATGTAATGGAAAGGTATGTAAAGTTGTTGTGGATTCAGGAAGTATTGATATTGTAGTTTCTACTGAAATGGTTGATAAGTTGAAATTGGAAAAATTACCTCATGAAACACCATATAAAGTGTCTTGGCTAAATGATGATCAATCAATTTTGGTGAGTGAACAAGCTTTTATTGAGTTTAACATTGGTGGATATAAGGACAAGCTTCTTTGTGATGTATTGCCTATGAATTGTTGTCATTTATTACTTGGAAGACCATGGCAGTTTGATAGACATGCCATTTATGATGGAATAAATAACACATATTAGATTGAGAAAGATGGAAACATTTTTACATTGACTCCATTGGTGGAAGATGTGAAGGAACAGACCAAGGTAGCTAAGGTGATCATGGTAGGCAAGAAGAAGTTTGTGAAGTTGGAGGAAGAAAAACATGATGAGTTTTTAGCCACTATAAAGGAAGAAGATGTTGAGAAAACAAGTTTGAAAGATGCTACAATGTTGAAGAGAAAAGAAGATGATGGTTTAGTTTCAAATTCTGAGACATAGAAGGTCAAGGATGAATTAGTTGTAGGAGTGCAAAGTGGATTAGGAATACATGATGAAATTGTAATAGGGACAACGCTTTCTCCTTTGAATGCAAAAGAGGTCAGAGGTCAATCAAATATTGTTAGTACAGAGGTATGTAAGTATTATAGTATAGATATCCTAAGGGCAGAGGGTCTGAAGGAAAAGATGAAGGTAGAAGGTGAGGTGAGTTGAGATGAATGGCGAAGGAAAATGAATGAGTTCAAGAATTCAATAAGAGGAAAAAAGAGGAAAATCCAAGATAAAGTGGGTAAAGGTATGTTTGTAGGCGTAAAGGGAAGTTCTACCTTAGTTTCAGATGGTGGAAAGGTAAGAGAGCATATAACAAGTTAGTTGGTGAAGATGGGGTAGATTCTAGATGCAAGAAGTCTACAAATGCAAAGTACAATGCAAGTTTCCAATCTTTGACTAAGTGGAAAGGATTTCCTAATGAAGGAGCATTTTAAGGTCAAGGAGATGATGTGAAGAAGCATGATCTACATCAATTCAATTTCCAAAGGGACTAGGAATCTTTCTTAGGTTGGGTGTATGGTGCAGGGACACCAAGTTCATTTTGTGCAAATGTGGTCAAGTGAGGTCTAATGATAGGTTTTAGGTGTGTTTTGATTTTTTTCATTGAAATAAGGTCATAATAGACCATTCATAATGTATCTTGGGTCATTTGGTTGGTTTAGGGGTTTATTGTGCAAATATTGCAAAACTTGTAAAAAGTTGTCAAAGTGAAAAATGCAAAAAATGACAAATTAAAGAAGTCCAACGGTCATGGGAGTTTAAAATTTGTTTTGAGTCAGTTGGGAAGTTTCTTCTTGATTTATAAAGTTTAAATTCATGTTGTATGGGTCAAATAGAGGTTTTGTTCATTTTGAAGAAGAAATCAATAAAAAAACTCTTACTTTTATGTGTATTTTTTGTAAACTTGTTGCTCCCTGTGACTGTACGGGTTCGTACTATACACTAATGATCTAAAAGTATTTTATTTTTATGGAGGCCTGAGATATATTCAATTTGGTGGTGGTTTGATTGAATTTCATTGAGGAATAAGGTTTTTACAAGTATTTTGTTGTAGGCGGAGAGTTAACCCTGTTTTGATGGTCTGAAGGCTTTGAAAATTTATTAAGACCCATTCTACTAATATATTAGTTAGAAAATTTGTGGAGTGGGTACCATTAGGATAGGTTTAGATGTTAGTAAATGGATTTGGAGTAGGGAAGGTGTTTAGAGGAAAATCGATTGCTGCCCTAGTTGGGTTTCTTGAGTTTTGAGTGGAAAAGTGATGCTTTTGAGTAGGGTTTTGATAAAAATGCAATGATAAAAGCTTGGAGATGGTTTATTAAGCAAGGGAAGACATATTACAACTTTTTTGAGGCATTGGAAAGGTTAGAAGAGGTATGGAGTGTGTGTTTTCAATAAACCCTCATAGGTTTAAGCCTAGAAAGGCCTAAAGCAAGGGTTTGTAATTTGAGGCAATAGTGAGTGTTCCAATTCATAAAAGTTGAATATTTTGAGGTTTTGTGGTCTAGAAAAGGTATATCAAAATACATTAGGGTTTGGTAAAGGGTTTGGAGAGGTGTTGCTTTGGAAAGGTGGCCTAATTGGCCTATGAGGATAGTGTAGAAACAATTATCTTGATGATATGCTCCAGAAAAAAGGTATGTGTTTTTGAGATATGTTGGAATATGCCATAATGGGTATTTGAAATGGTATTTGGTTCATGGGTTTGAGTTGTCTTTTTAATTATATGTTGGATTTTCATCATTTGATATGCTACAAGGAGTTTGTGGAAGAACAGTGTAAAGTTGTATTGGGGTTTTGAGGAAGGGAAAGTTGTTGGGAACCCTTTGAATTATGATTGTAATCAGTTTTCCTCCCTTCTCTACATTAGTAGATGCACCATAGGGGTTAAATTGCGTACAACCCCCAATCAATTACGACTAATCAAAACATTTGCATCATTTCCTAGTCAATTGTGTCATTTCCTAGTCAAATGTGTCACACATTTGTAGTTGTGTATTCACAAACTACACATGTGTCATTCCAGTGCAATTGTGTTGCAAAATTTGAAAACTAAACCTACCGTAGGCATGATCTTATCACTTGTGTCATTTCACAGAAAATTACGTTATTTGCGATTGCACTTGCAGTGAACTGGAAGCGACACAATCGCTTGCTAAATTTTCCTAAGGCCTAGAAATGCATGAAATCAAAAATTGACAAAGTGGGTTCATAGGCACTTACCATCTCTCTTGCACCCTTTGATTGTCTGAAGGTCCACACACAGTATCCTCAATGCTCAGTGTGTGGAACAAGTGACATCTTTGTAGCTTCTTCTCTCACAACTCCTAGGTTTTCAAATTCAAAATGCACAAATGACCCATTTGACCCCTCAATTTTTCATTTATACCTCCTCAAAATTGGGTTTCAACTAGGGTTTGTATTGGCTGCACTCTATGAGAGGTCTAAAACCTTATTCTGGCTACTCTGAAGGTCTTGAAACTTAAATCTTTTGTCACCATGGCATTTTTGGCTTTCAATTTGACTTTTCAAAACAATTTTCAATTTAAAAAAAAAATTGGAAAATTTCTAAAAAATTTCCAAGGGGGCATAGATCTACCCTATCTGTGTTGTGGCATGTCTTGACTAATTTTTCTTTGACACAATGAGATATACTGCATTGTATCAAAGAGGGGCAAAATGTAGACACTAAAAAATTGTCCTAAGGCATGTGACTCCTAATTTCTTCATCATTTCCCCTTTCATCATTGATAATTAAATAATTTTAATTATTTAATTATTTCCTAATGTTACAAGTCTTCTATTAGTTAAATAATTTTAATAATTTAATTAATTCATTTCTACCTTTATTTCTTCTTTGATTAATTAAATAAATTTTATTTATTTAATTACGTCACTAATTAAGTCCTTTTTCTTTCTAAAATTAAATAATTTTTTATTTATTTAATTTTCACCACTTTCCACTATAATTAAATAATTTTCTTAAATTATTTAATTATTCATTAGCTTCTTCTATCATAAATTAAATAAATGTTAATTTATTTAATTGGTCCACTCTCTTGAAAATTTGAATTAAATTATTATTTAATTCAAAAGATTCCCTTTGTCACATTCTTCTATAATTAAATAATATCTTTATTATTTAAATATTCATTGGCCACTTAGATTAAATAATTTTATTATTATTTAATCTCCTATCACCTCTTTATCCGTGTCAATCCTTATCTATCCATGTCTCAATTAACCTTCACCCTTGATTAAATTATTTTATAATTTAATCACAACCGTCCATCCTTATCATTTGCCCTAATTTTACCCTAACCCTATTCCATACTACATCTCTTATTCTTGGCCATTGATATTTAATCTTTTAATCTCATCCCTTCATTCCAAATTATCTTTTGTACAAAAAACCCTTGTCTTTGTTATTTTGGCATCTACATCTAGCTTATTCATCTATAAGTCAACTAGTCTATTACATCCACAAGCTATCAATTCAACCTAGCTATCAAGTC
The DNA here is from genome assembly GCA_007258455.2 of Sequoia sempervirens. Taxonomy (NCBI): domain Eukaryota; kingdom Viridiplantae; phylum Streptophyta; class Pinopsida; order Cupressales; family Cupressaceae; genus Sequoia; species Sequoia sempervirens. Next base: position 198,004,510 of record VDFB02075321.1, read on the forward strand.
AATTGCATCTTAGTCATTTATAATCTTCAATATTTTTCTTTGTCATTGTCATTAGGCCTATTTTCATAGTAAAAAATTTGAGGGCAATTATTCATATCAAGAAAAATGGAGAAGTGTAATGAAGGTGAATCAATGGTGTCATGAAGACCTTTTGGTAATATTATTTTTTGTTTTATGTCTTTATGCTTATTTGTACTTCATTGTTTATTAGGGTTTGATTTATATGCATTATTGCCCAACCTTGATAATTTTATCCCTGATTACAGGTATAAGTAGGAATGGATTTGGATTGATCACTAAGATTTGATGAGGATAAACCCTCATATTGGCTAACCGATATTTAATAAGCACAAAGAACTATGCATAGATGTGTAAATCAAGGTATCTCATTACTAGAATCTTATCCTAAATGTTTGGTTGTAAATTTCAAATAAATACCACTTATAGATTGACATCTGAGAGGGAATATGAAATTTGAGAGTAGAGGGCTTGGTATCACCCTATAAAATTAGTCACTTTTTCTTTAGCTCCTTGTTTACAATGAACCAAGTTAGTTAATGTGACTTGGGGTCCAATATTTTCTTGCAAGCACGTTGAAGGAATTTGTCGAAAAGTTGTGAAAAAGAAGTTATTGAATTATTAGATAATGAGAACAACCATTCCAAGTCCATTTACTTCAATAAACGAGGAAGAAGTTTAGCTAAGAGAGCATATTCAAAGAGGAAATTACTACATAAAGTAGTATTTATGTAGATACATGATGACTAGGATCTTCTTTCCCACTAAATTTCTCAAAATGTGGTATTTCAATGTTTCACAAGATTGGTCATTTTAGAATGGAAAATGATAATGGGCTACAAGTAAGGTATGTTATGGGGTTGGAATGGGATTGGATTTGATTCATGTTAGAGAATTGTTGTGGTAATGAAGATATGTTTTGCACAAGTTCGTTTATGACAAGATTGGTTAGTGATGTGTTTAGAAAATTTGTAGAATGTGTAGGGCTATGTTACCGATGGGAAGATTGTTATTTTAAAAATTTAAGAGAGGATTGATATTTGGAGAAGTAAATGGAAGTGTGGAAGATGGTGGAACAAAGCTATAAGGATTTCCACATGAAAACCACAAACTAGTGTTAAGACCATTACTATATTGTGTAGTAGATGTTGTGACTAGAAGATTGAAAGTGGGAATAGAAGGTGTGATTGTGGGAGAGGATACTTGTTTACCAATTTGATTTTGAGAATTTTTGAGAATTTGAGTGCAACAAGCTACCGTAAAAATATTTGAATGCAATATATGAGCTAGGTTGCATAACACTTATATTCCTTGTGAATCATTGATCAATTTTCTAAGGTTATCCAAAAGAGGGACAATTGCTCTAGCCAAAGATTTAGTACTCAAGTATAATTGGATACTTTCAAAGTCTTTTTCTAACTTTTGTATTTTATCTTCAGGAACATCTACAAAATTTATTTTAAAGTATATATGAATGGATTATGATGATGAATGAATTGGTAAAGTGGGAATAGGAGTAGGATTGAAGAAAGATTATGTTGTTGTGGTTCTTTGAGTGAAAAATTTAACCAACTTAGGATCAACTCCTAAGTTAGCTGAAGAATGGGAAGCCATAAGTCAATAACTTCATCTCACATTGAGTGTTTGATATAGAAAACTAGGTCATGAATCTCATAAATTAATTACAAGAACTAATACATGTAAGTGTTCCTAAGACGAAGAGAAGGAAAGATAATGATGAGAGGAGAAAAATAGATTATCCGAGACATAAGATAGATATGAACAAATATGGAAGTATCACTAAAATTTAGACAAATATGGAAGGACAATGGTGACGATGCCCTAGCTCGGAGATGTCGAATTTGAATATTTAAAGTTTGGATAAGTGAGGTAGTGTGTTTGGATCTCAAACTATGAAGGCTCAGGTCTGAGGTCATAAAAAAATTAGAAAATGGAATATGCCATAAATTGTTTATAAGGAGCACATGTATGCATGAATTGAATGTTTTAAATCCTTCAAATAAGCACAATAAGTTTAATTTAGTTGATAAATGAATATTTACAGAAAGAAAAATATGATAAGAAATTGAATATACTTATGAAAGACTAAAAATATAATTATTTAAGTGTATACAAGGAATAATGAATAAAAATACTTTACTTTTTAAGCTTTTAAACCTAATATGGATGCATACGAGCAACAAAACTTTCAAATAACCTATCATTGAATAAAATTTTAAAATAATAGCTATGTAGATCAAAAAAATTCAAATCTAGGAGATGTTAGATTCACCAAAATGTGAGATGGTGAAATGGGATCTAAGACTAATGGCTAAACCACATCACACATTCCACCATTAACATTGGTGGACACAAAAGAAACCAAGAAAAACTATTAGGTTGTTGTCCTCAAGGAAGAGCCAAAATAGTTGGTTAAGGTTTTGGTCCCCTTTTTGTTTATTGGTGGATTTATATGATGTGAATGTGAATGATTGATGTTGTGAACAAGGTAAAAAAATACTAAAGAAGTAAACTATAATAGAATCTAATAAACACAAAATGGAAGTGTGGAAATAGAAAGAAAGAATGAAGAGTGCAAAGAGGAGAAAAATTGACATTAAATTTTGAGGAAAAATTGGTTGGATAGGGGTTAGGGAACCCAATCTAGAAATGGTTCTTTTCATAGCTTCAAAGTCTATACAAGACCATCATAGTCTATAGGTTCTTTCCTATTGAAGTTAGCTTCCAAAGTTTTTCAATCTGCAAATAATCAATCTTTCCCTAATTTAGTGAAAGAATGTGATTGAATGTTGTTCATAGGGTTTTGAACTCTTGAGATCTCCAATCCAATTGAATCCACTTTAGACCTATAACCTACATGATGGACAAGGGAAGAAGGGTTGTTTTTTATAGGGGATTTCCTTAGTCAAACCCTATTTTGGTGTTTCTATCTCCACAAATGGTTATGATGATAATGGTAAAGAGTGCTTACCCTAGGTTAGGCAAAGGAAAATGGATGAAAATGAATGATAAATGAAAAATGTTGTAACTTACCAGTCAAATTTGTATTCCTTGTTGGATTGAGTTCAATTGGCTCATCTCATACAAGGAGAAATTGATAATTCTTGAAGATCTTGAAAATGTTAGTGTTTATTGTTGATGTTTAAAACCCTCACTTCTAGGAAAACAACATCCTATGGGAAGTTTCATAGATGTGAGACTTAATTTTGCTGTCTGAGAAATGACCTTCGAGATTTTAGAAGTTGGCTCTTTGATTTCTTTGAGAGGAAAAGGGAAGAGAGAAAGAAAGAAAAACTAAAATAAAACCAACTAACGTGATATTCTGAAAACAAATTTGGTACTCACTACTAATTTTCATAATATAGATCAAAACATTCCAAACATCAAAGAAAATTAAAAGAGTTCTTGCATGATTTAAAGTCTATAATATTCATAAAAGATTATACTATAAAAGAAGGGAATTAGAAATGACAAATAGTCATCAATCACATACAGTTTAACATAGAATACCATGTCCTATTCATTGTTGGGTGGAGAAAAAATTACAAAGGCTCAAAGGAAAAATAAAAAATAATCAATCCTTACCGCACGAGGGGAACCTACTAAGGTCTTTGAAATGAAAAACATTAAATTGATGTTATCTCTATTTTAAAACTAAAAGTTACAATCTATTCTCTATAGAACTGAACCCACAAAACCAATGGAACAAGACCTTTCAATGATAACATCTTTGAATAAATAAGCACCACTGCCCTACATGGCTGGGACTCTCACGGCTAAGAAAACTTGGCATGTGGAGCCTCAAAGACACCTAGAGTCTCACGCATGTTTCCATCATGAAATATTGACAATAGAAACATATCATCGAAATGTTTTGGTGTGCATGCATATGTGATATGAAAATTCCAATTATGGTGTTACCTTAATTCTTAGTAGCCTTAAAATTTTGACATGTGCTTCTTTCAACCTATTGTGGTGACTTCGACCAATGGAACATCCTTTTCTTGCAAAGAAAATTCCTTCACTATTCAAGGTGTGTGGGGATGGCACATGGAAATTAGGGTCCATACCTTGACACTTCCCACCTTTAATGTATTGGAAGCATTGACGCCACCACATGGCTTTTGGAATTCCCTCGAAAGAAAGTTGGATATTGTTTGCAATATATGAGTGTAGGAGTGCCATGTGTTTTTGGCAGAGAAGCCTTTACTAAAAAATGAATTTTACCAAGGTTATGAAGTAAAGTGGAGGCTGGATTTGGACACCTGGCTTATAGCCATGTCCAACTAAATGCTAAGGCATATATTCCTCAAAAGAGTGGATTTAATCCATAGTTCTGGTGACTTACAAGGGAATTTTCCTACAAATGGAGAATCCAAAATATCTAGTTCACACAAAAGAAATAAAACCATAAAAAAGGGGATTCTCGCATCACTTACACATTTTCAAGGGTAGCCTTGAAAGGCATCTATTCTTCTTTGGAGGGCTAACCTTGCTTCCTTAGAGCATTGAAAACTATGTCCAAATCTATTATCTCCTTGAAGGAGATATTTCTTAAACTTTGCACAATTACTCTCACATGAAACTCGACCTACAAGAGGAACAATAGAATAGTCTCTACTTCGGAGATGCTCAACTCCTAGCTCAAGTTCGTAAACACTGCTTGGTCATTTTTCTTCACAACCAACAACCCCTTGATTTCATCTCTTAAGGGGAATGTGTTATTAGGGTGAAATGGGGAGGGGATTCTTAACCAGACCAAAAATTTTGTGTCCCTTCCTTTTTTGGAGAACATGTTCTAAGACCTCCAAATATGCCTTACATTTGGTGGCTTATTTGTTGCACCTCAAGAATTCATTGAATTAATCACCATCATTGCATAGAGAATTTCATCAGTTGTGCTATAGATCTTTTGTACTAGAAGTTGTCAATCTTCAACTTTCAAGGAGACAAAAGCAACAAGCTGCTCTATAGATGTGTTGACTTGAGAACTTAATCGTTGTGAGTCAATAATATGAATCTGAGTTTTGGATTCAAGTATGAATCCACATTTATGATCTCCTAATAAGATACATATGACTTTTGGGCCATTGGGAGGATGCCTACAGTTTGAGGTCGGTTAGCTAGTTCTTGCTTCAACAGTTTTATCTCTTGGTCCTTGACCTCAGATTCTTGTTGCATTTTTTGTTGCATCCACTATTGTGCATTCAATGAATCCAAAAGGATTTTTTTGGCTTGTGCCAAATTTGTTTCTTTATCTTATAGCTTACTTTCCACTACTTATTTTTCTTTCTTTAGGCCTTCTAACTCAGCCTTCAACTTGACTACCCATATCTATAGCTAGGTTCTTTGATTAACCTCCACCTAGAAACTTTTAGGAGTGATGTGGCTCAATAAATCGACTCTTGTCCTCATGAGGTCCACATCCTTGGCTCTAGCTTCCACTTTGTAGTAGTCAATGGTAGCCTTCATTTTTACAATTTCTTGGTCCTTCTCCAATCAACTGTTGAACTTGATGTATTCTCTCATAATGGCTTTCTACATTTCTTCCATAAGTTCAACCTTGTCTATTGACCTTGCCTAGTTGAGGTTTAGGTCGGTCATCCATATTGAGTAATCCGTAGGCATCATTTGTCCTTGGGGTTTGATCACCTTGGGTGTCTTATGTGTAATCATCAGTGTCTACTGCTCCTAATCAAACATGATTTGCATATACGACACTGTCAAAGCCATGGTTGTTTTTTTCCTTCTTTTCGTCGCCCAAGCTTCTTAGGTTTTCTTTAGAGTCTCCCAATTTTTATAAAATTGCTCCTAAAATTGAATAATTTCCCCTATGAAGGGGAATCCTTGTGGTAGTCTGAATGGAATGGTCACTTGTTTCTATAAAGTAGTGGACATTGTTCCAGTGAGAATGAGTTTGTGGGCAGGTGATGTGAAAGGTGATACCAATGGAAGCATAAAGTGGGGTGAGTGGAAATTGCACCATAATGGATACATGCATGGTATATAAAGGTGGAGTGGAAAAGGCACAATCACGCTAGTGGATGTGAGGCTGGTGACCATAGAGAAAACAACAAGAGGCATTGAAAGAACATAAAAATAAGATATAGGAGAGAGAGTAGGGTGAGTGATGTGTACCTCATGTATGATGGTCAATGGTGTTTGTGTGACAATGAGAGGCAGATGCATCAAAAATATGGGTGGTGACGTCTGAATGGGAGGTTTCAAAGTTGTCACAAATTGAATTACCTCCCCTACTCTTGAATGTCCTAGGGATCCTTCATCAACTACTACTCCTAACTTGATGTGTGGCTTCTTGTAGGTTACTTTGGGTAGCCTCCACATACCCTATCCTTGTGCACCCAATCCACCACTTTCATAGCCCATTTTCTAAGAAATGGATACCCTTGAAGTGTATTTTTTTTCAAGGCTTGATCCATACCACATGATAGCTCGAAACCCAAGGTGGTCTATCACTAAAATTATTTCTCCACTTCACCTTTTGCTCCCACTTCAATTATTTTTCTTTTCTTCATCTAGGGCTTAGGAGAAGAGTTTGGGAACTACATCTCTATGCTAGAATGAATGGCACCAACCTCATGTTGCTCCAAAGAAACTTGTTGCTGTTGTGGGAGGGGTGACATTTGTGGCCTTTGAATCTCATGGATCTCCTCCTCCTTATTGAAGGGGTCCCTTCCTCTTCTTCAACTAAATCCTCTTCTTCAGCCTTGGCATCTTCTAGATAGTACTCATTCTAAATCATTTTAAATTTCTCATCAGTGTCAATAGTGTTGACCTCAACCTCTGCTTGTCTGATCTCCTGCTTGTACTTCTAAAAGGCCTCCATCTTTTTGCTAGTCCATCCTTGGGCTTCAAGTTTCTTCATGAATGTTTTTTGTCATTTTATTTGTAGGGTAAAAAAAATTCATTGACTTATAGAAGGACTCCCATGGGTGGTAGGAATCCTTAAAATATTGCTAAGTCAATAAAATTTTGTGGGTCATCATCCTCCAGTGATGCCTTCTCCTCAAAGAAAGTTTGGGGTTCATGGACAACAGGGATGCCAACCTTCAAAGTGGCTATGCAACTATTTTGGATCGTAGCTCCATGGATCATTTATCTAATACAAGCCAAGTTATACCAATTTTTATGCAATCAGATGCCCTTGTCCCCTTCTATTAACTCTAATACCTCCTTTTGAAAATGGGAATTCATACATGGCCCTTTTCTTTTGACTCACACTGTATGTTGCATCAACCATGTCAAGCTAGCGGGCCAACTATAGGGCCAACAGTCTATCCATGAGTGTGTGTGGGAGTTGAAATGACTCATCCTTGAAGCCATGGACCTTAATAAACATGCAATTGGTCCCAAAGAACCAGTCACATTTAGTCTTGGAGGTCTTAATCCAATCCCACTAATCTATTGTCATCCAATTGATAATGGGCATTAGGCTAAGGTTGGTTAAAACTAGGAAAATTGAACTCTCTAAAAACTCATGGTAGTTAAACATAACTAACAAGATGTGGGTCCAAGTGGATATAGAGATATTTGGGAAGACATCCATCTCAGCAGAATTGATTAGAAATAAGGGAGCTAGGAATTCAATATTCTAAGAAAAAAACTAAATGTAGGAGGAAAGAAGAATACTTGAAACTATTCTATTCTAAAAAATAAACTTGGTAGTAGTTAATGGAGTCAGTAATAGTGTTAGTGAAATCCATCAAATAAGCCTTATCTCTAGGCACTTTATTTAGGTGGAAAGTGACACCTAGTTGGAAATCATAGACCTAGTCATCAAAGTCTAGCCTGAAAAATGAAATCTAACATGGAAAATGTATCTCTCATATCTAGAGCCCAAAAGCCTCAAAGAGCAATAGGAAAGGGTGGCACCTCTATGTTACTAGTACACATAGTTGGATTTAGGAACTCTAATTTTCATTCACAGGTGACCCATACCTTTCACAAATACTCTTCATCATAGAAGTCTATAGTGGAATTATAGGGGATATGAAGCATCTCCCTAATCTTTGATGCACTAATCACCACTTCTATTTGGTTACCCTTGATGACGCCTTCTTTGGTGTCATATCTTTAGGAACAAAGAGCGATAAGTTCTAGAAATGGGTGCATGTGGGGTACCATATATTGTGCCAAGGTAGAGATCCATTGTTTGTAGCCGAAGGAATCAAAGTCTCACTTACAAGCCTTCACGAGCGTGCATGTGTGGGCTGCTTCTCTAAAGTGTTTTGGGTTATCACACAACTTTGGATCAAAAATATCATTTGTGCAATCACAGACCATGGAATTTTCTTTGTAGGATCCTTTAGAAAAAAAATTTACCAATGAAAAGGGGGTCTTTGGTAGCATATTTAAAGAAGTGTATGACTTGATTCCTTTGAATTCAGGTAGAAGGTCACCATAGATTGGGGTTCCATGTGACTTTCATTTCTTTGAACACTTACATTTGGATGAAGACCCAAAAGGCTCCATGCCTTCTCCTTTTTTACAATATGATTCATGTCCTTATAAGTTGTAGCTCATTGGATTCCATTTGTGTTCACGAACTCACTTCTTCACTCAATTCTCTACTGAAGGCTTCATTTCTTGAGCTTGTGTTCACAAAAATTTAGAATATTAAAATATTGTGTTTGAAGAGGGATAGGTATTTATTGATTATTACCTTTTGATGTAATTATTTTGAAGCTTTTTAGGATCCATTATTTATTAACTAAAATGGCAGTGCACACACTTGAGGAGCATCTCCTAAAATATTTGGCGATATTTTTTATAGGAATTCATGCAACAAGGACGCCTTGAGCATTAAATACAAAAAGGAGTGGGGTAGATAACTGTCTTCATAGAGGATTTTAAAATGAGAGGAGACAAGGTGCAAAAACTTGGCTACTACCAAAAGGATATTAGAAGAATGTGCTAGGGACACTTATTTAGAAAAACAAGAAACAACAGTGAGAAGAGGAAACTATCTAACTATGTACAAATGAAAAAAATAAATCAATTGAAATACTTCAAGTGGATCCCATCAACTGCAATACCTAACAAATTGACTTCTTCATCATCCAATTCAAACGTGTTGCCTTGGTGATCACTAATAATATGGGAAGGTCCTCTCCATAGTGAATCAAATTTTGCATGTTGACTTGGCCTTGTGGCCCTCATAATTTAAAGCCAAGTCCCCAAGCTTAAATCTCAGGTAGGATGTTTTCTTGTCAAATCACCTTTTCACCACTTGCTAGTGACCTACCATAGCCTTACTGGCCTTCTCTCTTTCTTCTTGTAGGCTAAGCAAATCTTCTAGACTAACCTCCATAGCTTCATTCTCTTCAATTTCAAGAGATTTTAATATCTACAAGGTAGGGACTTTGGTTGAAATAGGAATCACCGATTCTTTCCCATAGAATAACTCTTATGGGGAATTCTTTAATATTTTCTTTGGAGTGATATGATCATCCCATAAAGCTATGCACAATTTTTTGTGCCACTCTCTATTTATCTAAGCCTATTCTTTTGATAAACTTGAGGAGGTTTATATTTTTTCATTCTAACAACCCATTCCCTTGTGAGTAGTAGTTGGATGAAGTCTTGAGAAAGATTCCATTCTTGAGTGAAAATTTTGAGATCTTTGAACCAAGGAAGACCCTTGCATTATTGGATATGATTATTTTTGGAGGTTCGAACCTTGCAATTGGTTCCTCTAGAAAATAGAGGATTACCTTTTCAGTTGCTTCTTTTAAAGGAATTGCTTTTGTCCATCTTGTAAAATAATCTATGGCCATAAGTATCCACTTATGGACCATGTTGGATACAAGATTGATCATACCAATGAAGTCCAAGCCCCATTATGCAAAAGGCTCATTGGTCACTATATAATTCAAAGGAATAGTTGAATTATGTCACTTTCCTATGAAGAATTGGCACTATTGACACTTTTTGACTACTTGAAAGCAATCTAAAAATAAGGTTGGCCAATAATATCCTACATGAATAACCTTAATGGTTGTTGTATTCATTGAAAAATGGCCACCCAACAAATTGAACTGCATATCTTATATAATCTTGTTAGCTTGTTGATCATTGACACATTTGAGGAGGATAACATCAAAATTCCTTTTGAAAAGAACTCCTATGGATTAGCGTATAACTAGATTCTTATAGACTTTAAAACCTTCTCTTGTGTTTGGGGAGATTGTCTTGGTATCAGCTAGTTTCCATGAAGTGGATCCGATTGGAAACCCATGACTCCTTTAGTCTCATACTGATTCACCAAAATTGTCTCTAGTGCATCATGCTATTCTATTGGGATATCTGCGCATCATGCCAAATATTCACAAATTCCCCTTCCTTGGATTACCTTGGTTGGTTTGACTTTGATATCATATTCAAGGATTTTAGTATCCAATTCATCCTTTTATGTATAATTCCCCTTCCATGATATACTCCTTGATGTTGGGGTTTGATACGCATACCATTATCTTATTCCTTGACACTAGATGTCCGAACTTCTTAAGGCCTTTGACAATGGTGAAGGCCTACTTCTTAATGAAATTTTACTTTGTTTTATATCCCCATAGGGTTCTAGAGTAGAATGCAATGGGGTGTTTTCCTTTTCCTTCATCCTTCTTCTGAGTTAACACAACTACTAAGCTATACTCACTTCCATAAAAATACATAACAAAATACTTGGAGAAGTTGGGATTAACTAGCATGGGAGTAGTGGAAATTTCATCTTTAATTTTGTTGAATGTTGTTCTTCCCTTGATAGTCCACTTGAAAGTTTGATCTTTATTCAACATCAGGGTGATGGGCCTTAGTAACCCAACAAAGTCCAATATGAACTTACTGATGAAGTTAAAAATTTTGAGGAAAGATTGGCCTCCCTTTTTGTTCATGTGTAGGGGTAAATTTTTGATAGCCTACACTCTCTCTTGGTTGATGGAGATACCTTCCTTGGATACCATGTATCCTAGTAACTTTCCTCGAGGTACTCCAAAGAAACATTTCTTATGGTTTAGGGTATCCTGAACTCTTGAAATCCTTGAAATATATTTTCCAAGTGGTCAAAGTGATCTTCTTCTTGGAGAACACTTTGAGATCATCCAAGTAGATGAGAATAATTATAATAATTAAGCCCCAAAAGGCTATATCCATGGCCCACTGGAAAGTAGCTCCTAAATTGGAGAGGTTGAAAGGAATCTATGCAAATGAAAAGGTCCGACACTTAGTGGTGAAAGTGGTCTTATGTTGGTCCTCCTCCTTTACCCATACCTGGTTGTAGCTAGATAAACTATTGTTTAAGGAGAACATTTCTAAGCCTACAATCGTTTGGAGGATTTGTTCCATAAAGGGGAGGGGGTAATGGTACATCAAGGATGATTTGTTCAAATCCCTTAAATCCATGTAGAGTCTAATATTTCCATTCTTTTTCCTCACTATAATTAGATTAGACATCCACATCAAGTGTTTGATGGTGTATATGATCTTTGAATCAATCAGTTTCCATAGCTCTTGAGCCATGAGGGACTCAAATTTTGGATTTTCTAGCCTCTGCCTTTGACACACTAGCTTAGGTTTCTCAACCAAGTCTATGGTATGCTGGATCACCTTATATTCATACCCTTTGAGGTCATTGTAGGTCCACACTACAAATCCTTCATAGTCATTACAAAAGGATATCAATTGATCCTTATCTTTTTGGGAAACTTCTTTCCCAAATTTCAATTTTATTTTTCCTGCTACATTGAGCTTGGAATAATCACTTTTATTTGCAATAAAATTCCTTTTGTCTCTCCCAAAATAATTGGAATCGAACATATTCTCTAAGGTGATCAACCCTTTTTGGAGTTTGTTATACCTAAGCTGTATGATTTGATCTTTGTAGGCCTCCTCAATCTTTGGTTGTAGCTATTCTATGAAATCTCATAATTACTAGAGAAATACATAAATCTAAGCATCGATTTCAAACACTTACTAATTTTGGTCATTATCTAGAATAGAAGGTTTGATAATAACCCACACCACATGCATTCATTTGTTATAAAATCAATCACTAAATCAAACCGCGAACCAATCATAGCCATTTTTCCTACCTTTGTGTTCTTTATTCTTAGAATTATCTAAATATTGAAAGCTTCAAAGGCTTCAATGAAATCCCATACATCTATGTTGATAGGATCTCATCCATACATTCTTGGTGACTATGATTCCTCTTACCCTTTTTATTACCTATTTGGAATCTTCAAACACATTTAGCTACTTCATCCCCATGTGCTCGGTAAGGCTTGGGCCCCATGTGCTCAGTAAGGCTTGGGCCATGAAACAAGGACTCATATTCAACATCATTGTTTGTGTGAGTAAATTGGAAGTGGAAGGCTCTAAGATTCTCTACTCTTGAGGGAGACACTAGGCATATGGAAACTCTAGATTTGACCTTGCATCTCGCACCATCAAATTTTAGGGTCCATAAACTAGAGTCAATTTCAAGCTCTCTGTTCTGATCTTCCTTCTTCATGATCTCAAGGATGACCTCGTCCTCATCATGAATTAAATATGTCCCAATACTAGTGGAATCAAAGTTCCCAAATTGATCATTCTTTATGAATTCATTAATGAGGACTTCTTCCTCTAAGGTCCTATTATCAGTCATTGATTCTTCCTCAAGCATTTCTACACAATACATTTCCTTCTTTGAGAAATATGTATGTGTTGTCTCAAAATTTATCATGGTGTCATCAACGATATGTTCTTAGTGTAATGGATCAAATAGTACCTTCATTTTTTAGCCATATTTGGTTCTCAAGATCAAATGAGACCAATCTAAAGATAGTGTAACAAAAAAATTTGGCACCCTAATCCTTTCTAGCACTTCTAGGGTTTTTCACCTAAAAGGAGAATGAAGGGCCAAAATGGGCAATTGTCACACTCAAAGCTAATGCAAGAGTAGATGAAATATGCCAATATAATGATCTAAATTTAATACACTAAAAACTAAAATGAGTTATGAATGCAAAACCTAAGAAATGTAACTTGTTTGAAAACACATCATGATATGCAAAAATGACCTAGAAATGATTGTGAAACAAAACATAAACTTGTAAAATGGAAGTGTGCACCTAATGGAAAGTGGTTGGATGGAGGTTTGGAATGCTGCAGAGGACACTAAAAAATCCCACTAGGACTAATTTTCTATTTTGGGTGAATTAGTCATGTTTTTGACAAAGTCTACCAGAGTAGGTTTCAGGGTACTGGGTGCCCAAATCTGAAGAAAACTTTCTTTACTGACAATGGGATTAATTCGCCACCAATGGAGAATTAGTTGACCTCTGAATTTTTGAAAACTTAAAGTTGGAATTTGTAGCTTCTTGTCTGCTCTTTCTGCTCCTCAGATACCCAAATCTGAAATTTTGATTTACGACACTTTGATGACTTCTTGTGGATGATTTGACCTAGTTAACAAGGAGATGATCTCAATAAGTTTACAACCTATTCTTTGGTGTTTTCCCAACCTTCAAGGTACCTAAATCATTAAACAAACAATGAAAGAGAAAGAAATGGTGAATGTTAGGGCATGGGGGTTTTCCTTTGTCAAACCCCTTTTAGGTAATTAAACCACAATGATGAAACAAAGTAATGAAACATGCAACAATGGAATAAAACCTTGCCTTGATGATTGATCTTGATTTGTTGCAACAATAGATGAGTATTCAGCCTTTAAATGTCTAAAAATGATCTTAAATTCTCTCTTGATGCCCTATCTTACTTGAGAAGAATGATAAAATGAATGATAAATGAATGATGAATGAGTTAGTTGAATGGGGTGAAATGAGAGGTAAAATCATGTATTTATACACAATTATTCCCTAATTCCCAAAAATATCTCATCATAGGCCGACCTTAGGTCTTAATGAATAAAAACCAAAAAGTAATTTGAAATTATCTTGAATTTTGTGCTAAGAGTGACTAATTTTCCCCTAATGGCGAATTAGTCTCACTCAAGGCTTTTGAGTGGTTATCGGGAATTGTGATAATTTAAATAATGTTTTTCGAGTTCTTCTTTAAGAAGACACTTAAATATGGCCTATAAGTGCATAAAGGGGCCATTAAAGCATAAGGATGGTGTAAATATTGATGACTAGCCTAGAAAAGTGTAAAGGTTTGTTACAACACTTTGAAATAGGACTTGTTAAGTAATAAAAAGATGATATTTAGATGAATTATAATGAAAAGGTCCTAGAAAAGTGTGAAGATGTGTTACAACATCTTACAAAACTCTTGCAAGATACCATAATATTCTTATTGAATTACAAAAATCAAGACCTAATGTGAATGTATTTAACCACATTTCAACATTAAATCTAGGAAAAAACCAAGCCAAAATCACAAGGCCTAAACGGGGATAAGTAGAAGGGATAATTTTTCCATGTCCACATTTAGCCCCCACTTTAGTGAGAGGAGGGAATTTCTTCAAACTCACACTAAAGTAGACATTCAAGAGGGGTTCAATCATACCCATGTAGATAAAAAGGACAACAAAGATCAAAGGAGGTGGAAAAGCCCCCAAGATCAAAGATCCAAAGTCAAACTGACATAAGCACAAAAGGACACGCGCAAGGTGAATGATATGTAGTAGAACAAGATACATGAACATGCAATGGAAATAACCTGGAGGAAGAGAAGTATAAAGGTGGATCAAGCTTCAATCATTTGTCCAACACGTTGTGGATCAGATCTAAGTTGTTTGTCCAAATATGCATACTCACTCTAAGGCGACAAAATTCTTGGCTGTCTGTTGGGTGAGAAGGCCTAAAAGGTGAGAAACATACACTCATGGTTGGTATGCACTCACAAAATATGTAGGTGGCTATGGGGAAATTTGTGCCTCAGAATGGGCTTCCTGCTCAACCATACCAAAGTTATACCTCCTGATAACTTTAATAAGGTGCCACAAAAATGGACATTGCAAATGTTAAATGGTGTAAGGTTTGTTCAAATGGATTTTTCTTAGTTCATGAAATGTCTCATCTTAGGGAACATCATACTTAATGTCTCCAAGAGAGGATAAGTGCAAACAGTCTCATCTTGTTTCAAAGAGAGGACAAGTGCAAGGTCTCATCCTAGGGAACATTGTGCCAAATGTGTCCAAGAGAGGGAATCGCAAGAAAAAGAAAATCACACAATGAAACGTGAGTGCCAATGTATGCCCCCACTTTAAAGTGGTTGCGAACACCATTTCTATGAGAAATTGCTTTAAAGTAGAAGACATGAGAGCTTATTCAGAAAGATCTATGCCAAGTCATATGTTTCCAATAAGCTACATCATGAATAAAGTAGTATGTCACATGTGAGCCAACTTAAGGCATTTCGTCCACATCCCAAGCTTGCTCTTATATGTTCATGAAAGGAGGCAACAACAAGTGACATACGAGGACAAAGATACTTATCCCATTGCCCCCACTTAGTGTAGGAAAAGGGTGAGCTGAGATGAGTGATAAGATGCATGGTAGAGTGAAAATCAGTAGCAATTAGAGGAATTAGGTTCCCCCACATAAGGGATATTACTGAATTCCTTAAGATGTTGGATTTTACTACTCAAAGCCTTGCATTCATTAGTGGAATGGCCATGAAATCTATGATATGTGCAAAATGAATTCTTGTAATAGAGTGTCTTTCAAGTTCATGGGGGAAGGGATATCAAGTGATCTTGGAGGAGTCTCAACAAGATACCCTCTTGATCAAGGGGAGAAGTAGTTTCTGTTGTTGGTGGCAAAGAGATGTCTTGCTTAGTACATGATGTCACACCTACGCAAGGTTCTTTAGATTGCAATATTTTTTTCTCACTCTTAAAATAGGAGGGAAAATCTATCGAATGCAAATCTTTAGTGCTATGCAAGATGAAATTGATGTTAAGTAAAGAATTATTTGTGTGTTTTGGTTCACAAGAAAGATTAATGCCAATAGTGTCAATCAACTCAGGATGTACTACTATTAAGGTTGGTTTAGAAGGATGGTTTGTGATAGTATTGATGTTAAGGGATGGCTTGTTTATCTCGATCAAAGGAAAATAACCAAGACTATGAGTCGTTTGTTGTGTGTTAGGCTCTATATGGTTGCAGATACCTTGTTCTAGAGCACCACATCCTTTTCCACTATATCCAAGTTGTTTCATGAGTTCATAAACTTTTCCATAAAGCTTCTTCATTGATTTTGAACTCGATGGTTGTTCATGATTAATTTCATAAAAGGTTGTTGTGTAACCTGATGTCTGTTGTTCTAAAGTGGTTGAGGTGGATGTTTGTGAAGGGTTGTCTAAGTTTTGTGTTGACAAAATTGCAGTTTCTTTTCCCTTGCTAGAGTCTTTGTGTATGATCTGGTATTCTCTGAAGGAGGTGGTTGTGAAGTCTAAGGAAGCCCAATCATCATCTAAGAGCTTCGTGATTGGTTCAAGATGTTGGATGAGGTCTACTTGTATGATTGGTGTTAATAAGTTCAAGGGATTCTCTTTGTTTTTTCTCAATGTTTAAACAATTGTTTGGATGAGGTTCAGCTTCAAGTGTTTACACTTTGTTGTTGTAGATGTATTTCATTTTACGTTGAAGAGCAAAAGGCACTCCATTCATTGCATGAATCCATAGTCTGCCTAAGAGAAGGATATATGCAAGATCATCAGGCATAACATGGATAAGTGTTTCTAATGTGGCCACTCCAACTGTAATAGGTAAAGTGATGACACCAAGTGGTTGTTTGCTTATATTGTCAAATCCCTTGATGGATAAAGGATTGGGTCGAATGTTTTATTTATCGACACCAATTCTATCGAGAAGGTTCACTCCACATACATTAAGAGCGGAACTAGTATCCACAAGAGTTATCTTAATCCCTTTTTCATTTTTATTGAGCGATGATCATAAAAGCTTCATTTTGTTGTTGTACATCCAAAGGAAGGAGCTCACTTTGGTGGAAAACAATGTCAACATTTATGGATTGAATAATGGCTTCTATATCATTTGGTTACATATTAGAAGGGATGGGAACTTGTTGCAAGGCTGCTTGACTCATGTTGTGATAGTGTGGGGAGGCTTGAATAAGGTCCCATAATGAGATTTTAGCAGGAGTATTCTTTAGTTGTTCAACAAGATTGTACTCCTTTCCACTTTGTAGAGATAAACGAGGAGGGCCTAGTAAGATGGGATTAGGCAAAGGTAAGGTTGTTGGGGTTGGTTGTGGCGGTTGTGGATTATTTTTAGTGTTATATGTATGAGAAACGATATTATGACTTAGTTGCTGTGAAACATTGTTCTTAGGTGGGTAGAGGATTAATTTGGGTTTGTTTTGAGTTTCAGGTTGGTGTGAAGGGGGGTAAAGAATGAGTTGAGGTTGAATAATGTTAACATACCATAGCGAGTGAGAGTCTATATCATTATTGTTATTCTTTTCTTGCATCATGATATCCTTCCTAGGATGAGGGTTTTGAGGATAACTACAAACTGAATTTTCTTGACATTCTAAGGTTGGTTCTTCTAAAAGGACTTCATCACAAGTAGGAGAATGATCAATGGTTGAATTTTCTTTCCCAAGAAGAGTTTTTTTAGGTGAAGGGGAACAACTAATATTCTCATGACCTTCATGAAATAAGTTTTCTAACATCAAAGTATCATTTTCACAACAATGAGAAATACTAGAAGAAGAAGAAATTGTAGTGTCATGATTATCTATGGTTGTGTTATGTTGGTAATGAATGTATTGTCCAAAAAAAGAGGTAAGAGGAGATAAAAAAACTTAGATTCTCAAAATTCTCATTGATTGGTTCTTCTAACATCAAAATATCTTCTTCATCAATAGGAGAGATATTAGGGGAAAAAAAAATATGATCATTAGGAATGTCCAAGATTGTATTCTCTTGCACTAAAACACTCTTAGAGGGATAAGATAGGGAATGTTTCCTAATATGTCTAGTGATGTAAGATACTAGCATTATGTGAACAAGAATGAAAAAAACTTGTAACCATTTCATGCAATGTTTCAGCAATATAAACAATGTATGTACAAAAATGCAAAACATTCTTATCCAATTTATGTAAGATTTGAAGAATGTACACAGTGTATATGCAAGAATGAAAAGAACTTTTACCAAAATAATGCAAAGTTTTATGATTAGAAACATGATGTATGCAAAAGTGAAGAGTAATTTTATCAATGTTATGCAAACTTTTTGAAATGTGAGCATTTTTAGATATAGTGATGTTTGTAATTGAAGTAATTTGAAGAATGAATAGTGTAAAATAATGTTTTTGGCCTAAATGCATAAAATAAATGTTCCAAAAACTTTCTAGAATTAAAGTATATGATACTAGGAGGCTTAGGAAGCACATAAATGAGGTTTTTGATGCTGTGACAGACAGTGAAAAATTTGGACAGGGACTAATTCGCCCAGAAGGGCGAATGAGTCCTAGTAAGGGTTTTTTTCAAAAAAAAAAGAAATTTTCAATTGATTTTGATGATTTCTGTTTTGGATGGCCTGGAGACTAAATGAAAATATAGTTTTTAGGTGTTTTTCAATGATTTGAAAGACAAAAATGCAAACTATATGCACTTTGACTCATGCAAAAAGTTGAAACCCTAGAATGCAATGCAAAGTTAATGCAAGCAAATCTAGGAAATGGACCCTAAATTAGAAAATAAAGTGTTCTAATGGCGGGTTCATCGAAATGTAACAACAAATTTTGGAACCCTAATCCTTTCTAGCACTTCTAGGGTTTTGCACCTAAAAGGAGAAAGAAGGGCCAAAATGGGCTATTGTCACACTCAAAGCTAATGCAATCTAGTAGATGAAATATGAATGAAGTATGCCAATGTAATGATCAAAATGTAATACACTGAAAAATTAAATGAGCTATGAATGTAAAACCTAAGAAGTGTAACTTGTTTGAAAACAAATCGTGATATGCAAAAATGACCTAGAAATGATTGTGAAACAAAACAGAAACTTGGAAAACTAGAATTGTGCACCTGAAAGTTGGAAAGTGGTTGGATGGAGGTCTGGAATTCTGTAGAGGACATTGAAAAATCCCACTGGGAATAATTCACCATTCTAGGTGAATTAGTCCTGTTTCTAACAAAGTCTATCATAACAGGTTTCAGGGTATTGGGTGCCCAAATCTAAAGAAAACTTACTTTCTATACTGACAGTGAGACTAATTCAGCACCAATGGAGAATTAGTCCACCTATAAATTTCTAAAAACTCAAAGTTGGAATCTGTAGCCTCCTGATTGCTCTTTCTGCTTCATAGATAATTGAATCTGAAATTCTAATTTACGACACTTTGGATGACTTCTTGTGGATGATTTGACCTAATTGACAAGGAGATGATCTCAATAAGTTTGCAACCTATTCTTCAATGTTTTCCAAGCCTTGAAGGTACCTAAATCTGCAAACACACAATGAAAGAGAAAGTAATGGTGAATGTTAGGGCATGGGGGTTTGCCTTGGTCAAACCCCTTTTACGTAATTAAATCACAATGATGAAACAAAGTAATGGAACATGCAACAATGGAATGAAAACCTTGCCTTGATAATTGATCTTGATTTGCTGCAGCAATAGATGAGTATTCAGCCTTTGAAAATCTAAAAATGATCTTGAATGCTCTCTTGATGCCCTAGCTTGCTTGAGAAGAATGATAAAATGAATGATAGATGAATAATGAATGAGTTAGTTGAATGGGGTGAAATGAGAGGGAAAATCATGTATTTATACACAATTATTCCCTAATTCACGAAAATATCTCATCATAGGCTGACCTTAGGTCTTAATGAATAAAAAGCTGAAAGTAATTTGAAATTATCTTGAATTTTGTGCCAAGAGGGACTAATTTTCCCCTAATGGAGAATTAGTCCCACTCAAGGCTTTTGAGTGGTTGTTAGGAATTGTGATAATTTAAATAATGTTTGTCAAGTTCTTCTTTAAGAAGACAGTTAAATACAACCTATAAGTACATAAAGGGGCCACTAAAGCATAAGGACGGTGTAAATATTGATGAAAAGCCTAGAAAAGTGTGAAGGTTTGTTACAACACCTTACAACACTTTGAAATAGGACTTGGTAAGTAATAAAAAGATGATATTTAGATGAATTATAATGAAAAGGTCCTAGAAAAGTGTGAAGATATGTTACAACACTTTACAACACTCTTGCAAGATACCATAATATTATTATTGAATTACAAGCATCAAGACCTAATGTGAATGTATTTAACCACATTTCAACATTAAATCTAGGCAAAAACCAAGCAAAAATCACAAGGAAGGCATAAACGGGGAAAAGAAGAAGGGAAAAATTTTCCATGTCCATAGATAGGTACCCACCTATTTTGGCTGTGAAATCCCTTGATAAACATAGTTTGAAGATTGGTAGAATTTCAATGACGACCACCTCTTCAGGCATTGTGATAGTGGGGAAAGAATACAAAGTCAAGGGAAGATATTTGATGACTGCTATGATCTGAACCTTCTTCTTGTCTATCTGCATTACCCCTTTGGCCAAGGGTTCACATTGAAGTTATAGTGCATCTACAATTTATTGGGAATCACCTTAGTGCTTGTGTCATAATCAATCATGGAATTGTGCAACAACTTATCTTCGACAGCGAGAGTTAAATAAAAAGAGTGGCTTTTTTTACTTACTTTTTCTTTGGTATTGACAAATGCAAATGGAATATGAGGTTCCATGCCCCCATTGGTCTCTTTCCCTTTGGTTTGCAAGTTAGCTTTGCTAGAAAATTCTCTTGATGCATAGGCTTCTCTTGATCTTATAATGCTTCTCATAGTAGAGATTTTTACATAGGGATTGACATAACATCCCAAAGGGAAACATTAGCTAGAGCCTTCTTCAATCGCTAGACCACATTCAATGACCCTTGAGGTCAAACCTCAAGTTCTTTTCTTTTGTTTTGCAATATATCACCCTGATTTTGGTATACTAGAAGTGATGGTTGGGGGCCTGGATTTTCCCAAAAGTCACCTTTAACCTTGCAAAAAACTCTTATGCTTCGATCACCTTCTTCTTAGAGCATGTGTAGTATTCTAACTAGACCTATAGAGGTTTCATCATGGGAGCCTCATTTGTAAACACTGTATCCTCGGCTTCCAACCATGAGAAAATTGCATGTTCAGGGGCTATTACTACTTCTTGTTGTATAGACATACCCTACACTTGTGCCATCAAAACGAAATTATCGACACCCAAAGACTAATATCCATAACAAGATACATCAGGTGTGCTCCCTTATCTTCTTTTCTCGACAAATTTTTGTTGTAAATTTCCTCTTAGGAAATTTTGAGGTGTGTGTTCATCATTGAACAAGAAAAACCATGAATTTGAGTTATCTTCTAAATTATTTTGGCCAAAAACTAACTCCCTTTGTGGATTTGGTGGAATAATTTGTAGAGGGGTGTCAACTAGGATGATCTAATTTGCAATTTGTATCTAGTGATTTGGTCTATGTCCCCCTGGTACTGATTATGTTGATTGTGCTATATGGTAGTCTACCACCTTGATAATTCTAAAAAGAGGAATTTTAATGTATGGCATGTTGCCTTTTGATATTTATTATCTTGTTAGAAAAATTTCATAGGATATTCTTCATATCATTCATCTCCATCGTTAGTGATGATGAAGTGACTGCACCTATCTAAGCGAATGGATTCACATACATGGAGGGTTTCACTTGTGAAGTACTGGGGACCTCCTCTTGTGATGTCGTTGATAGTTCAAGGAACATAGGCATTGGCAGTCGTGGGGGAAGCTTCCTGACATCTATCAAGTTGTTCTTTTCTTGGATAGCTAACTCATAAGCATCCAAAAATGTTTGACCTCCAAGTGACTAGATCATCACAACTATATCTTAGTTGAATTCTTTGAGGTAGAATACTATAGCCATGCCTATATGTGAGTGATCCACAACTAGGATTCTTTGCTAGGTCTTATGGAACCTGGTTTTAAAATCTATAAGAGCCTCTTATAGGGCTCTTTTGATAGTAATTAGTTGTTGAAGGAGATATGACTGGTCTCTTTTTCTCATTGAACCAGTTGAAGAATGCATCTCCAAGATGGTCCCAAGTAGCAATGGAGTTGGGTGCCAAGGATCTATACTAATCTAGAGCTCACCCTTTAAAAGACGTAGATAGCAAGCTTAAAGCTACATTATATTCTATAACATGATGAATTGTTCAAAAAAATTCTACATCTTGAAGATGTTCTATAGCACTTTTGAAATCCTCCCCTATGAATTTGGGGAGTTCCTTTAAGGAATTTTTAGGAAGAGGATCCCAAGTAGCTAGAGCCACTAGCAGAATGAGTAGGCTACCACTATTCCATGAAAAAAATTTCTGGGTGTTCTTGGAGTAGCCATTTGTAGTGGTTGTTGTGTTGTGCTTGACCCTGTAGCCCTTTAGCGAGTTACAACCACTCGAGGTGGTAGCAATAAACCTTGATTTTGTGCTGAAAATGACCTTGTAATAGGCCTCTAGCTCATAAACTCTAACTTCTAATTAGGTCACATCGAGCATGCTAGAAAAGGAACTATTGATGCTTAAAACCCTCACTTCTAGGAAAATAACGTCTTATGGGATCTTCCTAGACATGGGACTTAATTTTTCTATTTGAGAAATGACCTTTGAGATTTTAGAAGTTGGCTCTTTGATTGCTTTGAGAGGAAAAGGGAATAGATAAAGTAGGAAAAAATAAAATAAAACTAAGGTAATACATCAAAAACACATTTGGTACTCACTACTAATTTGCATAATACAGATCAAAACATTCCAAACATCATCGATAATTAAAAGAGCTCTTACATGATTTAAAGTATAACATTCATCAAAGCTTATACTATAAAGTAGGGAATCAAAAATAACAAACAGTCATCAATCTAATATAGTTTGACACATAACACCACATCCTCTTCATTGTTGGGTGGAGAACAAATTACAAAATCTCAAAGGTACAATACAAAATATTGAATCATTCCTACGATGGGCACTTGCTAAGGTATTTGAAATTAAAAAAATAAACTAGTGTTATCTCTATTTCAAAACTAAAAGTTACAATCTATTTTCTATGAAACTGAACCCACAAAACTTGTGGAATTGAACCTTTCGATGATAACATCTCTAAATAAATAAGTGCCACTACTCTACATGGCTAGGACTCTTGAGGCCAATAAAAAATGATACCTAGGTCCTCGAAGAAACCTATAGTCTTGTGTGTGTTTCCATCATGAAATATTAGCAACAAAAATAGATCATCAAAATGTTTTGGTGTGCATACATATGTGATCTCTTGATCCCAGGCATGGCATTACCTTAATGATCAATGGCCTTCAAATGATAATGCATGCTTATTCTATCCTATTATGGTGGCTTCGACCAATGATGCATCATTTTCCCACAAAGAGAATTCCTTCACTCTTTAAGGCACATAGGGATGCCATGTGGAAATTGGGGTCCATACCTTGAAACTTTCTACCTTTAACGTATCGGCAGTGCTAGTGCCACCATGTGGCACCATGGAATTTTCCCAAAAGAAAGTTGGGAATTGTTTGTAGTAGATGATAGTGGGAGTGCCACATTTCTGCACTGGGGAAGCCTTTACTAAAATCAAATTCCACCAAGGCTACAAAGTAAAGTGGGGGTTGGATTTAGACACCCGACTTACAACTGTGTCTAACTAATTGCCAAGGTACATATTCCTCAAAAGAGTGGATTTAATCCACACTCATAATAATAAAAAATATGAAACATGAAACATCTTACTATGCATAAATATGGATTTTTTGATGTGTTTTGGACATGGTCTTGACTAAAAGTGTTTTGTAGATATGTTTTTTATTCTTCTCTTGAAATTTCTTTGATTATCTTTTGATGATATTTAAGTTCAATAGATTGCTTAGATTTTTCAATGGAGGGAAATAATTATATTTATATGATTCTCTACATATTTCACATTAATCTTTTTGAAAATTTAACAAATGATTTTGAATTCACAAACATGTTAAGGCTAATAATTTTTTTGAGATTTTGGGTGAAAGGTGGGGAGACAAAGGCAAGGGCACCCTATTCTGGCCCTATTTTAATATTTTAGGTATTTATTAAATAAATATTTAATTTATTTTAACATATTTAATGTATTTTCTCAAAAAATATGATAAAATCGATGATTAATAAGCATAATTAGGCACAAGCACTTAGGGGGGAGCCAAAAATAGTGAAATTATCAAGGGTGACAAGTTATGATTCTCAAAAAATTCCATGCTAATATCTTCCCATTTCCTCTTTGGTATAGTTAATGAATGATACAACCCAATATTATAACTTCTTTGGCCATCTGACATACTCTACAAATTTGCACAAATTTCTTCACATCCTGCTACAACTATGGCCAATACTAATTATCATAACAAGAGAAATGGTCTTATCTTGACCAAAGTGCCCTACTAATCCTCCACTATTCTTCTCCTTAATCAAATTATCTCTCATATAACTCCTTAAAATGTACAACTATCTTTCTTTGAGCAATATACCATCTTGGATTATCAATTCCAACCATCTTGTCTTATTCAAAGAAATAGGTTCCAAAAAAATCTTCCATGCCTATCCAAAGTTAGGATCATTATGATATAGACTCTTGAGTTCATTAAACCCAACAACATCTATTCTCATCTCTATTTGCAATTTTTCCTTCTTCTTAAGGAATCTCAACTCCATTTGACTTTCCATAGGTATGTAAGTGTCTTTGACTTACATTTCCTTGACCATTAAGATATTACAAAGCATGATGATCAATATATAAAAAAAGCTTTTGGAAACAAGTAATTCCTCTATTTCTTCAAATCCTAAACTAAGGCATAAAAATATTGATCATAGAAAAAATATTTTCTCTTTGCATCATTCAATTTGTCACTAAAATAAACAATGAGCTTACCTTCTTGACTCTAAATAACTCCTATGGTACTCCCACTAGCATTGCAATCTACCTAAAATACCTTATTGAAATATGGAATCATGAAAATAGGTTTCTCTATGACTTTCTTCTTCAACAAAATAAAAATTATTAGCTACTCCTACAATCCATTTAAACTCTTTTCTATCTCCTCTCATGGCCTCCATTAGGGGTGCACAAATACTAATTTTTTTTGGTGTTTCCAACTGATTATCTAGGTTTTTCTAAGGATTAGCTAGGTCCTATGCTCAAAAAACTTAGGTCAGTGGCCAACAAATAAGAGAGATTTTATACTGTTTATCCTCTACACTTTAGGCTCTCCAAAACCAAGGTGGATTCCCCTCTGGATAACATCATTTGAATTATAAAAATACTTACAAATATGCTAGAACAGATGATTGTCTTCACACTAATATTATAGAGGATGAGCTTGATTAGCTAAATCATCTTCAAAACTATCTTTTAGCTCTATGTTATTTGATAGTGTGGATTGAGCATAAAATACAATTGTAGTAAAAGTAAATTCAATTTTAAATGTTTGATCCTACTTAGAATTGAATTATATGACTCAATTTGGCTAGTTTCTTATCCATTACAAAGTTAAGAAATGAGATAACTCTCCTAAATAGAAAATCAAATAAAAAACTCAAGGTTTATAAAATATTATTACTTTACAATAAGAAACCAACAAATATACTATACTACTAATCTCTATAGTAATCACTATTGCAACAATAACATCTTCAAGTATCCAATTGAGAGCATTTTAATCCATTACTTGAAAAGAAGCTAATCAATTAAATATTCAATACAAGAAATTTATAATGAGAATATTAAGAGACATTTGATTGTATTAAGATTCAAAAGATGATACATTACAATGTAGATAGATTAACAGTATGAGCTATATTCATATGAGAAAAATTGATTTGTTTCTTGCTATTACAGAAAGGAGTTACAATATTTATTTTCTAAACTTTAGAGGACTTAACTATACAAAACATGATTAAACACAAAAATTGAAAATACTAAGGACTTAGAATGCTTACAATGAGGCTCAAAATTCCCTTTTATAGACACAAAAGAAGCAATAAGAAAAAGTCCTCATTCACCTCTTAAGTCACTAAAAGACAAAATCTAAGAAGTGACACTATTCACAAAGGATAAAAAAAATTATACAAAAGGAAGCCACCACTCAAAAAGTGGTTGGAGATATTTTGGAGCATCTACACTAGTGTGAGGATTTTATTTCTTCAAAACTACTCCTTGTAGGCAATAGTACATCTCTATCATGTTCCATTCTTGACATGCCCATGCATTATGTGCGGTTGGTGGAGACAAATTGGAATGCAACTCAAATTTCTACAACATCATTCTCTATGTCTTCATCATGCTTTGACGATGTGTCAATACTAGGTGGAAGAAATTGATTGACCCTAGCCATGTGTTATTTATAATCATCACCTATCAAAACATGGACCATACTAGAGAAACCCATCATGTTATACTCCAACTTAGAGAGAGAATCCATACATAGATTCAACTACTCTTTATCAACTTCTCCACTCTTATTTCTTTTACTATATATAGGTGTGAAGATATCATTTTTTTTTTTATCTCCACTCCTTGCAAAACCTTATTTCTCCTTTCTCATTCAAAATTGGAGGCATATGAAATTCCTCAAAACCTTAAAAGGTACTCAATTCCATTCTCATTAGGTACATGTACCTATTATGATGACCAATAATGTCATCCAAGAGATATGATTTGCTAAGAACATCAGATACTAAACTGCTGTCAAAATTGGGATTCTTAGTAATAATATGCACAATTATAATCCCAAGGGCTTAACTAATCTAAAAGAATTTTATTCAAACTCCTACTTGATCATGGCTAGCATATGCATCTCTTAATGTTTTTTAGTTGTCCCATACCTTATCTACTTGACTCAAAATGTTGGACAACTTATGACCCAAAATGTTGTCCACAAAATTAGAAATTTTATTTATTTCTCTCTCCCTTGTTGCTTTGGCTTTTTCTTTTCTTTTCTTAAGCTCCTCCTTCAAGTACTTGATCTCAACGATCAAGTTGTTCTTCTCCTATGATCCTTGGAATTCATTTACTTGTTGTGGTAATCCTATGAACATATTTAGTTGCTCCTACAATCTTAGATTTATGGAATTGTCCTTATCCAAATATCCCTGCAACCTCTTTACTATTGCTTCTATAGGATTGCATTCACTATGTGAGAGGCAGTTTAACTACACTTGTATCCCCTATTATTCTTACTATCAATTTTCTAGTGAGCTCATTTGGATCATTGATTACTTGGTGTTTATTGGTCTTAGGAAAAAAATGACCAAATAGCCAAGGTCTCATGCCTTGGATTGAAACCAAATCCAAAATATAGGGCCTTTACTTGCTCCTTTGAATTCAAAATTGGATCTTCTCCCCCTATCTTTTGATGGTGTCAAATGTAATTGTAGATGACATATCTCATCTATGAAAAAGAAGACATCATACATTTAGATCACTATTTCCCTATCTCTTAGAGGGGTCATAGCCTCCATTTCCTTCTTCATATTATCCCAAAATTCTTCAATTACCTCTTTCTTCTCTTTCTTTGAGAGGCCCCTATCTGAAACCCTCTTTTCAAGTTCCTATCCTTTATTTTTTAGAAGAAAAAATTTAAATTTCTAGGTTGTGATGAATTGATCATCTTGCATGAACTCACTATAGGCTTGAGCTCTAATGTCATGCACAACCTGCCCACCTCTTTTAAAATTGATGAATAATATTTCATCACTGGGTATTTCAATTATAACCCTGAGGGAGGATGCATTACCTGAATTATACTTGTATCATCATTTACCTCATTTGGGCCCAAAGGATAATCAAGTAGTGGTTTGGATGGGGGATCAATCTATTGCAGTGGAGTGACCTATTGCGAACTAGGTGGTATATCCCCTCTAGAAGTGGAAGGACTAGAAGTGCTTGATGGGGTAACTTACACATTTGATAGAAATATATTTGTATTATCCAACATAGTCATCATCCTAACTATAGGATCTTTGATATGAAAAAATAATCCTTCCAAAAAATGTATCTAGCTACTTCCTCTCATTTTTTTCTATTTTAATTTTCACCTATAAGGCCCTCCTTTGTGAAACATCCTTCTCTATGGAAAATTTTATAATTAAATTTCCCATATTATCAAAATCATGTGTATATGGTGCCATCTTGAAAATGGTTCTCTGATCATGAACGAACCTTTTGTTGCAAGTATGAAGGTGTTATCATTGATGTTAACAAGCTTGTGTTGTCATTGGTGTCAATTGTGTAGTGGTTGAGAGAGATTGTTGCTTTGATTAGTTGCATTATGTCGTCATCAGTTAAGTTACTAATGATAACCTCTGGTGTCTCTTTGATAAGCTTATGGTTATGGTTATGGTTGTGATAAAGATGTTGAGGATATTGAGAAATTTGATGAAAAAAGAGGAAACAAGGTGTTGCAAAGGTGTTCTATTTTTTCTCTATATTTCTCTTGGGTTGAAGATATTATTTTGTGGTTTGGATATGTTGGTTAGAGATGTTCATATTTAATATATCCAAAATTTGGGCTTCTAGATTGATGTTTAAAAGAAGTTATTTTCACCTGTATGTGAACTGGATTTGTAGTGATTGCTTACAGAGGTTTCTAGGAGAAATATTTTTTCTTCGCATTTCTTTGAAGTTGTGCTTCAAAACTTACAGTTCTAAAGGTATGTCGATGGAATTGGTCTCTTGCCTATGTCACGAGGTTTCATGGATTTATGCTCTGGAATATGGTTATTAGAGTTAAAGTGTTTAGTAGAGTGGTCTGAGTGTACAAGCCGTGTACATTTTGAAGGTGTGAATTGGTGTGAAGGATTTTTTGGTTCTTAGGTGATTTATGGATTATTATAGATTGCTTAGAAGTGTGTGTGTGTGGTTCTCAAGTCATCCTTGGATTTGAGGAAGTGTGTACTTAAAATTTTAATGGTGTTTGCATGGGTAATGGCTGACCTTGTGTTTACAGTACATTCGAGATGTTTAGGTATTGATGAAGGTGTAGCATGGTGTGTGAGTGTTGATTTGGGTCCCAATTAAGTTTTGTATTGGTCCAATTTCATTATTATCCATCACACGAATGCTTAGTACTGACCTATTTTTGAATTTATAAAGTGCAAGGTGTGTGTAGCCGACTTGAAGATGTTTTTCAATTTGTGGATGGTATAAATACAAGGTGAGTTAATGTGATATGGAGTGTGGAATAGAGTTGATTGTTGTGATGCAAAATTAAATGTAGAAATGTGAAATGCAATGTAAGCTATAATGCAAGATTGTTGAATGTAGTGAGCTGAAGGTATCTTGATCTCTTGAAGGTTGTGGGTGTTGTTGGAGCTATTGCATGGTGGATTCTCTACTGCATTGAGATCATGTTCTCTATGTAACATTTTATCTTCTTTATTCTTTCTATTCTAGTTGTGAGCCTTGGTTGTGAGCATTTTTGGACAGTGTGTCCTATTCTGGCAGTGAGCCTCTTTGTACCAGTTTCATAATTACTTATATTTTGAGCTAATCCTCACTATGGTTTTTCCCTCCTAAGGTTTTCCATGTAAATATGGTGTTCTCTTGTGTATGGTGTTGTTATTTTAGTTTTTGTTATCTCAATTTCATGTTTAAACATTATAACAAATTAAGGGTTTAATGAATGCATGTTGATATGATTACTGTTGAGGGTTTTGATTTTCTAATTGGATACAACTGATTCACCTGCCCCTCTCAATTGTAATTTTCATTCAACAATTGGTATCAAAGAAAGGTTCCTTAGAGAAAAGCATAATTTCTTGATGTAGATCTAGGATGGTGAGCAAGAAGGAGATCCCTATGTTTGATGTCATATACTATGCATTATGGAAGGTTAAGGTGGAAGGATATTTATTTTACCTTGGATTTGATGTCACAAAGTTAGTAAAGACTGCATATACCATACCTAAAAATGGGTTGAGCACAAGTGATGAGATCAAGGCCTATGAAACAAATGGTAAAGTGAGGTTTGTTCTTTTGAGTAGTCTTGCAAATATTGAATTAGTGAAAGTTATGGATTTGAAAACTACTAAAGAAGTTTTGGATAAGCTAGAAAGTATTTATGAAGGAGATGATAAGGTTAAACAAGCTAAGATGCAGAATCTAAAGACATAATTTGAGAACTTGTGAATGTATGAAGATGAAAAAATTACAAGTTACATGGAGAGGGTTGATGAACTTGTTAGTGCAATGAGAGGTCTTGGTGAAAAAGTAAAATAACCTAAAGTGGTAAAGAAAATTCCCAAAAATCTTCCTAATACTTATGGTGAAAAGGTTTCATCTATTGAGGAATTTTCAAATTTTAATACTTACACTAGAGATCAGTTGTATGGTACACTAACTACATTTGAAATGAGAAAAAATGGTTTGAATAAAGGTGCAAAAGTGGAGACTGCTTTCAACGCTGGAAAAGTAGAAAAAGTTTAAGATTCAGATGGAGATGATCTTGATGATGTAGAAGCTAACTTTTTAAGAAGGATGAAAAAGGGCATCGATAAGTACAAAGGTAAATTACCTTTCAAATGTTTCGGTTGTGGAAAAATAGGTCACTATGCTTCAAGATGTCCAAATAGAGTTGTGAACAATAAGAAAAAGGAAAACAAAGGAAAGATGATCAAGAAAAGCTAGAAGATGCTATTATTTTTTATGATGAATTTTATTCTATAGATACTAATGATAGTGAATATTTTTTATTGGCTTTAAAAGATGAATTTGTTTCTGCTAACTGTGAAAGTTGTGTGAAGGAAAGTTCTTTGGAGAAAAAGGATAAGATTGTAGGTACTATAGTATCTGATTTTCATGTTAAAAAGATAAGAACTATTGGGTTATTGATAGTGGTTTCTCAAATCATATGACTAGAGATAAAAGTAAGTTTGTTAAACTTGAAAAATATGATGGAGGAATTGTTAAATTTGGAGATGATTTAGGTGCTAAGATTTGTGGAATAGGTTCAATTAGTTTTGATGGAGAGCATAATACTGAAGATATTTACTATGTTAAAGGTTTAAGGCATAACCTCTTGAGTGTTGGAAAAATGTGTAGCAAAGGGTACAATCTTATGTTTTAGGATAATGGATGTGAGATCAAAAAAGGGTCTGAAACTATGATTACTACTAGAAAGAGGATAGATGGAAATATGTATCACCTCAAGGGTATTGATGGTCACTATTTTATGACTCAGATTAATGATAGGTGGTTATGGCATAGGAGGATGTGTCACATCAATTTTGATAATTTGGTTAGAATCAGTTCAGTTCAAGTAGTGAGAGATCTGCCAAGGATTACAAAGCCTATCAATGTTGTCTACAGAGATTGTCAATTTGAAAGAAAAAAACAAGTAGTTTCAAGGGAAAAGAACAATATTCTATCAAATTTTTGGAATTGGTGCATACAGACCTTTGTGGTCCTACAAGAGTGAGAATTATTCAAGGTGACAGGTATTTCATGTTTTTGATTGATGATTATTTTAGGATAACATGGGTTACTTTTCTTAGAGAAAAATATGAAGCTCTATATAGATTTAAAGCATTTAAAGTTATTGTTGAGAATGAAATGGATTTGAAGATCAAATTTTTGAGGTCTAATAGAGGTGGAGAGTTCAAATCAAATGAATTTACAATTTTTTGTGAGAATCATGGTATAAAAAGGAACTTGTCTACCCCTAGCACTCCTTAGCAAAATGGAGTGATTGAAAGGAAAAATAGGATTGTTCAAGAAGCTGCAAGGACTATGCTGAAAGAAGCTAACCTACCATAAGTCTACTGGAGAGAAGCAATTCATACTATTATTTACATACATAACAGAGTTCAAGAAAAAGATAACAACACAAAGAATCCCTATGAGTCATGGTATGAAAGGATCCCTACTATCAAATATTTTAGAGTGTTTGGAAGAAAATTCTATATTAGAAGAGATGATGAAAACTTAGGAAATTTTGATGCAAGGACTAATGAAGGTATCTTCCTTTGATATTCTACTAAAATAAAAGCTTACAGATGTTACAAAAAAAGGCTAAGAAGGATTGTTGAAAGTGCAAGTATCAAGGTTGATGAATAATTGTGTAATTCAGTGGTAATAGATGGATATGAATCATGTGAATATTCTTGTGGGGGGGAAGAAGAAGAAAAATTTCTAAGGAAAAAGAAGTGAAAAATGAAGAGAAAGAAGCTCCAAAAAAGACCCCTAAAACCCCTAAGTATGTGTAGAGAAATCATTATGAAAAATAGATCATTGGAGATAAAAGAAAAGGTTTGTTGACAAGAAGAAGAGCTGCTGACACAGAGGTAAATATATGTTTACTTTCTAAAGTTGAACCTAAAATAGTGAGTGAGGAATGCAAATATGAATATTGGATAAAGGAAATGGAAGAAGAAATTATGTAGATTGAGAAGAATCAAACTTGGGAACTTGTTCCTAGACTTGAAAAATTAAACATAATTGGTACCAAGTGGGTATTCAAAAACAAGTTGGATGAGAATGGAGAAGTGGTAAGAAATAAGTAAAGGCCCGCGTTTAAGGGTTACTCACAAGTTGAAGGAATAGACTTTGATGATACATTTTCTTTGGTGGCTAGAATGGAGGAAATCATGATTTTTTTGCATTTGCAACACATAAGGACTTTAAATTTTATTAGATGGATGTGAATTCTACTTTCTTGAATGGAGAATTAGAAGAAGATTATATGGAACAACTAGAAGGATTTTAGTTATCAGATAAACCTAATATGGTTTGCAGATTAAAGAAGGCATTATATGGATTAAAGCAAGCTTCTAGAGCTTGCTATGTAGGGTTGGATAAATATTTGATATAAAAAGGATTCAATAAAGGTACCGTAGATAGTAATCTTTACTTTGAGGTTGAAAAAGATCAAATCTTGATAGTGGTGATATATTATGATGACATAATTTTTGGAGGCAATGAAGCTATGTGTAAGAAATTTGCAGAAGAGATGCAAAAATATTTTGAGGTGTCTATGTTTGGGGAATTGAATTTCTTCCTTGGGCTACAAATCAATCAAAAAGATAAAGGCATATTCATTTCACATTCAAAGTATTTTAAAGAAATTTGAAGAAGTTTGGAATGGAAGACTTCAAACTAGTATGTACTCCTATGTTTACTAGTTGCAAACTAAGTAAGGATGATGAATCCCCTAAGCCTGATCAAAGAAAATATAGATCTATGATTGGTGGACTGCTATATCTAACTACTACTAGACCAGATAACATGCATGCAATTTGTCTTGTGGCTAGATTTCAAGAAGATCCTAGAGAGACACATGTTACAACAATGAAGAGGATATTCAAATATTTGAATGGCATAATGGATTATGGTTTGTGGTATCCTAATGATATCAATTCACATTGAGTGGTTACATAGATGCAAATTGGGTTGGTTGTGTGGATGATAGGAAAAGTACAAGTCCAGTGGTGCATTCTCTTTTGGATGTAGATTGGTCTCATGGCTAAGTAAGAAACAAGATTCGGTTTCTTTATCTACTACAAAGGTTGAGTACATTGCAACAACATCTTGTTGCACATAGGTATTATGGATGAGGCAAACATTGAAGGATATTAGAGTGGTGTATGATGAGCCAATTTCTATCCTTTTTGATAGTACAAGTGCAATCAATATTTTAAAGAACCTAGTGATGCACTCAAGGAAAAAGCATATTTTAATCATATATCTTTCTAAGAGAGAAGGTTGTGGAGAATGAAGTGAAGCTTGAAAATGTACCTACAAAGGATTAAATTGTTGATATATTTACTAAGACACTTCCTAAGGATACTTTTGAGTATCTTTGGGAGAAGTTGAGGGTTATTTCCTCTCCTTCTTTGAAATAGATGCATATGGAGATGCATTAGTCTAGTGCATCTATGGATTCATTCTCTGTCTAGACTGATGTCGGTGGCTACCTCTCAGGGGAGTAGGTAGTGACATTGTTGCAATATGGAGTGAGTGTTTTCATTTTGTCAAGGTTCCTGATTTGGTTGATGTATACTCCTAAGGGGGAGTATTCAGAGTAGTAGCAAGTATCTTGGTTCAATGTCAAAGGGGGAGAACAATGCAAAACATTTTATCCTTTTCCATTGATGTCAAAAGGAGAGAGAGAGTCATGTGAAAAAGAAAAATTTAAAAGGGGGAGAGAATTTTCTAAGGAGAGAGTGTAGGACTCTTGTGTAGGTTGTCTAATCTAAAAAAAAGGGAGAGTGTGCATGTTGTCTTTGATGGTTTCTAAAGCCCCTCCACAGAACCCCAGAGAAAAAAACTTAACTTGACTTAATAACAAAACATTTTTTTTAAAAAATGAAATACACAACATATTGCATAACATAAGTTAATAGGTAATCTAATCCTAAGTCCTCTAAGGTCCCATGACTACACTACTAATAATATCTATCAACCAAGCTAACAAGAATCATTTCATTAGCTACAATGATTACATGAGTTAACTAACAAGCTAAGTTCATTTTAAATCATCACATTATAAGATCCTAAATTAATCATTTCCATAACAAGTCATCAAATAAATAACATTCAAGATCATTTCAAATAACTATCATATGTAAAATGCATCACTTAAATTTTTTGTTACAAGAGAGTTCATTACTATCTATTACAACATTACAAGGTTTACAACAATGCTTCCCTCAGATCAATTAGGAAGAATATACATATGAAGTACAATAAGAGATACATTTGAAAATGCATATACATAAAGGATGTTTCCTCAAACTGGAGCATGAACTAGATTCTGCTACACAAGTTTCACCTCCACGTACACGAACAAGTAGCAAGGGAACTTGATGGAGAAAAAAGCACCAACCTCTCGACCATGTGGAACCCCAAGGTCCACCCCCCGTGCTAGGAGATAACACAAGGTCCCACCACAAAAAAACAATCAAACAAGAAGACAACATGCTAACATAAACAAGGGCTATATGACACTGACAACACTTCCAGAGGCACACATGCAACAAAAGATGAACAACAACTAGGGAATGCTAGACTGTAATAGGGAAGAGTGTCATTGCATGGTCTTGACATGGGTTGTCCTGGTAGTCTCTCACTAGACCCCGACCCCCATCTATGGTTGTCCTGGTAAACCTCTCACTAGGTCTCGACCCCATAGGGTGACACATGCGAAACTAACATTCCTTTCATGAGGACAAGGAAGTTGATCTTTCCAACCAAGCCTTCTCAACCCATCCTTAGCCTAAACGAGCACTATAGGCATGGGTGAGACATCCATTATCTTGATTAATGTGAGAACTGCCCTTTCCCCCTAATTCATTATTAAGTTATCACTGAATTAAGAAACTCTCCTATGGGTTGTCCTGGACACCACTTTGGGTTCTAGCCCCCATTGAGAGCCACTCCCCCTACTTGTAACTAGTAAACCCTACAAAATAAGCAAGGAAAATACCATATTGCACACTAAACATAATCAAATGACTCCAAACACTGTGCAAGGCATATACCCTCTTGCACACATAACACAATCATAAGAATGAATATACAGTGCAAGGCATGAACCTTCTTGCACACACAAAACATTGCCAAAATTCATTCAAAGTGAAACCACCAAAAGAACCATACCTACAAGATTACTCTCACCCAAACCTCTGGAAGCCAACATAACCACTTGCACAATGACTCCCACTTAAAACAATCTCCAAAATCACTCCATTACCAAACATCAATATAGTATTCATTACAAGAAACCAATCCCATAATAACCACAAAATACATTGTTTCCACAATCACAATTGTTCTCAATAACTAATGACATGGTAAATTTATAATTCAACTATAAAATAATTATAAAAGAAATCAAAACCCTTTTTTATCTTAATAAGAGTAAATCAACTTTTTCACTTATTCTTTTCTACAACTATGATACACATACATGTCTACATATATATATATATACATATTATAATCATAATGTTGTTGGAATACAATATTCCATATTATAATAAGACAATATATATTTATATACACACATATAAATATATATATATATATGTATGTATGTATGTATGTATGTATGTATGTATGTATGTATGTATGTATGTATGTATGTATCGATATTATCGAATGCCAAGACACTATTTATATACATCAAATCACATAAAAACGAATGCCAATAGATAAGATGTTTACCGATTTTCATTTTATAAGCATATAAATCGATTGCACCTCAATCAGATGTTCCAAGTACACAACACAATCACCAAACATAATATAATATGCATTGTATTGTAAATATGGCACAAGGTGAAAAAAAATAACACAAAAAGCAATGAAGGTACAACCTTAACCATATCTAATGTAAACTTATACCATATCTAAATGGAGGTAATGCAACCAACATTTCTTATAGCCAACTAAATAAAAATCGAAGCCTTCAAGTAGAAATATAACGCGTAGGGAAACAGGAACGATTAGCAGATTTAAATGGAATACAGGCTTATCCTCGTGCCACAAGCAAAGTAAATGTTTTGAATGCTAAACAAAATCATATTTATTCAAAATGGATATATATATATATATATATATATATATATATATATATATATATATATATATACTTCATTAGCTAGAAAATAAATAGAAGGGAGTCTCCAAAGCTAAACTTATGGCATAACAAAGAAAATTAAAACACAGAGCAATCAATCTAAATTTGAAATACCCAATTCAATACATGGCGTAGGGTATTAAAATACATTACCCATTAAAAACAATAGGCATTGTATATAGGGAAATGAAAGGGCATTCAACCTAAAAGAAATGGCTGACTATAAATAGAGAATAGCAGGTGGGTGCCAAAGTATATGAAGAGAAGGCCTTAAAAATTCTCCAATACGCTCACACAAATTAAATTTGCTGAAATGGCTTTAGAAACTCTCAAGCAATTGCAATCGGATTGAGAAAGAAAAGAGAGAGAGAGAAATGAAATAAACATGATACTCAAAAGAACTGGGGCTTCAAGATATGCACAAATCAATTTATAGCAAAAGGACTACAAAAATTCTCAGACAATGCATTTGCTAATTGTGCAACTTAGAACTTAACAAGTAAAAGTTTTTCTTCAAACAACTCAATCTTTCAATATTCATTTTCTAAAGATAATTAAAATCGAGCAAAAAAATGGAACTTGGCTTCAATCGATTGGCATGGCTGTAGATTCGATGTCGAGCTCCAATTTCCCGAGTTGTAGCTCCAATCACTTCAAAACTCCAAACAATCTTTGCAGAATCCCAATTCCAAAACCTCCATACCAGATGAAAGTCTCAAAAACAAGAAAAATATTCACGGGAAGCAAACTAGACCGTTTCAAGATTCAATTTCCATCCCCTTTTCTTTTGCAAAAATAACCAATTTATTAACTGCTCTAGAGTGCACGTTGTTGCATGCAACCTTTTTATTTAATCATTTTATTTTATATTTTACATTCACTACAACTATTTGTATCTTTATTTTTGTATTTATTCAACTAGATATATTCCAATTTATTTAAACTTATTAAATACCTTTAATATTTTATATTTATTAACTTCAACTTTACATTGTAATTTTATTTTATGATTAATTATAATTATATAAAAGCATTTATTTTTACTTATCAAAAATAACTTTTAACGTAATAATTTTATTTTAATGCGGTAATTTAATTAGAAACATTTACTAACCAAATTTAAATCAAATGGAATAAATTCCAAACAATACCTGAGCACAAAGTGAAGTCAAAAAACAAGCCACAAATGACACTGACAGACCAAACCCACCATACAGACAACATTGACAGGGTGTGAAAATCGAATACTCATCCTCTTCAAAGATGATGGTTGAAACAAGGGACCAAGTGTTGCCTCTATTCAAAAATTCCATTGGGTTTAAGGAATGCTCAGACCTATCAATTCAGTGGAGTTGATACCTGGTACCTGCAACCTGCAACACACAAAACAGTTGAACATATACATAATCATACAATTAGGCACACTGTGGAACGAAATCGCAGCGTAGCAGGGTACTCACGAATTAGTAATGTGACACTATCCCTAACGAGGGTGCTAACCTGAGAAACATAATATCACACACAAAAACCAAAGAATATTATTGTATTCAGAATAATGAAATGCTTACATGTAGAGAATTCCAAATCCTCAAGTTCTGCAATACATGCCCTTACAAAAAATTACAGAAGTTCCATTTTCTTAGTATGCACTCTTTCCCCCAAAAAGCTACCCAAAAATCATAAACTAGCCAATAAAATAACTCCCTTTTGGTTTGGAGCCAAAAAAAAAATTCAAATTATGAGTTTTAGCGGTTTGGTGCCAAAATTTATAATTTGAAATTCAAAATTTTAAACCACATTTGAAAATTAGCACACTTTCGAAAATGCACCAACTTCCAAGAGCCATAACTTTTGATCTGGGACTCTGTTTGACGAACCGTTTGAATCATTGGAAAGGTCTCAGAGAAAAATACACTAAGAACTACTCTATTAGATCCAACGATTTTTGGGCCCGTAAGGGACTGTTTAGTGCCTCAAACTGGACTCAGAAGATTTTTTCAGGGCAAAAAGCAGAAACTAAAACTTGAATAACTTTCAAACTGAGAATTATCTTGACCTGATTCTTTCGCCAAACTGCTTATTTTTCTATCCTGAAGCTTCCCTTAAATTTTTGCTTCCTCACGCCTTCAAATTCACACCTACTAAAAATAACAGTTGGGAAAAAAAAAAAAAAGCAGTTTTGAAAGTTGGGAATTCTTTTTTGACGAAAAGGGTATCCAAAAATGAAAAAACATCTACAAAAAGCTAAAAGAAAGTAAAGATATTTTTGGGTGATGCAGGATTTCCCTTACACCACTGGATGCTCCTGCATCAGTCCCTTTCACCAAAACACATCAAATAAGTAACCACATCAATGCATAACAATCAATTTATTAACAACAAGATAAGAACAATCATCAAATAATCACATAATGATCATAATAAGATTAATCCACATAATCAATTAAGTCCATATACTAATCATAACATAAGCATAAAACAACAGTAATAGAAGTATCATCAAACTATCATCATAGTAGTGAGCCTAACATCAAACAAAGTGCCATAATGTTTCAATCCAAAACAAAACAACTATCAGTCTAACTGTGAACAAAATGAGGGGCACTACATCCTCCCCCCCTAGAATCAGGCTTACTCCTGGAAGCCTGCAAACAAGTAAGGGTATAACTCTCACATTTGGGATGCATCCTCCCAAGTAGCTGAAGCCTCGTCATTAGGATCCCACTAGACCGTCACCTGCTCAACGTCTCAACCCCTAAGGGCGAGTCTCCTATGCTACAAAATTCCCATGGGCTCTAGAGCCAGCTACTCATACTCTACCTGTAAAGCATTCTAGTCAAGAACACAAGAAATATCTAGATAATATGGCCTGAGAATGGAAACGTGAAATACATCATGGATGCACAATAGACTGGGTGACAAAGCAAGATGGTACGCAACATGACCGATCCTCTCCAAAACCTTGAATGGCCCAACAAAATGTGGTGCAATATTAGAGCCTTTTCCATAACGGATCAGACTCTTTCACTGACGCACCCACAAGAAAACCCGGTCTCCAACCGAAAACTGTCAATCCACCCTATGAGCATCCACATACTTCTTCTACTTGTCTTGCATTGCCACCAAATTCTCTCTAATACAAACAACCTTTTGCTCCATCTCCTGAAGCATCTCTTGTCCTAAAAGGACTCTATCCTCAAGGTGATCCCAACTTAGTGGGGTCTGACAAGGATGACCATACAAGGCCTGAAAGGGAGGCATACCAATAGAACTGTGGTACCCATTATTGTATGAAAACTCCACCAAATATAGGTAATCCTCCCAACGAGACTGTTGATCCATGATATACATCCTGAGCATATGCTCAAGGACCTGATTAACCCTCTTGGTCTACCCATTAGTATTTGGGTGGTAATTTGAATTGAAGTTCAACTGAGTCCCTAATGCATGCTACAAGGACATCTAGAGAGATGAAGTGAACACTGGATCTCTATCCGAGATAATCCTATGAGGAATCCCATGCAACCTAACTATATCCTCCATAAAAATTTTGGACATTGAAGAAGCATTATATAAAGACCAAATAGGAGAGAAGTGTGCTACCTTGGTCAACCTGTCCATGGTGACCATGATGGCATCATGACGACGAGAAAAAACTGGCAAGTCGACTATAAAATCCACTAAAATAATGTCCCATTTCCATTCTAGAACAAGGTGCGGTTGCAAAATACTTGCAGGGTGTTGATGTTCTGCCTTAATCCTCTGACACTCCAAACACCTTGAAATAAAATCTGCAATATCTCTCTTCATTTTGGCCGAAAAATACAGCTGACAGAGGTCTACGTGCATCTTCTTGACACCTGGATGAGCTAAATATGGGGCCCGATGTGCCTCTGACATAATTAGGGTACGAAGACCCTCTGATGGAGGAACATAAATGTGACCCAAGTGTCGCAAGAGACCATCCAACTCAAAAGAATAACCTACAAATCTACCCTCCAAGGTTCTGTTTGACTCAAACTCTAATCTCACCTCTTGATACCAACTGTCTGCAGGAAGCACTGCAAGGATCTGACTCCTCAAATCTACTCCAAGAGTCACTACTAAAATCTCATGCCTCTACTGACTAAGAGCATCTATCACAACATTCTCTTTACCCTGGATAAACTTCACCTCAAAATCATACTCACATAGGAACTCCATCCACCGCCTCTACCTAGCATTCGAGTTTGGCTATGTGAAAATGTACTGTAAACTACAGTGATCACTATGCAACTCAAACTAATGCCCCAATAGAATATTTCTTCATCTCACCAAGGCATGAACTATGGCGGTTAACTCCAAGTCATGCGTAGGATAGTTCAACTTGTGATCCTTGATTTTGTGAGACTCATAGGCTATCACACGTCCATCCTGCATCAATACTACTCCTATACCATCCAAAGATGCATTAGCACACACCACAAATTCTCCAACAGGATGATGAACTGCCAAAATAGGTGTGCTAGTCAACCTCTCCTTAAGAGTCTAAAAGGTTGCCTAACACTGCTCTGACCAAATGAAATTCTTCCCTTTCCTCTGAAGGGAAGCGATAGGGTGAGCTATCCTCAAAAAACCCTACACAAACTACTGATATTAACCTCCTAAACCCATAAAACTATGAACCTCACCAACATTAGTGGGCGCAAGCCAATCTATGATGGCTTGGATCTTCAAAGGATCCACGACAATACTCTCTCTAGAAATGACATGACCCAAATATCTCACCTTTGTTTGAAAGAATTCACACTTTGTCAAATTTTCATATAGCTGATTCTCCCTTATACATTGAATACTTGTTGCAAGTGCTCCTTGTGTTCCTCCATAGTCCTCAAATAAATCAAAATGTCATCCAAGAACAAAAGGAAAAACCTATCAAGATAGGTACAAAACACTCCATTCATCAAGCTCATAAACACAAACGGTGCATTTGTCAACCTGAATGGCACAGCAGTGAAGTCATAGTGCCCATATCGAGTGCAAAATGTAGTCTTATGAATGTCTGCCTCAAAGATATGCAACTGATGATACCCTGACTTAAAATCAATTTTTGAAAACACCCTGGCTCCCTTAATCCAATCAAAGAGGTCATCAATCCTCGGCAAGGGATATTTTTTCTTCACCATCACCTTATTCAACTACCGATAGTCAATACATAACCAAAGGGATCCCCCCTTCTTCTTCACAAAAATGACCGATGCTCCCCAAGGAGAGACACGAGACGAATGCACCCCTTAGCCAACAACTCCTCTAGTTGCAACCAAAGCTCCTTAAGCTCCTGAGTGGTCATCCAATATGGAGCTCAGGAAATAGGCTCTACTCTGGGAACAAGATCTATCCTAAAATTGATGTCACACTTAGGTGACATCCCCAAAATTTCACTAGGAAAGAAATCTGCACATTGCCTAAGGATAGGATGATTTTCAAGGGACACCTTTCAACTCTCCTGTAACTCCAAATCATTAACCATCATAGAAAACAACTGGAAACCCTGACGCATACATCTGATAGGCTATCGTTAGGTCCCATTACTTTAGAAGATAGAATTCAATATGTTGACCGGGTAATGTTCAAGGAAATTTGCAATAGAAGAAGACTTGACTATATCCCTTAGATTTTCTAACTTCTTAGAACAGCTAATATTAATTCTAACTTAAGGCCGTCTAACTATTAAGCTATAAAGTAGTTTATCCTAAGAAAACTAGAAAGAATAGGAAAACTAACTTAGAAAGCATAATAACTAAATTAAACAGTACAAAAATAATTAAACTAAAGAGCTTGGTAAACTACGAAAGCAGAAAACTTGTAAACAATCCATGAAACATCTTATTTAATAGTAAAGTTTCTAACAGTTAACAACAAGAAACTACAGAAGTGAAAGACAACGAGTGCTCCAAAACTTCAGACACTACAATTATAAACCCAATAATTATCTACAGAATGACTTTTCATACAATAAAAATAATATAAAGAAAAGTACTCATCTATTTAAGCTATCTTCCCTTGAGTGGCCAGCTTGCGGGTTATTACTTCGCTCTCAGATCACATACACAACTGGTCTAGAAATTCTTTCATTAAACATAATTTTTATCCATAACTCACAACTCAAAAGTATTTACATAATAATCTCTTTATTCATAACTCAGAAAAACAAGTTGACAACATAACATTACTATTTCATGCGTTATATTGTTTATGGAGATTACATCTTTTATAGAAAAATTCTAACTAAATCCTATATTTTAGATGGTACAGATAACCTCTGAAAAAGTCTATAACAGATTTACAAACAAATTTTATGTCTTTAAAACCCATTACAT
The DNA here is from genome assembly GCA_007258455.2 of Sequoia sempervirens. Lineage (NCBI taxonomy): Eukaryota > Viridiplantae > Streptophyta > Pinopsida > Cupressales > Cupressaceae > Sequoia > Sequoia sempervirens. Next base: position 198,047,600 of record VDFB02075321.1, read on the forward strand.
AAGTATTAAAGAGGCTCAAATCGAGCCATGAAGTTTTTGACTTAAAAACATAACAAAAACTAAGACTTAAAAGCAACTGATTCTTTGGTCCATCATCCTAAAGTTATGGAGCATGTTTCTAGCACATACCTTCAACCTATTCTAGAGCACATGCTAGTTGAATACTTCTTATCTGCAACTTGATGACTGGTTATTATCCTACAAAACACTTAAAACAACCCATTAAATTTGTATTGGAAAAATACTCCAATAAATCATAGGAAATAAAGTTTATACAATTTCTCCTTAAGAGACAAGCAATTATTTCTCCTAAATTTTAATTAATTGGCAGAGGATAAGAATTTTGCATATATGAAATAGGCCTTTATTATGTTATTATGATGAGGTTATTTTTACCTCATCATTTCCTCCCCTTCCTAATTCTTGGCAGGTCCTCCTGCCCCTTAACTATGACCCTATCTTCTGTTCCATTCTTCATATTTGGCACTGACATCATACAGATCCCTTGCTGTTGCATCAAAATTTATAGGGGCATGGTGGAAGCCTCTATGGAAGCAACTCCCCCTTTTCATTCACTGAAGATTTTATCATCTTGATCTATATTAACATTGAAAGTAGGGGCTGGAAAAAGCAGTAAGGGAGGTCTATACCTCATCCCTATCCATTTTATTCTAAGATCTTCCAAGATTTGAGCCAAGGAATCTGCTCTTCTAAAGGGCCATCTGATGTTAAGAGGGCGGATCACCTCTCTTTTCTTTAGATATGCAGGTAATGGAGTGTATCTCTCTTCACATGCATGCCAGGCTCTACCAATCAATTTCTACCCCTGATCCACAAAATGATTATAACAGAGTCGAAGGATTTCATCATATCTTTCTTTCATTTTCTCATTCAATAGAAGAGCTAAAAAGGTATTCTTAAAAGCTGCATGTCTACTATTAGGGGATCTCATCTGAAGACCCACATTTTTCTCTGCTTGGGCATATTCCCTGTTGTGCTCCTGCCAATGCATCTGATTATGCATGGTGGACAACAAAAATATCAATTGCACTTCTCCAACAAAAAGGTTAATGAAGAAATCAATATGTTTTTCTAATAAAAGATCATGAACAAAGAATTCACAAAGCATATCCCGATCTTCAGGAGTTGATTTTGCAAATATTTTAACAAATTCTTTATCCTCTAGTTCATAAGGCTGATTATTATAAATTCTTAGCAGTTTCCATCTTAACCATTGGTCATTTAGAAACATTGAATACAATCTTGATGGTCTTCTACAAGATAAAATAAATTCTCCTATTTGACATGCATCTTGCTTCCCTCTATAGGCTTTATGAAATGATTCTTTTAACAATACCATTTCCATTTTCAACCTGTTATTTTCATTTTTTGCATTCTTTAGGAAATAGCACCGTTCCATCCATTTCATTAACAATGGAGGAATCTAAACTTGGAACCATTCAATTACCGTTGGTTCAGTTTGAACTTCTTTTGATTCCACCATTGGTTTATTTGTATTTTCCTGTAAATCTTGTTCTAATTCCACAATCCTACTAAGAGAAGCATTCAATTATTCTTTTTGTCTTTTCTTTTTTTCTTCAAAAGCTGAAAACATAAGCATAAAATTCTTTTTTAAACTTTGAATTTCTTTATTTAGATCAACTTTGTGTATCCTATTTTCTTGATTACAATTCTAAATTTTTGTTTGTAGTTCACGAATGAATATATTTTTTTCTTGTATCTATAGTTTCAAATCTTGTATCTCCTGATCTATTTTACTTATCATAGCAGTGTGTACCATTATTTATTCTTGTTGTAGTTCCATATGTTCCTTATTTTTGTGCAACTGACTTCTCAGCTCATCAATTTCTAATCTTAATTTTTCCAACTCTGCATTAGTATTTTCACTTTCAACCATTTTAACAACTCTATTCACAACAGGGGACAAATTCCCTAAAAAACTATTTTCAACCTCCATGGAAGATGGAGATTTCTCTTTTTCTGGTTTCTGAATTTCTTGGTCAAGGGATTCTTCAAACATTTGGTGAGGATATATTTCTTCAACAAAGGTTTCTTTTTCTAGGGACTGATGAATCTATTCATCTGTTTGCAAAGGTTTTTGTTGCTTTTTGGATTTTGATCCACTTCCTATACTCTACACCGGGGTTTCCATAGACTTAGAGGATAACCTTTTGCTTCTCCTCAAAGGAGGAGTATTCTTATAAGTAGAAATTGTTGGTGCATTCTGATAAGTAAGAATGGTTCTTCTTTTCCTCTTCCTAAAGGGATTACTCTCTACATTTGGATGTATGATCTCAACATCTACTGACTGGTCTGGGGTTTCAAATTCCTCATTTATAGATTCTGGCACTTCTTCACCAAGGGTTGTGGGAATATGAGCTTCAGGAGCCTTAGAGGCTTCAGGGGAAGTTGCTCCAGAAGGTGAAGCGACTTGTTTAGAAGATTCCCTTGGTTCTAATTTTCTTTTGGACAAAGGCTTTTCAAACTTGCTCAGAAATTTCTCCCACTTGCTCTCAGGTTTCTTACGAAAATGATATTTACAAATTAACTTAATTAACCCACGGTGTTTTAATGGCCCAGAACCAGTCTTATATCTTTCTATGGAAGAATTAATAGAATCACTCAAAAAGTGAGGAAAATTAACCCTAAGGGTAGGGTTTTCTTTCCCATGCCATAAATGTATTTGTTGTCAAATAAAGTTTGCACCCTTGCTAAGCTATCAACTATAGAAACCTATTGACACATGGGAACACTTCGAGGTTGTGGGTGACCTGGGAATGAAGTGGACCTCCAGATTATGGGCTAGTTCCTCTTAAGATATTTTAAGAAAAACTGAAGAATGATAAGGGAAAGAGTAAGAAGGATGTACTTGAATTCAAAACCTATCACTAACAAGTGATACACCAAAGATCAAAATATGGCAATACTACAGAAAACTCACAAAAAATCTCAATAGAGCTAAACAATCTCACAATACATAGATTTATGTTTATAAAAACAAGTCTATGTAAGGTTCCGACTATTCTAAGGCTTAACACAAGGAAAACAAAGATGTTTTCACAGAGATATGTGCAATAGAAAGAGACCACTAACATAAACCAGCTTTATGACATAATATCCTTTGCATCCAACACTGAAGGAATCTGATAAAATAAAGGATCATACAAAATTCTATCATGCAACTCACAACCAGTCACTAAAACAACAAAGAAAATCTGTGAAGGAAATGACTTTCTATTGAGAAAATAAGGAGTCTTTGTGTTACAGATCTGTAGTATTATGAAAATGAGTTACAAAGTCTGAATAATGCTCTTTCAACAATCTCCTAACCAAGAACTGCTTTACAAAGAGGCAAAAATGCCATATATACCAAAGAGTGTTAGCCCCTGCCCTAGGGTTTACAGAAATGAGTCGGTGTCTGGACACGTCGGCCCTAGAAGTGTTTTGGAATGAAGTTAATGAGGTGTCAAATGTGCATAGCCTACTCATGTTGGTGAAAGCTCGCTCCCAGGCATGGCCTTCAGATCTTTTACAACAACTGCATTAACTTGCAGCCCTCGTGTCTAGCCTCGAGACTTCGTCAGAGCCATTTTGAATGCTCTGCGACATGGTCATTAATGTCGACCCACTTTTGCTAGCTGACATCCCAGTTGTTATTGTGACTCATGGTTTCTTCCTCTTCGGCCTTCAATTTTTTTAGCAAGTTGACCCCCTTCGAGAAGTAGCAGCAGATCTACCTGTCAAATCCAAACGCCATTGCTTCACCGAGCCAACCCATGCCGCACACATTTTGTTGATCATTCTTTACAGGGGGAGTCAATCAGTCAAACTTCCCATGATTTTCCCTAGCACCTTCTGATTGGTTGAATTCGTGCCACATAGATTCCCAGATGGTCAAAGGTCACTCCATCAAAATCGCATGTCGGTGAGACACTAACCGTATCTCCCCGATGCGATTATGCCCTTCAGCAACTATCGGCAAGACATCATAGTGAGTGGCTAGAGTTATATCGATATCAAAAAATGTTTCCCAGACTATCGCTGTCGGCCAGAGGTCTCACCGAAGCCTATAACAGATCCATCGCTATCAGCAAGACACCACCCTATTGGTGAGACTTCATAGCGAACTCCTCCACTCTCCCCAAGCTTGAATCCTCTGGTGGAGTCGGAGTCGGGATGAGAACCAAAATGGGACCGGAGTCGAAATGGGGGAAAAACCAAATAGTTCACGGAATTGGAACCAGAACCAAATCCGGACTTGAAACTTTTCCGAAGTTTCAAGTTTGGATTCCGTTCCGATCCCGCCCCCGACAACGTACAAGGCACGAAGGAAGAAAGAAAAACACAAGGAAGAACAAAGAGGGGGAGACATTCCCTAACCACCGGCAGCCAAAAGCAAAGAAAAGAAGGGCAGAACTGGGATCGGAACCTGAACGGAAACAGGAACTGGAACTTTTGAAAAAGTTCCAAGTTCAGTTTCAGTTCCGATCCCGAGTCTGGTAAAATGAAGAAAAGTGCCTAAGGAAAAGAAAACCCAAGGCACACAAAAACAAAGACCAAAGGATGCCCAAACATAAACGGGATTAGGACAAAAACTGATCCTAAGCGGAACACAACGGGTGGGTTCGGAAACAAATTTGACACTGAAACTTTCATCAAGTTTCAAGTTAGGATTCCGTCTCGAACCCGCCTTCGATGACATGCAACGACAACGAAAAAGGGGATGAAAAAGGAAGAAAAAGAAGGGGAGGAAACACCCCCCGACCACAGAAAAGAGAAAAAAAGGTAAGACAAACAAACAAGCCCGGCGGAACCGAGACCAGAACCAAATCAGGAACTAGAATTTTTGGAAAAGTTCCAAGTTCGGATTCGGTCTCGACCCCGCCTCCGACAAAACAAAAAGAAAAAGGGCGTAAGGAAAACACAAGGGAAAGGGGAAAACAAGGAAAAAAAAAAGGGAGGACCCCCCAATAAAAATGAACATCTGCACGCTAGGCTCAACCCTTGTGGGAACCACATTTAATCCACGTGTCGAATTTTAAAACATAATTTTCCCCCCGAAGCTGCACAAGAAGCAAACCAGTTAGAAAATATGTAACCCTGATGCAAATGTTCCTTCAGTTGGCCTTCGAGAACACCTGAAAGCATGGGATACCCTGCCTGATGGAACCCGTAGGTGAAAAATGGGTAACAACATTAACATGAGAAATGTAGGTCCTACCACAGTAGTGAGTTGGCCTTCACAAGTGAAATATTTAATAATCCATGCAACCGCAGTGCGCTAGGGTTCTAATATGGAAGTTTGTTGGAACCCTTTATTTTGTCCTCTAGTACTGATAACTATCATGGGCTGAGGGTCCCCTTTCCTAAGGAATAATTATGATAATTTATGATATGTAATTTGAGTTGTTTCTGATATTTTTATGCCAAAATTATCCAACCCTGAGAGACAAGAGATGATTTTTGGACTCACCTTAAAATGCTTTCCATGAAGTGTCACCTGACCATTTGAGTAATGCTTTGCAAATGGATTCACCAACTTTTCATTGTATCCCTCAAACTTTTTGATGAAATCCAACCAACCCACTTCCTCAAACAAACCAAAAATATTGCTTAACCCCAGTAATTTTTCTGCAAAAGTTGGCTCAGATTTCTTCTTTGTACCCCCCATTTTCTTTCTCTTGTCTATCACCCTGTTGAAATTCAATAGTGCAAGAAGCTTATGCATAATTATTTTTGAAAATATAATCAAAATGTGATTATTTATTTATCTTTTCCCGGAGCTTACTGTGTAATAATACCGACTTGCATGGATGGCCACGAAAAGAGTGTCATACTTAGTAATTAATTTCCAAGTGGCTCAAGTTACTAAATTAGGAAGGGAAACTCATTCCAATTAATTACACCTTATTCAACAATAACTACTTACTTAAAGCAAAAATTTGTACTTACTCACCTTCTATGATCACTTGAAGATCTTGTACCTTTACCGATTTGACAGGATGATGAAATGGTATTGGCTAAGGTGATAGCTTAGTTATTATGACATAAGTGGAGAAGCTTGTGAATGATAGAGTCATCAATGAAGACATGCTATCATGGTGGTTTTATTATGATAAAAGCAGGCTTTTAAAAAGAAAGAAGGCGTATGTACCAATGTATGATAATCAAAGTATCGAAGAAAATTGAAATTTTATAGAAAAGAGTGGCGGAAATTAAAAAATGAATAAGTTTCGGAGCATGAAAAGGAGCATGCACTCGAAACTAGCAAGGTGAACAAGTTCCGAAGCATCACCAAAAGATGCAGCCGAAATGGTAACTAAATGAAAGTTTCAGAGCATCATTGAAAGATGCAGCCAAAGCAACAATGAAATGAAGGTTCTAGAGCATCGTCGAAAGATGTAGCCAGAGCAGCAACAAAATGAAATTTCTGGAGCATCGTTGAAAGATGCAGCTGGAATGATAACCAAATGAAATTTCTAGAGCATCATCGAAAGATGCAGCTGGAAAGAAGAAAGATGGAAAAAATGAATGAACTCGAACTTCAGGAGATTATATCATTCTACAGGAATGACCTTCTAATGTAGTGAGCTGAGGTGCAAGTTCCGGAGCATCGGGAATTTAGACCGTCAAGTTCTAGAGCATCGAGCATTTAGACCATCAATTTTAGATACGTAGGCAATGACTATTGACTAAGAGAGTTCGTGAATCACCATGACTGGGTTTCAGCAGAACTGTGCCATTCGAGAAAACTTTAGAAATTTCATATGGCCCTAGCCAATGAGTCCTATGTTTTCCTTTATGATCTTTATATCTAGAATCGAATAGCAAGGCCCAGTCACCTTTATGGAACTCTCTCTCCTTAAATGTTTTTCATGCAAAATTTTCCACTGATGTTGAACCAATTTAGTTTGATGGACAACATCTAGACAAAGCTCATCCAACTCACTCAACTGTAAAACTCATTCTATTTGGGCTCGTTTCAAATCTAGACCCAACTCCATAGCTATACGTAGGGTTTGGAGTTCAAACTCAATGGGAAGAAGAGGTTTCTTCCCAAAAACAAGTTCATAGGGGCTGAATCCAGTTGTGGATTTCCATGTTGTGTTGTATGCCCAGATGGCTTCAAGAAATTTCCTAGCCCAATCTCTTCTTCCTGAAGAGACCATTTTTGTCAATATGTTTTCCAACTCCCTATTAGTCACCTCTACTTGACCGTTTGCTTAAGGGTGATAAGGGGATGACTTCTTATGACTTACTTGAAAATGTTTTTTAAATTCCAAGAGAACTTTGGACATGAATTGGGGTCCCTGATCTGTAACAATGGTTTGGGGGGCTCCAAATTTAAGAAAAAATTGATTATAGAGAAAGTCAGTGACTTGCTCTTCTCTGGAAACCTGTAAGGCTTGAACTTCTACCCATTTTTTTAGATAATCAATGCAACCTAATATGTATTCTTTCCCTTGAGAGGAAGGATCTATGGGGCCGATAAAATTTAATCCCCACTTTTCGAATGGTTCAAGGGTTACCTCTGGCTGCAATGACATTTCTGCAGAAGCAGATGGTCTTCCTACCCTTTGACATTCATCACAACGACGAACATAATTTTTAATGTCTTTATGCATTGGAGGCCAATAATATCCGGTGCTTACAATTTTATGAGAAGTTCTCTTTGTAGATCAATGACCCTCAGAAGGATCATTGTGATAGGCCCTCAAGATACTATAAGTTTCATTGGCCTTGACACATCTTCTGAAAACCATATTGGGTCCACAACAGAATAACATTCCATCAATCCATTTAAATTTTGCACTCTCTCGAATAAGGCGCTTCCTTTGTTTTGATGTAAAACCAAGGGGTACTTTAGAGGAGGCCAAATAGTTGGCAATATCAGCAAACCAAGGGGTCTTTGTAGAAATGGCAAATAGATTTTCATCTGGAAACTCATCTTGCATAGGTGCACGATCGCCCTCTTCTTGTTTGATTCAAGACAAAAAGTCTGCCACCTCATTAAATCTCCCTAGCTTGTCAAGTATTGTCACATTGAACTCCTGAAGGAGTAGTAACCATCTTATTATTCGACCATTAACTACAAGTTTATTCATTAAATATTTTATAGCTGAGTGATTTGTACAGACTATAACTTTATATCTTGTAATATAATGGAAAAAAAATTTAATGGCATGAACCATAGCCAAAAATTCTTTTTTTGTAGTCGTATAGTTCCTTTCAACAGATGTCAAGTTTTCACTAATGAAATATATGGCATATTTACCCCAATCCTCATCTTCTTGCCCCAATACTGCACCAATTGCATCTTCTGAAGCATCGACATAAATGTGAAAGGGAAGACTCCAATTTGGCCCACGCAGTATGGGAGTAGAGACAAGCTTCTCTTTTATCGTTTCAAATGATTGTTGACACTTAGATGTCCAATTAAACTCCACATCTTTTTAGAGAAGAGAAAACATAAGGGTTGCTATCAAACTGAAGCTTTGTATGAACCTTCTATAGTATCCAGCATGTCCTAGAAAACTTTGAACATCTATTTGTGTTTGAGGAACAGTCAATTGTTGAATGACTTCAATTTTCTTGGGATCAACCTTCTTTATTCCTTCAGAGGAAATATGATGACCTAAGACTATTCCTTGTTCCACCATTATTAAACACTTCTCATGGCTAAGGGCTAATCGATTATCCTCAAAAACTTTGTTAAACCTTGTCTAGGTTTTGAAGGGATTCATCATAGGTTGACCCATAGACTGTGAAATCGTCCATATAGACCTCTACAAAGTCATTAACGAGCACAACAAATATAGCCAAAATAGCTCTTTGGAAAGTTGCTGGAGCATTACAAAGTCCAAAGGGAAGAACTTGGTATGCAAATGTGCCCCATGGACAAGTAAACATCATCTTATCTTGGTCTTCTGGTGCTACCTGAATTTGGATGTAACCACTAAATCCATCTAAAAAGGAGAAATATTTCCTTTGAGCCAAGTTGTCCAAAACCTGGTCAACAAATGGTAAGGGAAAATAATCTTGATAAGTGGCTTTATTGAGTTCTCTATAATCTACACAAATTCTCCACTTCCCATTTTTCTTTGGTACAACAACCATAGGTGACACCCACTTACTATCAGAGATCGAATGAATAAATCCTGCATGGAGGAGTTTCTCAATTTCAATTTTGACAAGATCCTTTAACGTAGGATTGAGTCTCCTCTATGGGTAACGTGCAGGCCTTATGTTAGGATCAGTGTAAATTTGATGTGTACAAACACTCGGGTGGATTCCCCTTATATTTGTATAGTCCCAAGAAAAATATTTAGACCTTTTTACCAACACATTAAATAATTTATCCTCTTGTATTTCTGTCAGCCAACTATTGATGTTCAGGTTTTTTCTTGGCAGTAGCATAATTGTCTTTGTTCCTGGTTGGGCCGAAGTGATAGTATGCATCGGTTGTAACAAGGTGTTAAGAGGAAATTTATGAGGTATAAGTCGATGAAATATTGTAATATCCTCAAAGAAATGGATCGTTCTAGGAATCATATTAGCCAAGGGACAAGGAATTCCCATGGTAGTATAATTTTGTTCCATTCCACTTATATCAATCAGTTGTCCCAAAATTTCTGGCACATCAACTATTTCCTCCTCACTTGAGCCTATAGCTAGATGTGCCACTTCGTTTACTAACTCAGCCTCTAATTCCTCTCCATGTTGTTTAATCACTACCATGGCTAATGAGGAAAAACTGTCTTGACCATTAGATTCTTCTGGTTCATCAACCCAGACTTTATCATGTTCAGTGGGTTTAGCAGGAGGATATAAGAATAACCGTTTACTATTTGGACCATGTGAAATGGTCATTTCTCCTTCTCGGAAATCAATTTTAGCCACGAAAGTAGCCAACCATGGTCTTCCAAGAATTATTGGATAGCTATCTTTGGGCGTAAGTGATTGGATTATCTGGAAGTCAACTGGATATTCCCATCCATCAACTTTGACAAGAACATTTTTAATAATGCCCTTTGGAACAACTATAGACTGATTTTCCATCTGTAAGACTGTAGTTTTGGGACATAAATCAGTAAGGCTTAATTTTTCCATCACATCCACAGTCATCACGTTAATAGCTGCTCCTAAATCCACTAACGAATTAGGTATTGCTACCTCATTAATTGTGACAGTTATCAGTGGACTCCCAGGATCATCATATTTTGGAGCGACTGTCTTTCCAGACAAAAAATCAGTTAAATAGCCCTCGATGTGCACAGTATTTATTTTCTTTGGTTTCCTTCACAGAGTTTTAATGCATAGCTATTTTATCAGTTGATTCAACTCAGGAATTTCCTTTATTGCTTGCAGCAAAGGAACCTCTATTTGCAGTTTTTTGATTTCTTGAATTAATGTAGTTTCAGAGGTCAAAGACATTTTCGAAGTATCTTTTGGAGTTGTCAATTTCAGACTCTTTGGAAAGGGTGGTTGAGTTTTCTCCTTTGAAGGAGTATCCTTCCTAAGTTCAGTTGAAGATTGACCTTCCTGCTCCTGAGGTAAGTCAATTGCTCTTGCTGCTGAAGGAGGCACAATATTATTTGCAAGAGCGGTGTAGTTAGGTGAAGTATCCTTCTCAAAAGTTTTAGGAATCAATTCATCCATGATTTCTTCAATGGTGGGTGACTGAAGTGTTCTACCAGAGCGTAACTAAACATTTCCACAATGAATTGCATTATGTCCAGTAACATTATCTTGTTTAGTAGTATATACCAGAGTATTCTGTTGACTATTCTTAGGATTGGGAAGTGGTTGTGCCAGAAGCTGAGGTTGATTTATCTACTCATTCTGAGGAGGATTCTGAGGTGGCGGTAGTAGATTCTATTGTTGATTCCTCCTAGGACCAGTATAAAATTTATTATGTCCTTGATTCCATTGGGGAGCAGTATGTTGTGGGTACCATTGTGGTTGAGATTGTTTTGGCCATTGTTGAGTTCCCCATGATTGATTTTCCCATTCAGGGGGTCCCCAATAAAGAGCTCCCCAATAAGGTTGTGGAGGTAGGGGTTGATTCCAAGATGGAGGCCATTGATTACTAGCCCAATTTTTTGGTGGTCTCCAGATTGGAATTCTGCCCATAAGAGAAGTTACCTCCTTGGTGTTGATTTAGCACATTTATTTCTTCTTCAACCTGAACTATTTTTTTCTTAGTATTCTTAAGATTAGTAAGAATCTCACACTGGTTGGTAGGATGGTTTTTCTCACAGAGTTGACAAACATTGATCTTTTTAAAAGGAAACTCTAGTAAAAGATGTTTGTTTCAACACCTAGGACAATAGATTGAAAAAGTCTCAAGGTTACGTGTCTTTTCTTGTATGACATCCAACATAGTGTTCAATTGAACAAGTATGTTCGTTTTGAGATTTTCTATTTCTTCTCAAAGTTTTCCTATTTCATTAGTCCCTCTAAAAATATTAGTTTTACGGAGTCCTCCTCAAGTACAATAGATTGACAAAGTCTTAGGGTTACATGTCTTTGCTTGTATGCCATCCAAGGTAGTGTTCAATTGAACAAGTATATTCATTTTTAGATTTTCCATTTCTTCTCAAAGTTTTCCTATTTTGTTAGTCCCTCTAAAAAGATTAGTTTACGGATTCCTCCTTGTTAGTCCCTCTGAAATTATGACATAAATCACATATGTCTTCAAGGACTAACTGAGAGACGTCACCTTTTCCCATCAAATCAAGACTTCTTCTTGCGTCCTCATCGAGTCCTTTGAGAAATATAGTCTTTAGAATCTCAACACTAATAGTCGTTTCTCCACATTGTTTAGATAAGAAAAGAAACCTATCTTGATAGTCCTCTAGACTCTCATCCTTATTTTTCCTACGTTTAAACAACTCTTCCTTATAATCACTCACCCTACAATAACTCTGATATTTATGCAAGAAAATAGTCTCCATTTCCTCCCAAGATGTTATACTTCCAGCTGGTAGTCCCATAAACCAACGCTTAGCCGAATCCTTCAAAGTAGAAGGAAACAACTTTAGTTTATGGTTATCATTTTTTATAGTCATAGGTTTGACAAAGGACCTTGAATTCAAAAATAAATTGGTCTGGGTCTTCCGAGGACAAGCCATGAAAGGTTGGAAGGAAAGCTGGAGAAAGTTTTTTCATCGTAGTATCATCATCTGCATCCAAAGTAATAGGATAAGTGAACATTCGAGGTGGTGGAGGATCATTGTTATTACGGTCGGCCTTCTTGTGGTTAGCTTTAGCCCTACGATCTCCCATGATTTTCAAAAGAATATGTTCCTCAAGGATACTTCCCTCTACAACAGGTTGCTCTACTGGATGATCTTCAGGAAAATAGTGGAAAGCCTCTGGTGCGTTAGGCTCAAGTAATTCATCAATAGAGTGGTCTTCTGAGACTTGGGCCTCCCTATGCATGATGGGAACATATTCTGGGGGATTCTTTGGTGTAAATCATCTTTGAGGGCCTCTTTTCCTGACCATGCTGAAAAGGAAGCCAAAGATGGTATTTTGGCCTAAAAAGAGATATTTGAAGCGTCTTCTATTAACACTCAAGCAAGAAAGCTAGGAGTCCCCATAAAAAGTGCCAAAAAGTGATAGGATGTCGTTAGGTCCCATTACTTTAGAAGATAAAATTCAATATGTCGATCGGGTAATGTTCAAGGCAATTTTCAATAGAAGAAGACTTGACTATCTCCCTTAGATTTTCTAACTTCTTAGAGCAGCTAATATTAATTCTAACTTAAGGTCATTTAATTATTAAGTTGTAAAGCAGTTTATCCTAAGAAAACTAGAAATACTTAAACTAGAAAGCATAGGAAAACTAACTTAGAAAGCATAATAACTAAATTAAAAAGTACATAAACAATTAAACTAAAGAGCTTGGTAAACTAAAGAAGCAAAAAAACTTGTAAACAATCCATGAAACATCTTCTTTAACAGTAAAGTTTCTAACAGTTAACAACAAGAAACTACAAAAGTGAAAGACAACGAGCACTCTGAAACTTCAGACACTACAATTATAAACCCAATAATTATCTACAGAATGACTATTCATACAGTAAAAATAATATAAAGAAAAGTACTCATCTATTTAAGCTATCTTCCCTCGAGTGGCCAGCTCGCGGGTTATTACTTCGCTCTCAAATCACATACACAACTGGTCCATAAATTCTTTCATTAAACATAATTTTCATCTATAACTCACAACTCAGAAGTGTTTACATAATAATCTCTTTATTCATAACTCAGAAAAATAAGTTGATAGCATAACATTACTATTTCATGCGTTATATTGTTTCTGGAGATTACATCTTTTATAGAAAAATTCTAACTAAATCCTATATTTGAGATGGTATAGATAACCATTGAAAAATTCTATAACAAATTTACAAAAAACTTTTATGTCTTTAAAACCCATTATATAAGTATTAAAGAGGCTCAAATCAAGCCATGAAGTTTTTGACTTAAAAACATAACAGAAACTAAGACTTAAAAGCAACTAATTCTTCGATCCATCATCCTAAAGTTCTGGAGCATGTTTCTAGCACATGCCTTCAACCTGTTCTAGAGCACGTGCTAGCTGAATAATTCTTATCTGCAACTTGATGACCGGTTATTATCCTACAAAACACTTAAAATAACCCATTAAATATGTATTGGAAAAAAATACTCCAATAAATCATAGGAAATAAAGTTTATACAATTTCTCCTTAAAAGACAAGCAATTATTTCTCCTAAAGTTTAATTAATTGGCAGAAGATAGGAATTTTGCATATATGAAATAGGCCTTTATTATGTTATTATGATGAGGTTATTTTTACCTCATCAACATCTCCTCAACTGCAAAGCAAAAATCATATGCAAGGAGATGGGTCTCTGAATTCCAATTACCTCTACCTCTTTTCTTGAATCATCCATACACTGCATTGACTTACGCCAAGAATCTATTACTACTTTATGAGCATCCAACCAATCCATACCCAACACTATATCATAAGATCCTAAGGGTATGATGTGAAGATCCACTGTGGTAAAGAGAGTACCAATCCTCAATCCACATCCATACATGAGGGATTCTACCGCTACTTTAGCTTTGGAAGCCAATTTGACCTACCACCTATCATCCTGCTTTGTTGCCACCAATCCACATCGCGCCACTAAAGAAGGGGAAATAAATGAATTAGAAGCACCAGAGTCAAATAGGATAGAAAAAAAAATACCCTACAACACACCTATGGTCTCCACAGCTATTCCATGATGCTCTTCTTGGTGGTTATCAATCACTGCAAACACTCTATGAGACTTGCCTACATCACCCATTGTCAGCTCTGAAGCTACCGACCTCTGACTGAATCTTATAGTACTCTTCTAAGGACATTTCCTAGCTAAATGGTCCTGTTGGCCACAAGAAAAATATCTTGTACCTTTGTCATACCCCCTGCCACCTGAGGGTGCATTGGACTATTGAAAACTACCTCTACTGACTGCAAACTATGTGCTCTAAGTCGGCTGATCAGGATGATAATGCTTGGCTCGTTGCCAACTCTGATTTTTCCCAGACTGAGAACCACTACTTTGATGAGACTAAAAGTTCTTCGATTTTGATTGGGAATGTTGTTGTTACTACTATCCACCCTTAGTAGGTGCATGATGGATCCTAGAGGAACCCGCTACCTGAGACTAACCACCTTGGGATGCGAAGCCTATTGGAGGTGCACTACCAATCGACACACCTGCCTGTCCTCCTAAACCCATGGCCAGATTCTCCTCTACTATCCAATCCTTCTCTATTGTGAACTCCATGTTTTCTAGCTCAAAAACATGGAGTCCCCCACTAATACAAGCATTCAAAATCCTAATGAAGTGTTTAACCAACATGGCCTCATCATCACCAATACCTACATATTGCTTAAGCTTGAAGAACATGTGCTCATACTGCTCCAAAGACATAGCCATCTACCTCAACTCATGAAACTCATCAGCATAACGCTCTCTGGTGGTCTAACAAAAAGTGAGCTCTAAACCTCTCCAAAAAAATCTCCCAAGAAACTGAGGCAATATCCAAATGTATTTATATTCCTCCAATTGCCACCATGTAGAGGAAAAACCCCTAAGGTGCATGCTGGTGCATCTCACCTTGGTGTTACTACCATATGGATGCATGGAAAAACACTTGGTCATATCTATCAACCATTTCTATGCCTCTAATCCACCACTAGAACCATCAAAGGTAGGAGGATGTGCCCTCAAGAGATCCCTCATATGTCCTACTAAAATCGTATCCTATTCTACTACATCTCTCCTCCTAGTAGACCTTTCTCTCTCCCTATCCACCTATTGATTAACCTCCTATCTAGGACCTAGATGGGAAAGGACCTTATCAAGAAAATGACACAAATAAGCTCCCTCTAACTCTGACTAATCTGGATTCTGACCCCCACTTTCTTGATCATTCTGAAAACTTTTTTGTTCCCCACGATCACTCTCGTGGAAACTCTAAGATGGGGTATTGTAGCGGTTAGCCCCATGACCACCACTTGACCTCTACCACATCCCCGACCTCGACCTTGACCTCTAGGAATCTTCCTAAATAGACATCACCAAAGGAAAAGTCTCAAGTTTTTAGGCGAGGATGACAAAAGGGAAACATAATCTTTAGAGTCTAAGCAACTAAGACAACATAATAGGCTCCTATAATACCAGAGCACCCAGTGTTAGAACTTGGGCTCTAATGCTCTGTGTAATGCCCCACCATGGAACCCCAAGGGACAACACTTAACAACTTGAATTAATAAAGAAACAATTTTGTTTAAATGAAACACACAACAAATTGCATAACATAAGTTAATAGGTAATCTAATCCTAAGTCCTCTAAGGTCCCATGACTATGATACTAACATATCTATCAACCAAGCTAACAAGAATCATTTCATTATCTACAATGATTACATGAGTTAACGAACAAGCTAAGTTCATTTTAAATCATCACATTATAAGATCCTACATTAATCATTTTCATAACAAGTCATCAAATAAATAACATTCAAGATCATTTCAAATAACTATCATATGTAAAATACATCACTTAAATTTTTCCATTACAAGAGAATTCATTACTATCTATTACAACATTACAAGGTTTACAACAATGCTTCCCTAAGATCAATTTGGAAGAATATACATCTGAATTACAATAAGAGATACATTTGACAATGCATATACATAAATGTTGTCTCCTTGAACTAGAGCATGAATTGGAGTCCGCTACACAAGGTTCACCTCCACACACACGAACAAGTAGCAAGGGAACCCAATGGAGGAAAAAGCACCAACCTCCCAACCATGTGGAACCCTAAAGTCCACCCCCTATGCTAGGAGATAACACAAGGTCCCACCACAAAAAAATATTCAAACAAGAAGACAATAGGCTAACATAAACAAGGGCTATACGACACTGGCAACACTTCCAAAGGCACACTTGCAACATAAGAAGAACAATAACTAGGGAATGCTAGACTACAATAGGGAAGAGTGTGATTGCATGGTCCTAACATTGGCTGTCCTGGTAGTCTTTCACTAGACCCTGATCCCCATCTATGGTTGTCCTGGTAAGCCTCTCACTAGGTATCGACCCCATAGGGTGACACATGCGGAACCAACATTCCTTTCATGAGGACAAGGAAGTCGATCTTGCCAACCAGGCCTTCTCAACCCATCCTTAGCCTAAACAAGCACTACAGGCATGGGTGAGGCATCCATTATCTTGATTAATGTGAGAACTACCCTTTCCCCCTAATTCATTATTAAGTTATCATTGAATTAAGAAACTCTCCAATGGGTTGTCCTGGACACCACTTTGGGTTTTGGCCCCCATTGAGAGCCAATCCCTCTACTTGCAACTAGTAAACCCTATAAAATAAGCAAGGAAAATACCATCATGCACACTAAACATAGTCAAATGACTCCAAATATCGTGCAAGGCATAGACCCTCTTGCACATATAACACAATCATAAGAATCAATATATAGTGCAAGGCATGAACCTTCTTGCACACACAAAACATTGCCAAACTTCATTCAAAGTGAAACCACCTAAAGAACCATACCTACAAGATTACTCCCACCCAAACCTCTCGAATCCAACTTAACCACTTGCACAATGACTCCCACTTAAAACAATTTTGAAAATCACTCCATTACCAAACATCAACGCAATATTCATTACAAGCAACCAATCCCATAATAACCACAAAATACATTGTTTCCACAATCACAATTGTTCTCAATAACTAATGACATGGTAAATTTATAATTCAACTATAAAATAATTATAAAAGAAATCAAAACCCTCATTTATCTTAATAAGAGTAAATTAATTTTTTCACTTATTCTTTTCTATAACTATGATACCCATAGATGTATACATACATATACATACATACTGGTCGATTCCACAAAAGGATATAAAAGTCATGGAAAATCCTAACCTAGGAATTGGACATTCCAGCAGGTGACTAACATCTTCTTATGGTTGTTCATTTACATTGTCAAACCAGGGAACATATACTTGAAATGGAGCGGCACTCTATGTGCACTAAGAACCAGTTTCAGTCATAATTTACCAGAAATAAATGCTTGGAAGGAATTCTAATTATGCTGCAGGAATGTAATGTAAAGTTTTCTTAACTTAAGCATAACTTAATCAAAGAAGAAATCATGACAATATTACTAAGAAACAAACTATGAATTGGCCTTACGCTGTAGGAACAAACACGGGGATCGATTCTTGATGCTACAGGAATAATATAAGACTGAGTTTGCGCTGAAACCTTTAAGAATGAAATCTAACTTATAATCAACAGAAGACAAATAACTAAGTACATATACTCACTAAGTGGGCCCCCTTAGCAAGCATCAACCAGTTTATGCAAGAATTGAACTCAAAACTTCATCAACTTTTATTCATAAACTTGGAATCATATACATTGATTGTTCTTCTTGTAAGAAAACTAACACAAAACACGGTTTCTCATTATAATACTAACTTTAATACACTCTGTTGCTCACTCACACAGAAGGAACACTTATTTATATTAGAAAAGAAACTAACTACCTAACTCTAACAGAGAAAGATGTGGACATAAATGCATCCTGAAACCGAGGAACAAACTTCTCATAAATGAAGGAACATCTGTTAAACACGATTCAGAGATAATTTAGTATTCCACTCTTCCTAGATTAATGATCATTTAGATTTCCTCCCAATGACCCGGTTAGAGAGTCTTTGCTGGAACAACTTCCTCGATGCCGTGCTGGAAATGGACTTTACTGCAGGGCCGAGATCTGCTGCACTTTGACTCGTTCATGCTTCCTTCAACAACCTGCGATGCACATGGTGACAGAAGCAAAAGAAATCACGCATGGAAAATAATAGGATACACATTCATTAATCACATATTAAATCCATTTCATTATCCAAAAACCACAAGCATTATATCAGTCATTCGGGAGGTCAAACAGGGTAATTAATACAGACACATAGAGATGTTAAGTTGCAAGAATATAGGAATATGTTGCTACAGGATACTACTCGATTTTAGATAAAAATCCTTTAATCAAAGAATTAAAAAAGCCATCAACAATAAGAGTAAGGGTATTAAAAATAAATCATAATATTCAAATTATGAGCATATTTCGAGCTCATCATTTGCTCCCTACTTATCCTAATGATGGCCCTCCAGCATTAAGCTTTCTAGTTGTTTCTTTGAAATCAGTAGGAGTAGTATGGCCTTGTAATGAAGTTCTAAATTTGTAGTAGAAACCTCTGAAACTTTTCCATCTCTCATACCTGCGGGTTTCTGCATCCTCATTAACATCTTTAGCCCAATAAGGGTAAAGTGGCCACATCAAAAGTGGAGGTTGAAATGTTAATTGTAACCATAACTCAAACCTTCTCTAGAGACCAAGTTGCATATAATTCTTTGTCCTTCTGATGGCTACCTTAAAGTTCAGAGGGCTATGAGGCTCAGATTTCCTTAGACCAACAGTCAGTTTTTCCCATCTTGTTTCAATTCTGGAAGATGAAAGCTTCCAAAACAGATATGTTTGGTCTTTGAACTCATCATACACCTGCTTCCTGATATCAAATATTTTCATTCTTTCTGTCTGATCATTGAATCCATACACAACAATAAGCCAAGTTCTCAAAATTGTGTGGTGAGCTGAGCTTTTAGGTCGTAGTGGAATAGGTTCATTCCTTTTAGCCTCTTCATAAGCCTCTAATTGTCTTCCATAGTTAGTTTCATTGGCCGCCCAAGACATGAGTGACCTTAGATGAATGTCACCAATGTAGAGAAGCGGATTCCACTCTGTTTCAGAGGGAATTAGCAAACCATACAAATAAAACTCACATAAAGAATTTTTCAGCCAACTGGGTGCTACTTGATATGCATCATAAAATTCCTTAGCTGTGTGAATGACAAGGTCTAAATTTCTTGAAATTCTCATCAATTGGAACCAAATAAATTGCTCTTTAAGGAACATAGCATATACCCTAGGTGGTGGTCTACATTCCATAATTTTACCAGTTATCTTCACCATTTCATCCATTTTTTCTTTCATTTCTTTCATTTCTTATTTTTGTCTTTCAATTTCCCTTTTCAATTTCTTCTTTTCTTCTTCCCAAAGACTTTGTTGAATTTCAGTTTTAGCCAAATGGTGGAAACTCAAAGTTTGAAATGTAACAGGCCTCCATGTAGTCCTAAAATATTCCAAATATTCAATTAACAATGTCCTTTTATAAATAACCAATGCTCGACAAGTTTTAGGGGGTAATGAGGTTTCATTGGACACTTTAGACGGTTCAAGTTGTTCTTCCTCTTGCTGCAGGATGAACTCCTATTGCTGCTCAGGAGGAAATTGTGTTTCTTCTGAAACTTGCCTAACTACTTCAGCCAAGTCATCAAGACTTGGCATCCCCCTTTCATTACCACTACCATGTTGTGCTTCCTCAACTTCCACTATCTCAGTTTGCACTTCCCCAGGAATAACATATGGACTTTGTGGAACATTCTCAAATACATTCTGAGAAACATCATGATTGAATTCTTTAGATTCCCCAGGAATTACTATAATTTTAGGTTGAACGGAGGTTGAGGTAACTTTACACTGTTTCCTTGATGAAACTCTTCTTGGAAATGTTTCTAAAGTAACAACTGTAGGAGACACTTTCGTGGCTTTCCTCTTTCTAACTTCCCTAGAGGATTCAGACTCAGCAGGAGAAGATGATAGTGAAACTGTAGTGGCAACAGGCGTTGCTACAGGAGAAACTGCTACAAGGGAAGATGTTGCAGGAAAGAGTGGAGTAGAACGTTTTCGATTTTGAACATGAGGGTCAGATTCTGGGGTTTGTTCTGCCCTAGATGACTCTCCTACCTTTGTTTTCCTTCTTTTCTACCAGCAGACCTGGTTTGTACTTGGGTAGAGGGCTCTGGTGTGGAGGCTAGAGGACTAAGTGCTGCATGAGTAGATGATTCTTGCTCTACTTCCCTACTTGTAGATTCTACTCTCTTTTTATTTTTCTTGTGTTGTGCAGGGAGTGCTCTAGGAGGCTCTGGAGGTTTCAGACCCTTCCGGGCAACAAATTCTTGCCAAGAAAGGGGTGATACATCCCTCAGGGAACACTCAATCAATAATTTAATGAGGGCATAATGGGCGATAGAGTTGTCCCTACCCCTCTGGGTTTCATGGGCACAATATTTCAAAAGGTTTAACAAAAAATTTGGAACATTGACAGCTAAACCGTGCCTCATATGACTCAACAGTTTAAAATGATAGGAATGCAAATAGGAAAAACGTCCCTCACAAGTCAAGTACCTGATTATGAAGGTGGCATATTCCGAGTATGGAGGAGGCAGTGACACCCGTTTGCATCCTTGTTTGGAAACCTCCAAGGGTCCATCTGTTGGTATTGTGAATTCTTCCCTAGCAGAAACAACATCTCTCGCTGAAGGAAAATTTTCTCCTACCACCGGAAGCCCAGTTACTTTTGCAATCCGCTCTTCTGTAATGGCTACTGTCAAACCCCACACTATAGCTTCTCCCTCTGAAAGAGTTCTCAAAAACTCACATGTAACTTCCTCATTATAGGAATCTATCCTCAGAAAATAGTTTAGCCAACCGCAATTGCTGAATGCCTGAACTGCTTGAGGATTTTGCGTCAAGATTTCATGAGCTGTAGGCTCATGTATTACTAACTGGCCACCCATATTCACAAATTATTCCCGCTGAGATCCCTGAAACTCAAACTTCTTCTGAAAATTTGAAAAACTTCTTCTGCGCTGCCGTCACTTTTCTTTACTTTTCCAAGAATGACACAAAGGATAATTGCATGAAATAATTGTTAAAACCTACTCAAATCAAGCAGTTAATTGTTGTTTAGGATGAAAGCATGCAGTCATACTTGGTAAGTACAAGAAAATAAAAAATTCCTTAACAGCTATGATAGTGGCATAAGAAAAAGTTGAAATGGATTATCCTCGCCCCCTACTAAAAATTTGGCATGTGTCCACACATGTGTGAAAGGATAGGTGAAGAACAGACAATGATGACTGATATGTACATAGCAATTAATGAATAAATAAAATAAATCAATGATGTGACAATAAAAGATATCACGTACCTTGTAATAAGTGCTCGTACATGCTGGGAAAGATCACAACGCAACATGAAATGACGGCTGGAATTGAAACCATAAATGAGGGTAGTACAACAGGATGGATGACATGGATGGGTGATGTGGAAGAAGAGGAAATGAATGGTGGTGATGGATGAAAAACGGAGAAAGTGACTTACTTAAAAAGGAAACCTTTATTATGGGCATGCAACATAGAAATTTAAAGAGATGCTGGAGGAGAAAGGCCAAAGCCTTTTGCTGCAGGAAGATCAGTGGCCGCATCCAAAAAAAACTGCTTCATAAAGTCTTCTTTGGACGCTGGCTTATGATACAACCTAAGATGGTGTCCATTAACCAGTAGCTTGAATTAGACAGGATCTATTGTAGCTAACTGAACTGAACCATTATCAAACACATTTTCTATTTCATAAGGACCAAGCCATCTTGTGGTGAGTTTACTTTGATTTTCCTTGTACCTAGAGTCATAGAGCAGCACCCAATCACCAGCAGAGAATTGCTTAGTTTTGATATGGTGGTCATGCCATTTTTTTCTTTACTGTTGGATAGCTTCAGTATGCTGCAAGACAACTTTCCTTATCTCATCCAATGCATTCAGCTGCAGGAGGCGTTCCTTTTGGGCATCTGAAATATCAATGTTAAGCTAGAGAGTAGTCCGTAAGGGCTTATGCTCAAACTCTATTGGCAACATGGCAGTTTTTCCATAGAGTAACTCAAAAGGAGTGAACCCTGTAGTTGTTTTCCATGTTGTCTTATAGGCCTAGACTGCTTCAGGAAGGCGACTGCTCCAATCCTTTTTGTGTAATTGTACTATCTTAGTAAGGATTGCCTCAATTTCTCTGTTGGTAACCTTTGCCTGACCATTGGCTTGAGGGTGACAGGGGCTAGAATTTTTGTGCCTGATCTTATAATCATTCATCAATGCAGTGATTAAATTTGATGTAAACTGAGCTCCTTGATCAGTAACAAGTTCCCTTAGGACTCCAAACTGAGTAAAAATATGCTCATACAGGAACTCAACAACTTTATTGTCACAGACATGTGTCATTGCTTTCACTTCCACCCACTTGGTTACATAATCAGTGCAAACCAAAATGTATGATTTCCCATTGGATGGAGGATCAATAGGCCCAACAAAATCCATGCCCCACTTGTCAAAGGGACTGACTACCACTTGAGGATACAAGGGCATTTCATCAAACTTTGTTGGTCTTCCCATGCGTTGACATCTATCACATTTTCTGGTGTAGGTTGTAGCTTCTTTGTGTAGTGTGGGCCAATAGTATCCTGTAGCAAGAAATTTCATAGATGTTCTCTTGGCTGAAAAGTGCCCACCACATGGCTCATCATGACAGACATGCAAAATGTCATAGGTCTCATCTTCCCTAACACACCTTCTCATGACTTGGTCAGGTCCTATGTAAAATAAACAGTTTGCAATCCATGAAAAGTTAAAACTTTTCTCTACCAACAATTTCCTTTCTTTTGGTGAGAATTGGGCTAGGATCTTGTTGGCTGCTAAATAATTTGCAATATCTGCATACCATGGAGTTTGAGAAGCAATATAAAATAGATGTTCATCAGGAAAGCTATCATCAATTACCTCAGGGGTGGCAGGTGTAGTTGTTTGAAGTCTTGACAAGAAATAAGCCACCACATTAGCCTGGCCTGGCTTATCAATAATTGTGATATCAAATTCCTGCAACAATAGGATCCATCTTGCTAATCTGCTAGATATGGCAGGCTTATTCATGAGGTACCTTATTGCTGCATGATCTGTATGGACAAATATTTGGTAACCAGTGACATAATGCCAAAACTTGTTCAGGGCATACACAACTACTAGCAATTCTTTCTCTATGACAGTATAGTTTAATTCAGGGCTTTGAAGGTTTTTACTAATGAAATATATGGCATGCTCTATGGAATTCTCTTTTTGTCCTAAAACTGCCCCTATGGCATAATCAAAAGCATCTATGTGTATATGAAAGGGTAGAATCCACTTCGGTCCTTGAAGAACAGGTGCCTGAGTAAGTAAGTTCTTAAGCTGCAGGAAAGATTTGTCACAGGCCTCAGTCCAGTTAAATTCAAAATCCTTAGTCAATAAGGCATATAATGGACTGGCTATTTTTCTAAAATCTTTGATAAATCTTCTATAATATCCAGCATGTCCTAAGAAGCTTCTAACATCCTTTTGTTTCATAGGTGTTTGCAAAGTTAGAATGACTTCTATTTTTGCAGGATCAACTTGAATTCCTGCTTGAGAGATATGATGGCCTAAAACAATTCTCTCTTGCATCATCATAAAACACTTCTCACTATTCAAAGACAAATTTTTCTCCTTACATCTTTTCAACACTTTCTCCAAATTTGCTAATGCTTCTTCATAAGTAACAGTCATCCATGTAGATCTCCATAGAATCATGAGAAATGTCAGCAAAAATACTAATCACTGCCCTTTGAAATGTTGTAGGTGCATTACATAGGCCAAAAGGTAAGATAGAGTAGGAAAAAGTTCCCCATGGATTGGTAAAAGTTGTTTTGTCTTGATCCTCAGGGAAAATTCTAATTTGATTATACCCACTATATCCATCCAAAAAGGAGAAATACTTTTTACCAGCCAATGAGTCTAGCACTTGGTCAAAAAATGGCAGTGGAAAGTGATCATTTTTAGTTGTTGTGTTAAGCTCCCTATAGTCTACACAAACTCTCCATTTTCCACCTTTTTTAGGAACAATCACCAATGGAGATACCCATTGATTGTTTGAAATGGGGTAGATAAAACCAACATCAAACAATTTTTGGAGCTTGTTTTTAACTATTTCCCTGAGTGTTGGGTTTATCCTTCTTTGAGGCTGCCTAACAGGTGAACAGTCTTCCTTAATATAGATCCTATGAGTACAGAGTTGAGGATCTATTCCCTTCATATCTCCATAGTCCCATGCAAAAGTTATGTGTTGGTCCTGCAACATTGTGACTAGGGCAGTTTGTTGAGATTGAGGTAACTTATTATTGATGTTCAGACAGCAACCTGGAGACAATTCTACTTGCTTGGTAAGATCATTCATGGAGGCTGTTGATAAAGGTGGTGTTTGTATTTCATGTGGAAGAAAATTGTGATAAACTGCAGGAAATTTAGGTGGTAGGCTCTCAGGATTCAATTGCTGTAGGAAACACTGCTAAAGACAACTATCTAGAACAGATGGGCTACTTAGATCAGAGTTGGACTGCAAAATGTGTAAAAGTAGGCCATCCTCACTCTGAAGCTAGGAAAACGGATTAGTTTGCAGCATCATTAGCTGATCCAATGAATTGGCTTCTTCAGTTTCCTCCTAAATCTGGCCAAATTAGTTGAGACAAGTCTCGCTAAGGCTGGGCAGGTGGGTATAAAGCCAATTTCTTTCTTGGCTAACCATCATAAATTGTCATGTCTCCTGAACAACATCCTAACCTTGGAATTGGACATTCCATTAGGTGACTAACATCTTCTTATGGTCATTCATTTACATTGTCAAACCAGGGAACATATACTTGAAATGGAACGACACTGTATGTGCACTAAGAACCAATTTCAGTCACAATTTACCAGAAATAAATGCTTGGAAGGAATTCTAATTATGCTGCAGGAATGTAATGTAAAGTCTTCTTAACTTAAGCATAACTTAATCAAAGCAGAAATCATGACAACTATTACTAAGAAACAAGCTATGAACTGGCCTTATGTTGCAAGAACAAACACAGGGATGGATTCTCGATGCTCCAGGAACAATATAAGACTGAGTTTGCACTGAAACCTTCAAGAATGAAATCTAACTTATAATCAACAGGAGATGAATAACTAACTACAGATACTCACTAAGTGGGCCCCCTTAGCAAGCATCAACCAGTTTATGCAAGAATTGAACTCAAAACTTCATCATCTTTTATTCATAAACTTGAAATCATATACATTGATTTTTCTAGTGCTAATTACCTTGGGGTGGAGTCCATTGTCCTTGTGGCTACTGCCAACATCTTTGAGGAGATTTCCATTGAGGACTCTAATAGTTAGGCCAGTGTGGTTGAGAAGTATTCCAAGGTGGTGATGGGCCGTATGTAGGTTGCCATTGGTTATTGTAATTAGAATAAGGATTACCAAAAGTCAAAGGGTCTTGAGGCATACCTTGTCTTTGAGCCCATGGTCGCCTTTGTGCAATGAAGAATACTTGGTCATCATCACCCTCTACTATCTTAAAATCAGTAGGTAATTGCTTAGCCTCTAGGTTAGCCACCATCTTACATCTGCAATCATGTTTCTTCTGTCTACAATGTGGAAAAAACTCAGCCAAGATTGCTTCAACTTCCTCATGTCTCTTCCGAGCTTGCATAGTATCCAACTGTGTAGCCATGTTGTTTATGATATCCTGCTTGAAATCAGTCAACAAATGTGTGATCTCCATCCATGAAACTCCATTTGTAGAAGACTTTCCCACTATGGCTTGATGACCTCTACCCTTCTTAACAATTGCTCAAGAGTAGTTGCGACATATTTTGTTGATATCATCCCAGGGAACTTGGGTTATATCTCCTCCTATTAGATCCAGGGCATCTATACAAGTGTCATTGATTCCCCTTAGAAAAAGTAGTTTCTGAGATTCTTCATTAAGAGTATGGTCTAAATTCTTTTTCAGGGAAAAAATAAATCTTGAGATATAGTCTTCCAGGCTTTCATCTGTTAGAGTAAAGGTTTTAATTTAATCATGTTGATTAAATTACTTTTATTCCTCTCTTAAGATTTCACTTTAGTTTGCATTTTGTGACATTTAATAATTATATTAATTATTAAATGTTTACCTATTAGGGTTTCTTTTAGGGTTGCACAATATCCTTTTATAAGGATTCATCATTGTAATTTATCTCTCTCTTGGATGAATACATTTTTCAGCTTTCAGAGCACCCTTGCTTGTTTGTCTCCATCTCTTCTTTCTGTGACAGGTTATTTGCATGCAGGTGATCTTCGGGGTCTGTGAAGTTGGCTTTCTCAACTTCTACATGGTATCAGAGCTCCAGACCTGCTGCTTCCTGTTCGTCTTCTGAAGAATTTCGAGCTACGAGGGTTAGATCTGGGTTTCAGGTTTTCTGGTTGTTTTTTTTAGGATCTGGGTAACTCCATTTTTTGGGTGCATTTTGGGCCCAAACGGACCTCACGGTTGGATTCAGAGCGGCCAAAAACCCATATTTTCATATATGGCACGATCTATTTAGGCATAGTTGATCTGGGAGGCAAAAAAATTTTGCCCCAAGGCCGTACGACCCTAGGGCACGCAGATCGAGGCCGAAAATTAAAAAAAATCAAATTTTTATTGATTTTTTAAAGTTTTTTTAAAAAAAATTATGTGTGGCCAGTGTTAAACCCGGGTGCCACTAGTCTGCCACCAACTGGCCACCGGGCGGCCACCCGGGCGCCACCGGGCCGGGTAGAGCCACCGGTTCGCCGCCGGTGGGCTGTGCAGCCCCCATGGGCTTACCTCGGCTGGCCCCAGGTCACGTGGGTGACCAACACCCTGCCGACACCCCCCGAGTGCTTACCCTGCAAGCAGCAGGGTCACATGCACCACCAGGGGCTGCGAGCCCAGCACCTTGCCGCCAGTCCCCTGGTCGTCCATATGACTAGGGGCCGAAGATCTTAGCCCTTGAGGGCTGTGCAATTTTTTTAAAAACTTTTTTGAGCAATTTGCACGAAATCGGGCATAACTTGGGCATTTTAGCTCAGATTTTCGAATGGAAATAGGTGTTGGAAAGCTGGTTTCGAGCCCGATCTGGAGGTCTTTTTTTCTGATTTTTCCGTTTTGCAGCCTTTTTTGCTAGTCAAAGTCAGAACTTGTGTTTTTCACTCTTGGGGGCGTATCTTTTGCGTCCGAACTCCATTTTTTGCAAATGAATAGGCATTGGAAAGGGGTTTCTGTGTTCTTTCCGGATCTGTCATTTATTTTTCCAGAATCTGATCCAGGTATTTTTTATTCAGTATTTTGTGTTTTCACACATCTGTCAATTACTTGGACGTTTCAACACTTGGAAATGATTTGTTTGCATGGGATGGCTTTATTTGATCTGGTTTATCAGTATTGAGGTTAGTTAGTCTCAGATTTTTCATTTGAAGAGTTATCATGGGTTTGTCTACTCACCCTTCAGTTGTTTTTCTGGAACGGGGTAATTATGAGTCATGGGAAAAGGGTATACTTACACATTGTAGGTGGCTTAATTTTTTTCCTTATTTGTATGATCTCATACCTGAACCAACAACTTCAAAGGGAAAACTAGCTTGGGATATCATTAGAGATCACATAGTAGGACTTATACGGTCTAGTGTTGATTCTGACACTGTGTGGGCTATATCGGGCATTGATTGTCCTCACTCACTTTGGACACGTCTTTGGGAGATCTATGGAGACCCTAGTCTTTCTCCATTCCTAGAGGATCCTGCTTTAGATTGTCTTGTACCCATTGGTTGGAGAGAGAACACACTCTTTGATCATGATACTTTAAAGGAAGTTCAATATTTAGACACCCTTACATATTCTGATGAATTAGAGGATTGTCTCACAGTTCCTACTATTCAGACTGAGATTATACTTGTATCAACATCTTCTCCTGTTGTTCCTGATCAATTTGATATTGCCTCTTCTTTGGCTCCTATTGATTCAGCTAAGCAGGACATCATACATCTTTCAGACATGGCTACTTGGGATTCTTATCTTGCAGGCATTTCATCTTTGTTTGTAGAGTCCTATATTGCAGATTTGGAGGATTACTTTGAGGATTTTTAGCTCCTCTTTGTTGACAGTCATATTCCAGCTGTTAGCCCACCATCATCTGTGCATTCAGAGGTTACAGTTTTTGAGTCTTCAATTCAGTTTGGATTTGACATCTTTTGTTTCAGTTCAGATAGAGAGATTCTTCAGCATCCTATTATGGCACACATCTTGAGACAGATTGATTCCTCTCTCTTCACAGGGTTTCTTCATCTTCGTCCTTTGGATCCATTTCTTCCCAAGGGGAGGAATATTATATGCCGCTTCAGGATCTCTTTCTGGATTCTACCTCAGGCATCCATATGTGCGACAGGAGTTTCTTCATTGTGGGGGGGCCTTCTAGTCTCTTTATTTTTCTCCTATGGAGACCATTGTACATGTACTTATATGATAGAAGCTGTCTATGGGGGGTCTTATGTTATCCACCTCCTATCCTTCTTTATTAGTGCATTTATTTCTTTCATCTCTTTTTGGAGTAGAGTTTTTCCCATGAGGTTTTCTCTATTTCTCCACTTTATAGAGATTTGGTTGTAATTGGGTACCTGATCAGGCCTTGTTGCCGGGACCCAAGTTTACTTTCTTGCATTGTAGTTACCTTTTCTTTCTTGCACATGTTTGTAACTGCACTTTTGCTCATCTTAAGGGGGGGTGTTAGAGTAAAGGTTTTAATTTAATCATGTTGATTAAATTACCTTTATTCCTCTCTTAAGATTTCACTTTAGTTTGCATTTTGTGACATTTAATAATTATATTAATTATTAAATGTCTACCTATTAGGGTTTCTTTTAGGGTTGCACAATATCCTTTTATAAGGATTCATCATTGTAATTTATCTCTCTCTTGGATGAATACATTTTTCAGCTTTCAGAGCACCCTTGCTTGTTTGTCTCCATCTCTTCTTTCTATGACAGGTTATTTGCATGCAGGTGATCTTCAGGGTCTGTGAAGTTGGCTTTCTCAACTTCTACATCATCCTCCTTTTGTTGAATTCTGAATATATCATCACCCTTACTACCATTCTTACAATATTCCTTGTATTTCTCAAGAAATTTTGTTTGCATAGCTGCCCAACTATCAACAACACCCCTTCCCAAACTCATAAACCATCTAAGAGCTCCCTCCTTCAAACTAGCAGGAAACAACTTCAGCCTATGAGCATCTAAAGTGTAATCATAGCTATGACAGAGGATGTCAAACTCAAACAAGAAAGTGTCTGGGTCCTCTGTAACTAGTCCAATGAACTTGGGAAGTAATGAAGAAGGACTATTTTTAAGGTTGTCATTATCTTGTTGAGCAATGATGGGGAATTCAAAAGCAGGAGGTTGATTAGGTGGATTACATGCCATATTTTCTTGATGGAGTATCAAAGCAAATGGATTTTCTTGAGGTTCTTCATCAGCTGGGTCAAATGGCAATTCCACAAGTAGGTTTTCAGCAAATGGTTTGATATCTTGGTCTCCTCCTTCCTCAAATAGATTATAAGTTGGTTCAAAATTTTTATCAATGAATGGAAGGTTAGGGATGAATCTTCCCAGAGTGTCTCTTATTCTATGCATGCAATAGAATTAACCGTAAATTGAAGGAATTTGAAAATGCTTTAGTAAACACACTAAACTACTGCTAACAATGACTATGACAAGTTCTTAGCTTGACACCATCCCTGGCAACGACGCCAAAAATGGTCGATTCCACAAAAGGATATAAAAGTCATGGAAAATCCTAACTTGGGAATTGGACATTCCAGTAGGTGACTAACATCTTCTTATGGTCGTTCATTTACATTGTCAAACCAAGGAACGTATACTTGAAATGGAGCGGCAATGTATGTGCACTAAGAACCAGTTTCAGTCATAATTTACCAGAAATAAATGCTTAGAAGGAATTCTACTTATGCTGCAGGAATGTAATGTAAAGTCTTCTTAACTTAAGCATAACTTAATCAAAGAATAAATCATGACAACTATTACTAAGAAACAAACTATGAACTGGCCTTATGCTGCAGGAACAAACACAGGGATGGATTCTTGGTGCTACAGGAACAATATAAGACTGATTTTGCGTTGAAACCATTAGGAATGAAATATAACTTATAATCAACATAAGACAAATAACTAACTACAGATACTCACTAAGTGGGACCCCTTAGCAAGCATCAACCAGTTTATGCAAGAATTGAACTCAAAACTTCATCAACTTTTATTCATAAACTTGGAATCATATACATTGATTGTTCTGCTTGTAAGAAAACTAACACAAAACATTGTTTCTTATTATAATACTAACTTTAACACACTTTGTTGCTCACTCAAGTAGGAGGAACACTTATTTATATTAGAAAAGCAACTAACTACCTAACTCTAATAGAGAAAGATGTGGACATAAATGCATCCTGAAACTGAGGAACAAACTTCTCATAAATGAAGGCATATCTGTTCAACATGATTCAGAGAGAATTTAGTATTCCACTCTTCCTAGATTAATGATCATTTAGATTTCCTCCCAACGACTCGGTCAGAGAGTCTTTTCTGGAACAACTTCCTCGATGCCGTGCTGGAAATGACTTTACTGCAGGGCCGAGATCTGTTGTGCTTTGACTTGTTCATGCTTCCTTCAACAACCTACGATGCACATGGCGACAGAAGCAAAAGAAAGCACGTGTGGCAAATAACATGATACACATTCATTAATCACATATTAAATCCATTTCATTATCCAAAAACCACATGCATTATATCAGTCATTCGGGAGGTCAAACAGGGTAATTAATACACACATAGAGATGTTAAGTTGTAGGAATATAGGAATATGTTGCTAGAGGATACTACCCGATTTTATATAAAAAGCCTTTAATCAAAGAGTTAAAACAACTATCAACAATAAGAGTAAGGGTATTAAAAATACATCATAATATTCAAATTATGAGCATATTTCGAGCTCATCACATACATATATATATATATACATATTTCAGTAAATGTATACATATATATATGTACATATTATAATCATAATGTTGTTGGAATACAATATTCCATATTATAATAAGACAATATATATTTATATACACACATATAAAAACATACACACACACACACACATATATTTATAATCGAATGCCAAGACACTATTTATATACATTGAATCAAATAAAACCAAATACCAATAGATAACAAGTTTATCGATTTTCATTTTATTATCATATAAATCAATTGCACCTCAATCCGATGTTCCAAGTACACAAAACAATCACCAAACATAATATAATATGCATTGTATTGTAAATATGGCTCAAGGTCCAAACAAATAACAGAAAAAGCAATAAAAGCAAAACCTTAACCATATCTAATATAAACTTATACCATATCTAAATGGAGGTAATGCAACCAACATTTCTTATAGCCAACTAAATAAAAATTGAAGCCTTCAAGCAAAAATATAAGGCGTAGGGCAAGAGGTGTGAATAGAAAATTTAAACAGAATATAGGCTTATCCTCGTGCCACAAGAAAAGTAAATGTTTTGAATGCTAAACAAAAGCATATTTCTTCAAAATGGAGAGTGATATATTTATACTTCATTAACCGGGAAATAAACAGAAGGCAGTCTCCAAAGCTAAACTTATGGCATAGGAAACAAAATTAAAACATATAGCAATCAATCTATATTCGAAATACCAGATTCAATGCATGGCACAGGCTATTAAAATACAATACCCATTAAAAAAAGTAGGCATCACATAGAGGGAAATGGAAGGGAATTCAACCTAAAATAAATGACTAAGTTCTATAAATAGAGAATAGTAGGTGGGTGCCAAAGTATATGAAGAGAAGGCCTTAAAAATTATCCAATGAAAAAGCACAAATTGGATTTGTTGAAATGGCTTCATAAACTCTCAAGCAATTGTAATCGGATTGAGAAAGTAGAGAGAGAGAGAGATAGAGAGAGAGAGAGAAATGAAATAAATAGGATACCCAAAAGAATTGGGGCTTCAAGATATGCACAAATCAATTTACAACAAAAGGGATTCAAAAATTCTTAGACAATACATTTGCTAATTGTGCAACTTAGAACTTAACATGTAAATGTTTTGCTTCAAACAACTCAATCTTTCAATATTCATTTTCTAAACAAAATTAAAATCAAGAAAAACGATGGAACCTGGCTTCAATCGATTGGCACGACACTAGATTCGATGTCAAGCTCTAGTTTCCCGAGTTGCAGCTCCAATCACTTCAAAACTCCAAACAATCACTAAGGAATCCCAATTCTAAAACCTCCATACCAGATGAAAGTCTCAAAAAAAAGAAAAATATTCACGAGAAGCAAAAAAGACCGTTTCAAGATTTAATTCCCATCCCCTTTTCTTTTGCAAAAATAACCAATTTATTAACTACTCTAGAGTGCACGTTGCTGCATGCAACCTTTTTATTTAATCATTTTATTTTATATTTTACATTCACTACAACTATTTGTATCTTTATTTTTATATTTATTCAACTAGATATATTCCAATTTAT
Organism: Sequoia sempervirens; assembly: GCA_007258455.2. NCBI lineage: Eukaryota > Viridiplantae > Streptophyta > Pinopsida > Cupressales > Cupressaceae > Sequoia > Sequoia sempervirens. The sequence continues at coordinate 198,080,648 of VDFB02075321.1, forward strand.
TTAAACTTATTAATAACCTTTAATATTTTATATTTATTAACTTCAACTTTACATTGTAATTTTATTTTATCATGACCTATAATTATATAAAAGCATTTATTTTTACTTATCAACAATACCTTTTAACTTAATAATTCTATTTTAATGCAGTAGTTTAATCAGAAACATTTACTAACCAAATAAAATCAAATAGACTAAATACGAAACAATACCTGACCACAAAGAAAAGTTGAAAAGCAATCCACAAACGACACTAAAAAACCAAACCCACCATACAGACAACACTGATAGGGTGTGAAAATAATATACTCATCCTATTCGAGGATGATGGCTGAAATAGCGGATCGAGTGTTACCTTCATTCAACAATTCCATTGGGTTTAAGGCACGCTCAAACCTATCAATTCAAGTGGAGTCAATTCTTGGTACCTACAACTTGCAACACACAAAACGGTCGAACATATACATAATCATACAATCAGGAACACCGTGAAAGGAAATCGTAGCGTAGTAGGGTACTCACGAATGAATAATGCGAAATTGTCCCTTTCACCAAAACACATCAAACAAGTAACCACATCAATGCATAACAATAAGTTTCTTAACAACAAGATAAGAACAATCACCAAATAATCACATAATGATCATAATAAGATTAATCCACATAATCAATTAAGTTCGTAAACTAATCATAACATAAGCATAAAACACTAGTAATAGAAGTATCATAAAACTATCATCGTAGCAGTGAGTCCAACATCAAACAAAGTGCCATAATGTCTCTTCTAAGGAGGAGAGAGTGTAGGAATTTTTTTTAGGTTGTCTAATCTAAAAAAAAGGGAGAGTGGTATCTTGTCTTTGATGGTTTTTCACATATTGTGTTTCCATCAATAACAAAGGGGGAGATTGGTGTAAGTATGAAGGTGTTGTCATTGATGCCAACAAGCTTGTGTTGTGATTAGTGTCAATTGTGTAGTGGTTGAGAGAGATTGTTGCTTTAATTAGTTGCACATTATGTTTTCATCAATTAAGTTACTTGTGTTAACCTTTGATGTTGCATTGATAAGCTTCTAGTTATGATTATGGTTGTGATAAAGATGTTGAGGATATTGAGAAAATTGATAAAAAGAGGAAATAGGGTGTTGTAAAGGTGTTTTTTTTTTGCTTTGGATTTCTTCTAGTTTTAAGATCTAGTTGTGTCGTTTGGATATGTTGGTTAGAGGTGTTCAAAGTTTCTATATCCAAAATTTGGGCTTCTCGATAAATGTGCAGAAGAAGTGATGTTCACCAATATGTGAACTAGATTTGTAGTGATTGCTTATAGAGGTGTTTGGGAGAAAAAAAAATTCTTCGTAGTTATGCTATAGGACTTCTGGTTTTGAAGGTATGTTGATGGTGTTGGTCTATTACCTATGTCAAAAGGATTTGTGGTTTTATGCTCTAGAAGATGGTTTTTAGAGTTATAGTGTTTAGAAGAGTGGTCTGAGTGTACAAGCTTTGAACATTCTGAAGGTGCAAATTGGGGTGAAGGATTTCTTAGATCTCAAGTGATTTATGGATTATTCCTGACTATGTAGAAGTGTGGTGTGTGGTTCTCAAGTCGTCCTTGTATTTCAGAAAGCATGTACTTCAAAGTTTAATGGTGTTTGCACAGGTAACGATTGAATTGGTGTTTACACCACATTCAAAGATGTTTAGGTATTGATGAACCTATAGTGTGACATGTGAGTGTTGATTTTGGTCCCAATTAAGTTTTTTACTGGTCCACTTTTATTCCTATCCATCACAGGAATGCTTAGTGCTGACCTATTTTGGAATTTGTAAAGTGTAAGGTGTGTAGCCAACTTGAAGATGATTTTCAAGATGTGGATGGTATAAATGCAAGGTGAGTTGATGTGAGATGGAGTGTGGAATAGAGTTGAGTGTTGTGATGCAAAATTAAGTACAAAAATGCAAAATGCAGTGTGAGCTATAATGTAAGATTGTTTTTTGCAGTGAATTGAAGGTATCTTGATCTCTTGAAGGTTGTGAGTGTTGTTGGAGTTATTCTGGTGGATTCTCTATTGCATTGAGATCATGTTCTCTATGTAACATTCTATCTTCGTTCTTCTTTTTATTTTGGTAGTGATCTTGAGCTGTGAGCTTTTCTAGATAGTGTGTCCTATTCTGGTAGTGAGCCTCTTTGAACCCATTTTGCAATTACTTATATTGTGAGCTAATCCTTACCGTGGTTTTTCCTTCCTAGGTTTTTACATGTAAATATTGTGTTCTCTTGTGTATGGTGTTGTTATTTTAGTTTTTGTTATCTATATTTCATGTTTAAACATTATAATAGATTAAGGGTTTAATGATGCATGTGGATCTGATTACTGTTGAGGGATTTGATGTTTTAATTGGATACAACTAATTCACTCCCCTCTAAGTTGTGTTTTTCATTCAACACCTTTTTGGATCAAACCTCCTTATTTTATTCACTTTCATATTGTATGACAACTTCTCATATAAAAATTCCATACCATCTCTTGATGTTACTAAAATATCTAAAAAATACCACAATAGAAGGGAGGATGGCATGCTACTTATTATTTCTAAAATGAGTCATTTTAGTCTGATTTAATTGTCATATTATTTCCAAAAGTATAATTCTATTTAGTGCACTTTTAGGGAACAAATGAGGTGCTACTAAGGACCCATACATCTTGATTATTGTGGCATCTGTGTAGAAGAACAAATCACCCCAATTATGGTTGATTCCATTCTCTAGAATAAAGTCTTTAGGCCTTAAAAACTACCTCACCTCGTTGGATTCTAATCAACTAGTTGACCAAAGTTATCGAGAACTATCTTGACAAAGAACTCAAAAATTGAGTAGTTGGCCTTCTCAAAATCTGTGTCCCAAATATAATTTCATTCTTGGATTGAAAATGTTCTCTTCTACTCATCCAAGGTTTTGGTCTACAAATGAGGGGGACCAAAAATTTACTCCACTATACAAAATTATGTAAGACAATAGTGAATACAATTTAAAACGCATTATGTTGCTATCCTTTTTGAATGAGCTCAATGAATTATGAATTTATTTTGCAATGTAGTCAACATAGTAATAAGGTTTATTCACATATCTACTTTGAATGTCCACAACTAATACCATTATGTTCATCAACATTTTTTCTAGACCCAAAAGTTGATGTAATGAAAACTATGTCTTCACAAAGTAATCCTTAAAATTTTCATAGCCAAAAGGCTTCGATTCCCTACTTGCAAACCTCATTAATTGGCTATTAGGCCCTCTAGGCCCAAAAGATGGTAGCCATTTTACTCTGTAATTATTTCTATGCCTATAATATTCTCTAGTAAGGGCACCCAAATCTATTAGTAGCTGAGAATTAGGGTTCAAATTAAAAACCCTACATATGTGAGCTTTGTTCAAGGGCATGAGGAATTTTCCATTTGTAGTGAATAATACCCTCTTCTTAGGGTTATAAGCCCTTGCAACTACTTGAATCAAGTCAACATTGATAAATACATTCAGTACAACCAACCTTCCTATACCTAACCACCAATTTTGCAAATAGGTCTATCTGCTAGAGCTTTTCAAAAACTATGCTTAAAAAGGGCATATCCTTGGATTAGAATTATAGGGTCTCGACAGTTTTCATTTTTTGTCAAAATCCCTATCAACTAAAATTATAGACCCCTAGGAAATTCTCATCCTCTTAGTTGATCTAGAAATCTATGCCATGATATCATCATCCAACCCCACTCTTGTAACTCCTTGATGTTCTAGCCATGATTTTCAAACTAGGGTTTTGAATTTTACACTTTGGAGAATATTTTTATAAAATTTGTCAATGTTTACCCTTACAAAGACTTAAAATCCCTTCTATATACTTGAAAACAAATGACTAACACTCTTTAATGCTTTGAATTGTATAGAGATGGTAAAATTTACCTACTTGTTTGCCATTGGCTAGAAGCCCTTATTTTGTTGTGAAAACCCTTGTTTGCTTGGAAATATTTAGCAATTTGCTTTGATAGTTCAATTTTTTGCTTTGAGTAATGAAGGATAAAGTAATTAAGTGATTACCCTAAAGGATTTGCTATATATAGATCAAATTCACCATTAATATTATCACATGCTTGAGCATGTGATAGTAGTAGCCATTTTTTTCTTTTGAATGTGGACCGTTGATCTCCAAAGATTGATGATGATTGCTAGGATTCAATATCAATTATGCAAAGAGAGATAAATTTCTCTTTGAATAGCTCTAAGACACATGTCATCATTTTTGGGGCTTCACTAGAATAAAGAAAAAAGATTTGTGGCCCTCTTGATAGTGTATCTTTACATGAAACACTAGTAATGAGAAAGGTTATACATGTGGCATAATCTTAAGAATTTGGGGGAGAGATAGCTCAACTAAACAATGCTCAACAAAGGTTAGAGCTTGCACAAAATGATTATATGCACACTTTTTTCTTGAAACAAAGGAATTTCACTAGTTCATGGGGACTAATACTTTTGGAACAAAGGGTTTCACAATGCAAAGGCTTTGCACAACATTAAAGGCTTTTAAAATGCATGTTCCTTAAAAATAACTTAAGGCTACTAGGGAAAAGGGGGACAAAAATGAACGATGGGAGGGGGATTTTCTAGATGACTTAATACATTAGCGTGAACAATGCAACTTATAACTTGATTGGCTAGGGACTTGTACATGTCAATGTTGCATTAAAAAAGAAGCTATTTTGCAGGTTCCCAAGGAGAATGATAGAACAAAAAAAGATTCAACAAACCAAAGAGATTGTGTAAAATATTGACGCGTGTATAGTGGGACATAGAAGAATACAAGGCCTCTTAGTGATAGATTAAAATATTTGAATAAAAATATGAACACTCAGTATTCTAATGTAAAAGGGGTTAGTAAATACACATGATGGAAGCCTTAAAGTTATAACTTAAAGGATAGGAAACCCATGCTAAAGGTCAACAATGAAACATAAGAAAAGTGTAAGGGTTTTAGGTATATGTTATGGCTTTGGATGAAATCTAGGGTCTTAGAACCCCTAATGCATAATTTTTAACATCTCACAAAATTTAAGGATTTCCAAGCATTGAAAAGGCCAAAATGCCATAGAAGGCTAGGAATTTAACAAGTACCACTAGTGGCTCTAGTTGGGGATGATTGTTTTGCATAACAAGGAAAGGATCTAGAATCTCTCATAGACCAAACAAAACCAAAATAAAAACTAGAATGACTATATAATTTTTACAATAAAATACAACGTGTATGGATATGTCCTACTTATGATAAGTAGGGTTTGAGGAATTGTCTATGCATTGGAAATTCTAGAATTTCTTCATCTATATTTTGAATTTTTTTTTAATGAATTTTCACCATGATTGTTAAGCACAATATAAGGGCCTATCTAGATAGCTTCAAATTTTCCATGTTTTCCTCTATCCTGAATTTTGGTATTCCACATTTGGACCATATCTCATATCAAAAAATATATATTTGATGTTTTCTTGTCAAATAAGTATTTGACCTTGTGCTTTTCTTTTGAATCTTCCAATTCTGTAAGTTGGTTGATGCTAACTACCATGACATCACCGATATCTTCCTCATATTCTTGGATGAATTTGCAAACTGGTAGTAAATTGTTGATTAGAAATCTAGCATCCAATCCATAAACTAATTCATACTTGGCTCAAAAAATTTTGTAGCCTGTTTCACTATTGTTCTATTAGCCCATAATGGTAACTTCAATTTTGACTATCATGAATTCTTATTTTGTCCAATTACTCTCTTCATGATCTTCATTAAAATTTTATTACTAGACTTAGCTTTTCCATTACCTTGGGGATGATAAGGAGAAGAGCAAGATATGGAAATCTCATAGTTATAGCAAAATTTTGTAAACTCTTCTAATTTGAAACACATGGCATTATCTACAACCAACTTGATAAGAGTTCCAAACCTTATGAGAATGTTTTCCATGACAAAATCAATGAAAAATTTGCTGATTGTCAAGTCCTAGTTGGAATAGCTTCTACCCATTTGATGAAGTAATCAATAACTACTAAAATCCATTTGTGACCACCACTAGATCATTCAGTAAATTTACCAATCAAATTCATGCCCCAAATTTATAGAAAGGGGCCTCTATTGTCAGTGTTCTTAAAGGTAAGGCATCAAAGTACTTTACTTTTCCTAAAAAAAATTTACAAGCATCACATTTCCTTACAATATTATGTGTGTTAGAAAATAGGGAAGGTCGCCAGTATCCAAACCTTGGGATCTTATGAGCAATTGTCTTGGATATATAATGTCATCTACAAAATCTACTATGCATTTCCTCAATTATCCTTGTAGCTTGTTCTTCAAATCAACACATTTGAGTAAGGCATGTCAACTTGGTCCTTGCAGTATAGATAATCCTAGAATATAGCATATTTTATGGCTTGTAATTTGAGAGTTATTTTCTGATTATCAATCATGTGCTCTAGGAAAGACATATCCTTTAAATAGTATAAAATATCCTTATACCAAGGACAAGATTGTAAATTACATTCCTTTATAAGTGTATCATCTTGTACTTGGTTGATCTGACTAGCTTCAAGGTTAGTTTCATCCACTAGATTGGCTAAAGCTTGTCTCCTAACAAGCTTATGTTGATTAATAACAAAGGATGTTTTGAAAAATCAATGGATTAGATTGATTGAGAGATAATGAAGAAATATCCACGTGATGTGTGTAATAATGAAGGGTTTGATTGATTAGTTAACTGATTGCATGAGTGATTTGATTGACTGCCTGGATGAATGAAGTGAAAGTGAGTGAGAGTGAAGTGGAAGTGAGTATGAGTGAACAAAAGTTTCTCTTTTAATTGAATCACTTTGAAGAATATAAATAGAATTTAATAAATAAATCTATTTAATTCATGAGCATGAGGAGAAGATATAATTAGCAAATAAATAAAATATTAACTTTATTTGTTTTTAGAAGAATTAAAGATTAAAAAATCAATTAAATAAATTAAGTTATTTGATTTAATTAAAGAGGAAATGTTATCTAATTAAATAATTAAAATTATTTAATTATAGTGGATAAGAAGAATTAATGCATGAATTAATTTTTGTATTAAGTATAATATGAGCAGAAAATACAAGTCATAAAGTCAGATTGTTCATCCCAATATCAAATCAATGTATCCCCACATAGAAAAATTTCAATACCCCCCTTTACAATAGATCAAAAAATCAACCAACATCCAAACCCCCTACACTAACCCATTACAAAATATCTTAGTTTGCCTCGACAGAGTGCAAATAAAAGAGCTCCATCATTTGACCTATATCAAAAAGAAATTAGCTACACCAAATATACATTACAAGATGTACAAGTATAATTCACTAAACATGCATATAAACAACTATTACTGAACAAAATGATATGCAAAAAATACCATCCACAGAGTGCTCTAGTCAGCTCCATGATCACCACTCAGAATCACCAATGCTTGTGCAACAGATAATTCCTCCCCTGAAGGCCTATCATCTTGTCTCGTGTTCTCAGCTTTCTTATTTCATCCCTCTGCAAGATCTTAACGAAAAGCATGAAGAGCCCTCATGAATACATCTACACCTGGATGCCCCTCTGTCCATAAGTTCCCATATCTCACTTCCATTATGTCAATAGTAACCTACCTATTTTCCAAATAGCTCTAGAACTTGTCCTTTGAAAGAGCCACAATTATATAAACCTGCATAGCAATGTTATAAAATATGAGTCTCCTAGAAGACTCAGTAAGCAACCTCTTTCTTCCCTAAAAGTTATCTTCATTCCTTGATTTCCAAATAAGCCAAAGAATATTAGAGGACATGCACAACCAAAATAGCTAAGCATTTTTCCCCGTCTTTGTATTATGATTAAACAAAATTTTCTCAGGCAATAACTGCCCATTGGATGCCCATATATCTTGCTCATTATAGAATATTTTCTAAATTTCTCTTGCAAATATGCATTCAAAGAAGATATGGTTAAGTGTTTCTGGAACTCTACATAAACTGCACACTGCAATGTCATTAGTTTTTCATTTAAAGGAAAGTTTCTGTAAAATGAGGAGCCATCTAAAACATTCTTGTTTAGCTTCAATCTGTCTAACCCAATTATTTTGAAAAACTTTTTTCCATTGAGTTTTGTCCCATTGTAATTTATGGGTTTAATTTAGGCGATTAGTCAAATCAATGTGTCATGTTAGCATATTATAAAGATCTTTAACCTTATTCTTTCTTATGTTAGAGTTGTTTCTCCATTGAAAATATTTAAACTGTTCAGAATCATTCTTGGTTTTCACAGGGAACTTTATCCAATTACAAGCCTCTCTTAGGATTGTATATGTTCTCCAGTTAGAGGGGGGTAGGTGAAATTCAATATTCAATTCATTCCAGCACTTCAATTTTCCATCTTAAAAAATATCAATGAAATTCTTAATGCTATTAATTTCCCACCATTTTGCAAAGCAACCTTGGATTAGAGCCAAGGGCCTCCCTTTGTGTTTTAGATTCCACCAGATAGACTTATGAGACTGAATAGTCCCAAAGTCCCCATTGATGAACTGGTGATTATATCTAGATTCTTTTTCATCACCTCCCAGGCCTTCTAGATTGTCCTAAAAACATTGGACCCTGCAGGTAACATAACCTTCTGGATATACTAAGAATATCATTGATAGGCAAGGATTTCCAAGCCTTTGCACATTTAGGGACAACTCTAAGAATATTTTTCAGATCAATACTTTCCAAGGTTCCTCCCCTTCCAAAGCTCCTAGAACCCACTTTGATGCTTGTGTTATGCCCTGCAGCTTTAAGTCTTTCAAGCCTAGACTGCCTTTAGACTTTTCAATGGTGTACCAATCCCAGTTGACTGCATGCCTCTTTCTCTTCGCTTTCCCATCTTACCAAAGAAAATCCCTTATTATTTTTTGAATCTCATTAATTTGATATGAGTTAAAGAACCACACAAAAGCAAAATAAATGTTGTAAGGAGAAACAATCTTCTGAAAGATTTGTATCTGGCCAGCAAAAGAAAGAAATTTCCTATTCCACTTGGAGATTTTCCTTTCAATTTTATCCCGAATCCAAAGCCACATCTCCTTGAAATTTGGTTCCACAACAAAGGGGATCCCAAGATATCTTCCTAGTTTATGAGAACCACCCCATTGAAGCCCATACTTACTAATCCAATCCGGGGGTCTATCCTTCCAACCCACCAACCAAGACTTAGAGGGGGAAAGCTTTGCACCTGAGGCCAAATAGAAGATTCCAGTTTCCTCATTAGATTGGAAAAGTTCCTTTCCTCCATCAATAGTGGAATGGAGGTATCATCAGAAAATTGGAGATTGAGACTTGCTCATTTTCATCTGGCAGCCTAACTCCTCTTACCCTTGGAACTAAATTATTCTCCCTCAGAAGATAATGAAGAGCATTAGAGGCAATGACAAAATGTGTCAGGGCCAGGGGGAAACCTTGTCTTATTGATCTCTCAAGAGGGATCTCTTGAGTGGGAACACCATTAACCTCAACCTGAGCAGAGGCATCTTGGAAGAGTGTTCTAACCATTTGACATAAGGCTTTAGAGAAACCAATGCTTCCAACATCAACCCATTCAATCCTATCATAAGCCTTTTCAAAGTCCAAGAGCATCATTGCTGCATTCTGATTTGATTTTTTTCCCAATTCAAGGCTTCCCAACTAGTGATAAAATTCTCAAGAATGTACCTTCCCTTAATAAAGCCTTTTGTGTAGAATTTATTATGGAAGGAAGAATTAGGGGTACCCTGTTAGCCAGAATTTTGGCCAAAATATTGTAGGATACATTTAAAAGTGTAATGGGCCTCCAGTTTTTTATAAGAGATCTATCACCATCTTTTGGAATCAGTTTGATCACCCTTTATTAATTTTTCTACCAAGGGACTCCTTCTCAAAGGCTTCCTTGTACACTAGAAGAAGATCATCACAAACCCATTCTATAAAAGTTTTATAGAATTCAGTCGATAATCCATTAGCCCCCGAGGATTTATCATTCTTCAAGGAGAGAATAGCCTTTTTAATTTCATCTTGGGTCACCTCTTTCTCCAACTCCTTTGCCATGTCATCGTTGATTTTCTTTGGGATGAGACTCTTAATATGATCTCTAGCTCATTTGTTATCTCCCATTTCCTTTTCCAAAGAGAAAATTCCTATATAGAACTAGAAGAAGTGGCTCCTTATCTCATCTTGATTGGTTGTCAGGGACCCATCCACATAAATGAAATAAATTTGTACTCTGGCATGTTTTTCTTTAATATACCTGAAAAAAAAAACTCGGTACTTTTATCCCCATTTTCCAACCAATTCATCTTAGCTCTTACCTTTATCCCTTTAATTCTAGTATTCTAGAGTCTTCTAAGAAAATCCTTAGCCATAGCCAGTTTATTTATAAGGACTTCATTTATGGGATTGGATTGCAACTCAGTTTCAGCTTGGAGAAGGTTGTCTTGGAGTAGGACCTTCTTTCTTTGGCTATCTTTAGCCCTTTTCTTCCCAATTGTCTAGAAAATAATTTTCCACCCTTCTGTGTTCATTGACCATCTATTAATGGGAGAAATATATTTGAACATCCATTTGTCAATTTTCCTAAGACACAAAATAACATTTATGCAATCCATATCCTTCAGGAGACTAGTGTTAAGGAAAAAACTGTTACTATAACCAACAACCTTGGGTACCCCATCGCTCAAACAAAATTTAGCCCTGATGGGATGATGATCTAAGAGAGTGAAGGGGAAAACTTCAACTTTGCATCCATCTTTCACTAGGGAGGCCGAAAAGAAATCCTTGTTGATATAGAATCTATCCAACCTACAATAAATTCTTCTTCCCCCTTTTTCAGAATTGCACCAAGTAAACCAGATTGCTTGAGTATCCTTCTTTTGGCCTTCAATAGGGTCTTCAATCCTTAGTCTATATTTCATCCTCTTCCAATAGAACCTTTCATTTCCTTTCCAATCACAACCTATCTCACCCCATTTATCCTACTCCTTTTCCACAAAATTAAAGTCTCCTCCACTAATCCAGGGGATATCCTGTAGTGTGTAAAGCCAGTTCCAAAGCATGATCCTTTCTCTATAGTCATTGGGGGCATAGATCGAGCATACCCAAAATAAAATTGTATCTTTATTTATTATCACCCATGCTACCCTATTGCAGGGAGAGACCCTAGAGCTGATCACATGTTGGGCCCATTTGTTTGCAAGCAAGAGGGAAACTCCCCCTTTTCATTTATCATGCTTAGTAATGTATTGTGAAGCATCTTTCCATATGACTCTTAGGCTTGTTTCAAGGGTGAAATCAATAGATTTTACTTCTTGCAATAAGACAAAGTCTTTCTCCTTTTTCTATGCAAGGAATCTCCTTACTACATGCTTCCTATTGGGGATTTCAAGTCCCCAGACATTTCAGGAAATACAATTAACCTCCATTAGATTTTCTCATTAGGGGGGGTCCTTTGTCACTATGAAAATTGTCAAAGCATTTAGGAAGCCTAGTTTTTTCTTCCACTCTCTTTGCATTAGGGGGGATGATCCCACTAAGCTTCTTTCTCTTATCCTTCTGAGGCTGGGTGGGATCTTTATCCAGTGGTGATTTACTAATATCTAGGCCTTTCTTTTTCATGTACCTCCGAGTCTTCCTCACTACAACTTCCGAGTAAGTGCACCAAGATGGTTCCCAAAAAGGGGGCTTAAGTGGCCACTTTTTTTCTAAAATCAGGAAATGTTGACCTTGGACATGAAATTGAGGATAGTTACACTCAAAAATTTGAGATGGAACGAAAACAAGGAACGAAGTGCTCTGAGTCTACTTTCTAAACTACTAATTTATTTTGAAAATGGTTGAGATTAAGGGGTTCAAAAGAGGGATGTACAAAATTGGTGTTGTTTTTGTCAAAAACATAACATAGCAACTCTTGTACGACCTGAGCACGGTGAACTTTTTTGCAGTATTTTTAAAATCGCTACAAGTTAGCTAATAGTATCTAGTTGGTCAAAATATTTTTGATAATTTTTTAATGAATATTTGATTTTTTACTAATTTTCTAAGTGGGCACTTCCTGAAAAGCAGAATTTTGGCCGTGCTCCCATTACAAATTTTTGAAAATAATTGATTTTTTTTCTTTTTTTATTTTTAAATTTGTAGAATGGAATCTAGTTTCTAAAAATGTAGTTTATTTGAAATTTTGATGAATGGTTAATTTATAACAAAAAAAACACTAAACACTGCTTTTTCACAAAAAAAAAGACATACAAACAAAAGAAATTATGGATGAAAGGCTTAACATTGTCAAAAAGTGAAAAAAAAATTACATCGTTGGACAGCTAAGAGAACCTAACATTACCCATGTTTTCGATTTTGTCAATATTGAACTAGATGTAATCTTGATGGTGAGCACGAACCCGATTATGTGAAAAATTGTAGAATTTGCAAAAACACGTCTCTGGCCTTGTTGGGAATGCCCTCCAAGCCTTTGGGTTAGTATTCCAAGGCAAATAATTTCACTTTTTTCTTCGTTTTTAACGCGAAATAATGTGTGCACGTTATAACGCGCTCGCGTTATAACACGAGCGTGTTATAACGTGCTCACGTTATAACACAAGCACGTTTTTTTTTTAAATTTCATAAGTGGCCAAAAAATTGGTACCCAACTTCATGCACCCACCCTTCCATGGGGTTATCTTCACCATTACTGGTATCCTTAGTAGATAGAAAACCTATATCATCTGCAGAGTCCATGCCTAATTGTGAAGCAAAACCATCAGAGCTCATCAATCCACCAATAAGGTTAGGAAGATTCTTTGACACATTGGGGATCATAATCTCATGCACTTTCTCATTTACCACTACAAAAGATATGGTTTTGTAAGGTATAGGGGTTTCTAATTTAATCTCCATGCCCTCATTAGGGAGGGAGTCCAGGCCAACATCACTTCCTTCAACAGGTCCCTCATTCTGGAGTAAATCTGGGTCTTGGAGACCATCCCTAGCTTCCAAAATTTTATTTCCAACCCTAGGGGTTTGTGTTGCCCTCTTACTGCCATCATCCAAAAGGAATCCTTCAATATGAGGGTTCACCTCATTACTTTCTTTGAAGAATTTAGAATTAAAAGTGTAATTTTTTTTATCTAATTTATTCTTAATGCAGTTAGAAGCTTTATTTTGCATTAGTTTTAGAAGAGCCAACTGTTGCGCATTCAATTTTAGATTAATTTCCAGCCTGCCTAAATTCCTTGGATCTTCATGCATAGGTTCCTCGTTCCCTTTTGAGTGGTCTTCATTCAAATTATTTCCTTCCTTCGAATTATTTCCTAATTCAGAGAGGAGAGAGGATAAATTTTCTTCAACAGTTGTTACCACATCATTATTCTTTATCAAATCAGAGTTCTCCTCTTGTGAGGGGTTGATCCTTATTGTTTTATTAAAATTAGGGTTTGAAAATATTTCAATAAGTTGTTGTGGGGTGTGGCCAAACTGCATCGAGTCCCCAACATTTTTATCCTTGTTTTCTGCATGACCCTCCATTTCAAAGGCATGTTTATTATTCCTACTGCTACTTTTATTAATCCCACCAAAGGCGGATTTGACATTTGTTCTATTTCTTATTAGAGGGAAATTCCTTCTTATATGCCCTTCACGCCTGCACAAATAACAAGCATTTATCCCTCCTAGGGCTTTGATTTCACAACAAACATTGCTAGTTTTTAATTGTATTTCAATAACCCCCGACAATTCTTTACCCAAAGAGAGGGAAACCAAAACCCGAGCATCAGAAAGAGGGAGAGCGGTTTTTGTATCATCAATTTTTAACACACTTCCATATGGTTCTAGCAAAAGCAAAAGAAATTTCCATAGCTGAGGTGTGACATGTTTGATAGTTAACCATCGCAGGCTGGAGAGGGCTAAGACCTCCTCCTCCATGGCCTCCGGATTCCAAGCCAGAGCTCAAAAAACCACTGTGCCCACATTCCAAAATTGCTTTTTGATTACCTCCAATTGTGAATTATGGTTGTTGAAAAAAATAACATATAAACCCTTTTGAACTATGCAGCAATAATAAAGCTGAAGCCCTAACTTTTTTTCCCACACATTATAGAACCATTCTTCCAAATATTTCCTCACCGAAACCCTATTAGGGTCGACAACTGCAAAGAAAATGGCCATTTTCAACAGTATATTATCCTCCTCTATAATAGCCTCATCCAAAGTATTATTAGGAATCAAAATAGCTTTCAAGGGAGAAACTGGCAAATGGTTACCTTGTCTTTCTCCGCCATCTTCCTAGTCCTCGTCAAGCCCTCCGAATGAAAACTTGGCACCCATTGGCAATCTTCCTCTCTCGCCCGCAACAATTTCTCAAAAATATTTAGGGGAGTCATGATTAAAAGACGAGATGGAGGCATTAATGTTTGAAACTCCCAAAGGATCTATATCCCTGGCCATTAAATCCAGATCCTTCACAAAGAAAACACATGCAGACTCACCTGGGTCGAGCCATCAGCACGAGAGAACCATCACACAACACAGGAAAAACAAGAAGGAACCAACACCTCAGTGAAAACAGGACAATCTGTAAGAGAACAAAAATTATTATCAAACATGGAGGAGGGTCGAGCGTCCTCCATAGAAGGGAGAACTCACATGCATGCAGACCAAAGTTGCAGAGCACTACAAACCCTCTCGAAAGCTTCTTCCCAAATATCTCCTGCATGAATTAATTAAATAATTAAAAAATATTTAATTATATTGGATAAGAAGAATTAATGAATGAATTAGTTAAATAATTAAAAATTATTTAATTATTATGGATGAGAGAAAATGGCGATTTAATTAAATAATTAAAAAATATTTAATTGATGCCAATAAGGGCATGGTTCGGTGGTCAAGTCACTTAGTTGTAGTGATGGCCACGGGGTTTCAAACCCTCGTTGGGCCAATGTGCTCATAGGCCTTGTTCCTTTGCTAGGTCATTGTGCTCACGGGTTTGGTAGTTTCTTATGGTTTGTTGTACCCGGTTCATAGCTCCGGTAAAAAATGTTTACCCCTTATAATATGGGTGCATTGCACCTTTTAAAACAATCAAAAATATTTAATTGATGTTGATGATGAAAAATGACAAATTAATTAAATAATAAAAAATATTTAATTAATATTGACGAAGAAATTGATGAGAAATGATGATAAGTTAGATGGAATGTGATTCATGTTCTAGGTATGTACAATTATCTCATTAGCTCACTTAAAATATATATTTCTTGAAAATAATTAAAAAGGTACTTAGTTATTTGCATACATCTTAGCATTAGATCCATCTAAAATTGAAATACCAAAACACAATAATTTCATCCATCCTTTCATATGTTGTGGAACCCTCTTCAACATGTTCATACAAGTCAATATCCAACAAATAAAAGAAAATTGAGTGAGTGCAACTCCAAGAAAAACAAATTAGTCAATTCAAAAAAAGAGAATAGAAAAAGAAAATTTAAGTATCCCTTTCCTCTCTCTTCCATTTTAAGGTCCATGTGCCCTAGGATCAAAGAAGGCTAGGTAATGCTCATTATAAACAAGATTGTATAACCAAACCAAGAGATATTCAACAGTAAGCAAGTTTCGTAACATGTTTCAATCTTACACCAAATTGAAGAAGAAAATGATAGGATGTGTGAGAGAGTTATCTGAAGAAAGAGAACTAGCCTTCTAGGAAAAATTAATCAATTTAGAAGAACACAAAATTAACATCTTTTGTCTCTTTACCTAAAATGTGATTATATAACTAAAGATAGTGATTTAGCTAGTCAAATCAAAATCACATCAATTACAACTCTTCAATGATTCACAAGAGAACAAAAAACGAACACCAATGTATGACTTAAACACCATTGTCTGCCACCAATCACTTCTTCCTCCATTGAGAAAATTGATGCAAACCCCACTCATCACAACAATGCAATTGCCATCCATGGAACTCCTCTTCAACACAAAGAGGGTACTCCACCAAATTCTCTTCTACTTAACTAGTTTTTGTCACAAGAGTGATTTGATTTATACAAGCGATATGGTAAAACACATCTTATTCTAAGTCCATATCATATACTTTTGTGGCGAGTTGATTTAGAGTATCACATGCACTACAATAGATTGAGACCCCACATTATTGCTCAAAACCACATGATGCAAAATTAATCCATGATCTAGACTCAACCAAGATTAGTTACAATTGTACATAGAATCTCAAACAGCAAGTATATCTAAATTACATACTTTATATACCTTTAGACAAATGAGATCTATAGTACACTAGATTCTCTATCATTATTCCCAAAACTAAATATCTTAAACCCTCACATTAATTTTTCTAAATTAACATTGATTTATAAACTTTATCACATCAAAATGTAATTAATTAGCCCATAGATTGTTTTATAAGTGGACTTGCTAGTCCACATTTTAACGCGAAACCAGTCTCACATCCATAAACCGTTTTAGAGTGCATGAAACTTCTTTACGACATGTTACTAGAACTGTTTTGCAAGCACAACTTTCAAGCCGGTAAACCTATCGATGCATCCCTTACATCCTTAAAAGATGCAAATGTTAGTTTAATAAATTACTTTATATCTTATTCAATTAACAAATAGATTAACATTCGAAGGAAAAAGTGTAATGATTAATAATCAATAATGCTCATAAAAGCGTCCAATGATTAATGTGGAAGTGACAAAAGCTATAGTACAACACAATTGCCTTTGGCGGGAAAAATAAGACTGTTGCATGGATGGTGTGGACATGCAAAGCATATAAATGACTGACAGAACTCATGTGAATTGTGGCAGAAGGGACACAAGCCTGCCTCTCATCACCCACGATTCAAAGCACAAGAGGAAGAAATGATGGTCACCTATCATATCTAAATAGACTATCTATTTCACAAGGTTGGTATCCACACAAGAACGTTTGTTGGGATTCCACAATTCTTCTTTCTTAGTGTCAAAAGCAAGATAAACCAAATCTATGTCGGCCATGCTCAGTCAAGTCGTATCACCTTTGGAACATCCAAAACGACATGCTTGAATGCTCCGTGCTCTGATAAAGACTGTAAAACTCATCATTCACTCCACGCTCGCATCTAATCGATTTCATCAATTCTTCTTTATCAAAACGACGTGATGAAACTTCACATCCTCCAGCTGGCCATTTTCATGCATATTATATATATATGTCACTCCTCATCTTTGCCTTAAAGCAAGGCTTTTCGGGGTTGAATTTATCTACAGTATGGACTGTAATGGGAGACAACCCAAGCTGATTAAAAGCTGCCCTAATGAGTGTAATTTAGGGTTAGGGTTAGAAAACAGTATAAGTCCACAGACCCGAATTCTGGCTTTATTAGAACACCACGTGGAGACGTTCGATGCTGGTGACGAGGAAGAAGATCTGAAAAGCCTTGTGGGCAAAGAAGAGTTGATAGACATGGTTATGAAGAGCTTGGAAACAGAGATTGCGCTGCCCAAATGCTTGCTATTGCATGCAGCTGTGGCCACTAATTCTTGTTGTTTACAGAGTGATTCTGCCTTTTCCATGTCTACTAGCAGTTCAAGAATATCAGATCCGTATCATTTGAATCTTGGAGCAGAATGTACATGTTACAAACAGGCTAAGGATGATGATGGGCTGTTGGGTATTCTGGTTTCTGACGAGCTGCTGGAGAGCTGTGGTAACTACGGCTCTGAAGGGAACGAGTTGCTGGATGATTTGTCAATGACTGATAACTGTTCTTCAGTGAAAGAGTTGGTGGATTTAGATACATTGGATATTTGGGAGCCAGATGGTTTCAAGAGATAAGAACAGATTGTTAGTAGTAGTGTGGAGATGAATCTGCATATAGCTATATGTCAGTGTTGTAATTTATTGTTAGGCACTGCCAAGGCAGGGACTACGATCCATAAACGATTGCTATTAATTTTAATTTAAATAATTATTTTATTATTTCCACAAGGTTTGATTTTTTATGTTTAGTTGTTTGTTTGATATTTTAATATGTAAAGTTGAGTTTTTGTTTTAAGGATTTATTATGCTTGTATTAAAAATAGGTATGAGATTTTTTTTTTCAATTAAAATGGCTATTAAGAATTTTCAAGGGGTGTATTGGATAGTCAAGTTATTGGAAAACATAGATGATGTTTACCATAGATGATGTTTGCAGGGTCAATTCTCTTGGATTTATCATGTATGGGTGGAGGGTAGCTCATGTCGACAGAAGTTATAATGGTGCATGTTGGGGCTTCACTTTGTAGGCCACACTATATATCTAAAGTAAAGATTTTATTTTAAATTTGTATTATGCTTATATTAAAATTAAGTATGGATTTTTAATTTTTTATTACTACTAAAATGACAAGTATGCTTTTAGATATACTTTGAAAATGTTTATTAACATTAAGATTATAATAATAATAAGCTTATATCAAGCTCAAATATGTAGTGTATTATGGGTCATATATTTTTATTGGTGATTTCTTTTTGCAATTCTAAGTATATAATTTCATTGTGAAATTTTGTGTTAATATTTTAATGTTATAAAATATTGGGTTTGTAGGAGCACACACTATTTGTTGAGTACTCATAAGATTCAATGGTCCAAGATCATTGCACATGAGATTAACCATGCTAGAAAAATTAAGGAAGCCAAAGTGCTCAACATTATATTTTTCATTTAGCCTCAATGGTTTGAGTTCATAATTAAACAATGTGTAAACCCAACAATCCAAAGTAAATAAGTGAGATGGTAAAGGGTCAATTGGTGAAAGCAAAGATGTCAATCATAATATTTACTCATTTGATGCTAACATGACACATATCCTTTAAAAAATTTATAGTATTTCATAGGGTTTAATACCAAAATGATTGAATGGGCCCACAATGCTTATTTAATTAATACAAAAGAGGCGTCATCTAATAAGCCTTTTACACATGAAAGTTTATGTGAGAACCTATAGAGATATACTTAATCAATAAAATATTGAGACAAGGGTCAATGTAGATTTGACAATTATTTATGTATTTTAGCATGTAGAACTTAATTATCAAACTAGAATATAATTAAGTGAATTGAGATAAAATAATAAGATCTAATTGCTTGGGATAAAATAAAATATCTATGGTCTAAGATAAAATAAGAAGATCTAATATCTTGGGATAAGCTAACAAGATCTAATGGTTTGGGATAGAGTAGTGAGGATGAAGGTGTGGGTCCCTTGTTTAGCCATTTTTTTGATGCCACTAACAATATGTCACACTTATAGTACCAATTGTGAGCATAATGTATAACACATTCATATAAATAAACACAATGGTCATGTTGTGTGGTCTCACAACATGCCCCATTTTGCTCTTCGAAAAAATGTGGACCCCCCCCTTTTTTTCTACTATTTTCTTTTTCTTTTTTCCTTTCTTTTCTTTTCATTTTCTTTGGTGTGTTTCTTTCGGAGGAAATGGTAAAATAGTGGGATATTGATCCAAATTTCCTAGCTCCCGCTTAAGTACCTATTTTTACCGGACTTAAATTTTTTGCAAAATATTTTCCTTGGCATTGTTAACTAACTAGATCCCTGGGTCCTAGGTATTGGATGTCATTGCTCTAAGGATAGTCTATCTTCTACAACTTTCCCTTTTTACCCAGCAAGTTGTTGCGCCCAGTAAGCTGTCACTCGAGAAAATTGTCCTGGTGTTCACGTTTTAGCTTTTTCCCTTGTAGCTCGATAGTGTCTTTTCTTTTCTTGGAAACCAAAGATTGGAGGTTTTTGCAAGAAAATTGTTTCAAACCAAATTTGTCTCACTTGCACCCGATCCTAAGTATCCTTTGCACCTAGTTCTCATGAACCCGATGGGTAAAAGTCCTGACTCCCAATAATTCTTCAAAGCCCGATGTCGAGTGATTCAAAACTTTATTGATTGTCAATGTTAAGTATCCAATATGGACATTTCCTCTAAGGCCTTTTTCCTCGTAAGAATTAAAGTGACACATAACCGTTCCATGTTGGCCACCTATACCGCTTTCCTCTCAAAGGTGGGCCCCTGCACAAGAATCAAGGAGTTCATAATTTGAACCCTAATTCACCATGATTGCACCTTTATTCAGGGTAGTTAATGCAAAGTAAAAGAAAATAATGAAGGTGGCAAACAACACATGTATTTAGCACCACCTCGAGAATGTAGTTGCTTCCATAACACTCCACCTCGTGCTAGATTACTCACCTATAAGGACATAGAAAAATTAAAACCAAGATTCTGGCATGCAAAGAAGGGTAAGTTTTAGAACATTAAAGAACACAACTACTAGGGTTTGAACCTACATTCATTCAATCACATAATCAGTGAAACTAGGTACACTTCTAATAACTGAATTTATGTTAATTCTTTTATGCATAAATGAATCAGGTTAAATGGCATTACCACTGGTTAGGTTGTCAAAATGCTGATTATTTTTAAAGAATTTAACCTAATTACAGGTTGTAGATGTCGTGAGTAAAAAAAATTCATGAATTGTTGAAAATGTATGATTAAATGTAACTCTAACTTGCACACAAGGCACACATTTGCTAATAATGCAAGAAAACAAGAGAAATATGAGCACTTCCGAAAAAAGAAAATAGATGAGGAATTCAAAGTCCTCATTTCAAAGGCTGTATTAGTTGGTGAAATAGTTATAGATACTCACCCATGGAATTTAGTCAGCATGAATCACCATGAGGACTCAACAAGTAGGTGCCTCTCAATGCACTAAGAATATTATTGCAAGTGAATTGCATTTAGAAGGAGGGTTTCTGTTGGTGATGGATGCCCCTAAGCTAGTACTACAATGTATGAGATGGTATGACCCAAACAAGAGGGTCGTTGAGAAAGAGGGGAGTGTATATGTAGTCCTCTCCATAGAGGGAATTGTGTACACATTTGGGATCCCCATATTCAAATAGATGAATCTATTAGATATGCAAGTCCTTTCCATGGGATACCTGGTTGCAGAAGAATAAAATAGGAAGTTTATGATTTTGACATGGTTTTAGGAGAATCCAACAAAGCATATGAAGCAAATCTCAAGATCTACATTTATTCAAGAAGTTCAAGACATAATAACCCTATTGAGTAGCATAGTTGGATGCAAAGATGCCAATGAATTCAAACCTTGGATGTTTGGGCTTATAATAAAATTGATGGAAGGCCCTACACAAATTCATTGGGGAAATTTTATCAATGACAAGTTCCGTTAACAAATAATGACATTCCCAAACACCCAATGGTTCGCCATGTCTTTGTATATTGTTATCTATTCCTATTCCTAGATGGAAAGAATACAAGGATTGAACAAAGTTGGTACCCCGGGCAGAGAACCAAGAATAATTTGATTTATGCTCATATGCCTCAGATTACTATCTACCATTACTTGGAGCATTACTAGAGGGTAAATGATGTGTTTTCTATGCAGTTGGTGAGAATAATGGAAAGGGACAATGCAAAAATATTATCCCTTGAAGTATAGAGTGTTATCTGGTTTGTTGGGCGCTGGTATATTCAATTTCCTACTTTCTCTTATATTAGGGTGGAAGGATTTATGGGATACCCCATCATGATACTTAGGTACACAAGGGAAAAAATGTTCTTATTGGAACTAGTGAGACAAGTGCAATTGTCCCATGCTCTTTTTGCACAAGCATAAAAGAAATGTTTTGTTAAATTCCCCATCACAATTGGGAATTACAAATGTATTATAGCCAAAAGTGTTGATATGTGCGAGGAGGAGTTGAAACTCTATTTGTTGGAGTTCTTTGCACTCTAATGAAAAAACTATGATCCAAAGGAAAACCTTGTCAAACAAATAGGAAAGAAGTATGCTCATATTTTATCATCTAGAAGATTTTTGGCTTAATTGTGATGATGATCATGATGTGAGGAAAAGTTCATACTAGAGGTTGACACTAGAAGCAACAAAGTTTCTTAGAATTCATGATGTTCTAGAATAATTGGATACTAATAATGGAGAGGTATTGAATACAATTTATGATTTAGATAAATTTTTTGATGAACCCATCCTAGACCCAGATTATACAAATAATGAGGTAGTAAACATTGAAGATATTTCTAAACAAGTATTGACATATACTCAGTACTATATTAATGGTTACATAGAGGCACTGAAAGAAGTTGGGATAGAGCCCACATACCCGCATAATGTCAAGAGAAAGAAAAAGTTGTTGGATGAATTGGGGTACTGAGGGACTGCTAAAAAGAAAAGAAATACTATAGAAATAGAGGTACTTGAGAAAAGTAGGGAGGAAGCTCTCGATACTTCAATCCAGGGAATTCTGATGGTGCCTCGACTATCTTGCCAAAACAAAGAAACTATGGCCACTTGGGCCAATTTAATGGAAATGCCAAAGGAAGAATTTTCTTCCACAAAAAATCCAAGAGCTTAGCCTATGACCGGCGAGGATATCAGAATGAAAACATAGGAACATTCTAAGACAAGGTCTGCATTGTAGAAGGGTATGTACAGGATCATCATGGAAAAAACAGGCCCTTAAGTGGTGAAAATTTTAGAAAAATCAGAGTTAGGCAACTTGATGTAAAAATTTGAATAAGTTATCTATATTATTTCAAAAATATGTAAGAATATAATTTGTAGTGAATTGAATGTAGTTTTTAAACTACTAGGTTTATTTATAAAAAAAAACTATTTGGTGAAAACTTGAAATTTCAATGCAGTAGTACTTAAATTTTAGGGAAAAAATAAGTAGGTGTCTGTCTGACCACCCTAACCACAATAAAATGATAATATTTTTTATAATATTTTATATATAAGTAGAGGACTCATGTCCCAATGTGATGCATATTTTTAAATTTTTTCCAAGTAAATAATTAATTATGAATTTTTATTACAACTTTTAAAAATATAAAAATCGTATGTCGACCACCTTAACTTGGTCAAAACTTCATGAAATTCAATTTTTTTAATCCTATAGTATGTGAAGCATAGAATGTGACACATGTTTGGGATTCAAAAATGTGATACCGTTTGAAAGCTATAGATGTTTTTCAATCAACCTATCAATCAGGACTTTAGTCATAATTCAAATAGAAAATGAATAATAATTATTTATTAAATTCAAAGTAAAGCATAATTTATATTGGTGGAAAGCTAAGAATCTCCTTTCAAAACCCTTTTCATTTCATCAATTTTGGGTAAAAAAAAGTCGTCAACCACATACCCTACACATACCCATCATATCACCACTTTTTGGCCCATCATGATCTTGCACATACCTAGAAGGCAACAAATATATTCACTTCTCCACCCTTGATCGATATAGTGGCAATGAGACAAGCTTTAGGAGGGACTCCTATAATTTAAGAAGGTGTTGACCTAACTGAAGAAGAAGTTAGGGAGGAGCTTGAAAAACTAACTACTAAGATGAAATAGTTTAAAGAAAAGCGATCTAAAGGAGATCCAATACTGTAGCCAGTAGTGGAAGAAGTGCCAAATATAGGGTCATATCCTAAAAATATAGAAGAAGAGGATTTTATAATAGGATCACTTCCTCCATAAGTGGGAAACCCTAAAGAAACAAATGTAAGAGAAACATGGGACATTGCAGGTTAGGACCCCATTCATATTGTTGATGAAGGAGATATAATGGATGATCAACTTCCATAAGGAAGAACTGAAGAGATATTTGGGCAACCGTAGACTTCTGAGAAACCAGGAGAAAGTCAAGATAAGAATGAATGTATAGATCCCTCACAGACCTTGGATGATGAACCAAGAAATGATGAGAATCCTGATGTTTTAGGAAAACAAGAAAATAATACTTGAAGGACTGATGCTGAGAATGGGGAAAGACAAGAGAATGTAAGTCTCAGAGAAAAAGAGACAGTGATAAATCGAGGTAATCCAGAATCTATGCCAATGAGGATAGAGAATGTTAATGTTTTGGAGGTTGTGGTGAGAAATGTTGAAAGCTTGAGAGAGGAAGTTCCTAAACATTTCGATCATTAGGAACAAGGTAATACTAAAGAGGTATTGTTGAATGAAGAAGCACCTAACTGGTTAGTTGGGCAATTAGCTCCACTGTTGGAGGGTGAATTGGTGCCTCTATATTTCAAAAGTTTAATGCAAAGAATAGAAACCCCTAAACCTCAATTTAGAGCAATGACAATAAATGCTATAAAAAGGAATGCATACATAGGGAGAACTCTCCAGATGGCTACTTCGATGGGGGAGAAGAGCAAGAATGAAATAACGACTAGGGATTAGAGGGTGAAAGAAATTGATGTAGAACATTCATCATGGGGACAAGAGTTAGAAGAGATGAAAGTAAATTTAGAAATGATTGTTTCCCGAGTGAAGAATAATAAGTAGAGGAAAAGAGAATTAAAGGAACATATTTCTTGCCTGGAGAATTTCATTAGGTCACTAACCTAAGTTGGTCAATCACAAGTCGAATTGCCATAGAATCCAGTGCTAATATCCTAGGAGCAAGTAGATGCTATTACAGTGCTTTGTCATAAGGTAAATGCACTTGAAGAATGGATGGAATACCTGGTAAGGAAAGGACAAGAGTCAATAAGGGATGCAATTGGGAAGTTTAAAGAAGCATATTGTTGGAACGACAAGTCCAAAAGACTTGAGGGTGAATGTTAATTTTCCCAAGAACAAATTGATGCAGAGAGGTAGAAGTTAAAATTTCTTCTTCAGACGAGTGTCTGAGAATTGATAAATGAGAAGGTAGGCACGAAATAGAAAGTTTCAATATTTGAGAAATGGTGGAAACAATTTAATTGGGAAAGTGACACTATATCACAATATGTAAATGGAATGGAAAAGGTCACTGATATATATAAGAAATTCATAGACAAAGATGAGAGATAAATATTGAAATGCTAGCTTGGAAAAGCTATGATCCTTGAACTTTATGACGTGATGACAAGGAAGTAAAAGCTTTCAAGGAATGGATCAAAAAGGTGAATATGGATCTTGTTTAGTCATTAAGTAGAGAGGTTATAGATGATATCATAAGGTGTAGGAATGCTATGACCAAATATGAAACAAAATTAATGCAAAGAAATGAAAATATCATTCAAATATTAGAAGAGTATGCTAGGAATAAATACATCCGGAAAGTAATTCAAGGAATTTTGAAAGAATGTATGCATCAAGTGTTGATTTATTTCTAGGAATACTAGCAAAGAAGGGGTGAAGATGAGTCTTCAGACCAAGAATTTAGTGAAGAATAGGTAGTCGGGTACCAAAGGCCAGAAGTTTTGTGCATGGGTATAGTCTTGAAATGAATTTTGTAGGTTTATTCTTAGACTTGGTGAAGATAGCTAATCTCGAAGGTTTTGAACAGTACCAAAAAAAAAAAATTCTGTGCAAAGTACCCATGAACCTAGGCTAAAAGTTTGGAGTTTTCTATTGAAGAAAAGTCAAAATATCTTTGATGTTTCTTAGAAAGTTCTGATGCCAACTATCACCTGCCACATTTTGCATTTTGATTCGTTTCTCTGATCCTCTTTGATGGGATCAAGTTCAAACTCTTTGAGGCCTTGTTCCTATAAAAGGCCGTTAGCTGCTTTATCTTATTTCAAGTTCAGAATTTGTGGATGTAGGAGAATTAAAATTGTTTTAAGTTTTATTCTTTTTCTTGTTTTCTATTTCATTCTATACTAAAAACTTGTATGTTTCATTATAAGTTAACATCATATCCAATTTCAAAGCTATTTCTTGATATTAAATCTTAGGTAGCTGATTGTTTGTTCCTATTGGACAAGACTGTGTGTTGCACCGTTTAAGGGTGCATACTTACATTATCTGGTGGTAAATGATCCCCCTTTCTTTAAACTCTTGCATCATTATATTCCTAGTTGTGAAGCAATTTGGTGACATATGGAATTGTTTTCTCTGGTTTAGTTCTTTCTTGAGGCATGCATGGATAATACTTGGGAGAAATTTTACTTTTTAGTAATTTTTTATGCTTTATTTTAGAATTTAGATGCTTTTTATTCCAAAAAATGTTCCAAAAATGATAAATACTTGAAGTTTTATTATAAATCATTTGATTCCATGAAGTTGTTGAATGCTTAATGCTAATCTACTTGAATGCATGTAGGTTAATGTGAGTTTCATGAAATATTATTGCAAATTCTTTCATCTGATGAAGTTATTGAGTGACATTTGAATGATCAAATTGAGATTATGTTTCTATCTTTTGGATACCTATTAATTCTTAACCACTGTTTACCCCTTGTGTTTAATAGAAAAATATCAACTAACCCTGAGTGAACCCAGTGCATCAAGACCTGATATAAATGATCCTTGGGATCAAACCAAGTTTGCCTTAGATTTAGGTTTCTCAATGGAGTCTTTCAAGAAAGGTAGGTTCCTACAATACTCTATGAGAATTTATCTAGTTGTTGGTGTGTGTCTACAACATTCATGTCAACAAAAGTGGCTCCAAAAGGAGGGTCTTCTTTGTTTAAAAGAATGAATTTAGACTCTCTTAGAGTCGCTAGGTCTCAGTATAGCGATTCTCGTGTGACATTAGTCAAAATTAGTGGTCGTACATCATCTAAGCCCCAAGGGTCAAGGATTGTAAACACTATACCACATAATCCAAAGTTAGTGTTATACCACCCCCGCTTGCAATGATGGATTTCTTAAATAATGTAGTCACCTATTCAATTCACTGTATATAATAATCTTCCAAAGAATCAGAACAAATTGTGTATGAAGTACTATCTTCACAAAGATGTGGAAGAGCATATTAGTTTCTTCAAGGATACATGCTTTAGAGCAAAGATACAACATGAAGATGTGTGCAGGTCATTTCCTTACACACTGAGTGATGAAGTTTACTAGTGGTATATCAACCTACCCCATAATTCTATTAGGACATGGGCGGGTGCATGAAGATGGCCGCACTTTTGTGGCAAAAAAAGTTTTTGGAAAGAGATAATGCGAGCACGTTATAATGCACTCGCGTTATGTTGTTTTAAAAGAAAAAAAAGAAGTTAAAACTATCATTTTCTATTTACTGTTTCTCAGCTCTACTCGAGGCCAAAAACCCTCACTTTCGCGCTCGCATTCTAGGAGGAAGGATTTCTACAAATTTTATCAACAGTTGGATTTTCTTTGCAAATATGGCACCACGACGACAAAGAGGTGTGGGAGGTAAGTATTGTCTACTATTTGTTTTGAATTTCTTAGTTTGAAATTGATTTTATTTGTTTTAGGTTAGATTTGATTTTTTTTTTTAATTTGTAGGAAATCCTGCAAATCGTCAACAAGAAGAGGAGGCAAATCCTCAACAACAAAATCCTCAAGAAAATCCTCAACAAAATCAACCTCAACAACAAAATCAACCTCCCCCACCAATCACTCAATACCCTCTTGGCACTCAAGAAAATTTGAGGAGTGAAATTGACAATAATAGAAAACAACTTGAGGATCTTATCAGTAGGTTGAGTGATCCAAATGCTTCAACCACAGAAAGAATGTGTCTAGAAAATTCATTGAAAGAGATGTTAAAAAATGTAGATGCAATTACCCAACAAATATCTGGATGGCAAGATAGGAGGCAGGCAGCCAGGGCATATTATGTAGACAAATTATCATATAAACAAGTAAAAGATTTAAAAATTACTAAAGGTGATTTGTGCTCTCTATTCACTGACCCTAAAAAAAATCAAAATCTTACCCTCAATGCAAAGAGGTTTCCTATTCATTGGTGCCACCACCAAGAGATTAGGAACCATTTTTATGATAGATGGTATTTGGTCTTTGATTACCCACCATGCAATAATTGTGAAGTCCCCAATATTTTCTTAGGAAACTATACAGTGAGTTTGTATTGAACCAAATCCCAAATTATTTTGATATGAGGGAGTTCGGGGAGAGGTGGGGGTCAGCCAGATAAGCTCGGCACATCCGATCCTACACAAGGGAGACACCTCTCACTAGGCACCATGAGCACATTGTTATGCCTGTTGTTGTGAAGGAGAGTGCTGATGTAGAGACATTGCAGGTGATCAACACTTTGACCTGAGTGTCATCCATCATAGTAGCCCTATTGTACAATTCCATCCAGGGGAGTCTTTGGGTGGTGGCCTTCGAACCCATGTGTGTCAATCTTGTGGGGCGACTTGTTCATATGACCCCACCAACACAGGAGGATGCTACACATGATCCAGATGTCTACATAGATCCTAATGTCTACAGGATGGAGAGGACGGTGACATTTTGCATCGTGCATATGGCATTGATAGTCAGGTAAAAGTCAGCATGTTCATTGAATTTAATTTATTAAATTTTGATTCTGAAATGCATGATTAACTAATTTAGTTTTATTATTTTAATAAAATTCCAGGGTCATAGTGTTGAGACTGGATACACCAGTCCTCCACCTACTTATTTTTGCAGTACACCTATTAGTGGGGTATGTAACTAGTAAACAATTATAAATTTATTACATGTTAATAGCATTGTTTTACGAATGGTATTTTAATACATGTGATTTTGGATGTTGAACAGGCTAATATTAGTGGTTTCAAGAAAACACCTCCTAGTGCCAGTGGATTCACTCAAACGTACACAGAGGTAATAGAATAAAGATAACTTAACTAATGAATTCTACGTAATAGATTTGTGTAGTTTATATTCATATTGTTGGTTACATTTCATTACACATCATTCAAACTCAAAGCATTAGTACTTCAAATTCCATAACTAATAACTAGATGTTGATAAATGACAAAATTTCAACTGTACAATATAGTTGTTTAGAAAGTCAACATAAGCAACACAATGCAATTACTTCACATGGAGGCATGTGCTTACAAAGGTGTACCACCACGACAAACTATGGATGCTTGGAAAAAATCTATGAAACCATAATAGTAAGCAATAGCATAGACAAGGCAGTTAGTGATGCAGAGCATCATATCAAAACACTCAATCATCATGGTACATCTGATGCAGAGCATCCAACAAACACCATCAACATCATTTCTTCAAGGGATTTCAATCCCAAATAGAATCAGGAGAAGATCAAATATAATTTCATCATAAATCTACTTTTCATTCAACCAAAATCCACTCAAATTCTCTTAGTCATTCCATAGGCCATCATCCATCATTCCACTAATCAGTATTCCAATTGATTCATTCAAAGAAAAAACCATATTAAAGAAAACTTTGACTTAATCAATTAGATTCACATCATTCTCAACCACCATAAAAACAACATAAACCTGATTATTGACACTTGAACAATTCATCCTTTCATTTATTCACCAAAGTAACAAATCAATTAAACCATACCTCACTATTATCAGTCCATTATCAAGTACTGTACTCACCATATTTTGACTGCAAAAATCTATTTATAGGTTACAAACTCCTTCTACGACAAAATCTTGATTATCATCTTGTGGTTAATCACCAATTTTCTCAAAGGGCTTCATAATAGTCACCCATCCAACCATCGAAGTCACCAAACCTGTCTTATACACCTTAAACAAATTTAGTAACATCAATCATATCATTAGTTTGATAGTAACCAAGCACTCAATCATATCACAAAAGCTTTGAAAGGATACAAGTTAGAAATGTTGAAGATAGGAGAGATTGCCACCCCAGGAGGTAGCTCTATTTCATAAGCATTTTGGCCAAACTTGTAGACCACCTTGCAAGGCCCTATCTTCTTCATCATGAGTTTGGTATACTTTCCTTTTTGAAGTCTCTCCTTCTTCAAGTGTGTCATCACCAAGTCTCCAACCTTGAATTGGACATTCCTCTTCTTTAAATCTGCCTTTTCCTTATACTTCTCAACATTCTTTTGAAGGGTTTCCTTCACTTGTTGATGAATATCCCTGATTGTAACAACAAAGTCCTCACCTTGAGCACTTCTCCTAGCAACTCCTTGTAGATCTCTTAGTTCATAGACCCCTCTAGGGTGCATGCCATAGACTACCTCAAAATGGCTTCTACCAATGCTCCTATTCATGGAGTCATTATATGCAAATTTAGCCTGAGGTAAAATTAGATCCCAAGCTTGTCCATGCTCCTTGGTAAGGCATCTTAAGAGGTTTCCCAATAATCTATTCACCACTTCAGTTTGTCAATCCATTTGTGGATGGTATGCTGAACTAAAGGACAGATTTTTTCCTTGAGTTTCTTCCACAAGTCGTCCAAAAGTGACCAATGAATTTAGAATCCCTTTCATAAACAATGCTTAAAGGCAGTCCATGTATCCTAACAACCTCCTTAAAGAAGAAGCTTGCTATATGAGATGCATCATTGGTGCATTTGCAAGGAAGAAAATGTGCCATCTTACTAAATCTATCAACTACCACAAAGATACTATCAAAACCTTTTTGGGTTCTAGGCAACCCCAAGACAAAGTCGATACTTACACACTCCAAAGGCCTATTGGGAATGGGAAATGGTTGATAGAGTCCTGCATTTGATGAAGTTCCCTTTTCCCTTTGAAATATTATGCAACCTTCCACATACCTTCTCACATCCACCTGTTAACTTTGGCCAATAGTAAAATATCCTAACTTGCTATAAGGTCTTGTCAAGGCCAAAGTGACCTCCAAGACTCCCACTGTGTTTCTCCTTTATGATATTCTCCCTCATTGAGCATTTACGCACACACAATTGGCTTCCTTTGAAGAGAAAACCATTTTGCAATAAAAATTTAGAGAATTCACCATGAAAAGAATTCAAATGTTGCCCACAAACATTGTATACCTCCTTGAAATATGAATCTTCATGATACATATCCTTCAATGCTTCAACCCCCATGCTTTGGAGTTGGATCTCTTGCACTACAAGTGACCTTCTACTGAGAGCATCTCCCACCTTATTTTCTTGGCCCTTCTTATGCTTTATTGTGAAAGTATAGGCTTGCAAAGACTCTACCCACTTCATGTGCCTATGACTGAGTTTGTCCTGTGCATTCAAAGAACTCAAGGCATGATTATCAGTATAAACAACAAATTATTTAGGTAACAAGTAGTGCCTCCACTTTTTGAGGGCTTGGACCATAGCATACAATTCCAAATCATAGGAAGAATACTTCCTCTTTGCTTCATTCAGCCTCTCACTGTAAAATGCAACCGGTCTGCCTTCTTGGCTCAAAATAGCCCCTATTGCTTGATTGCTAGCATCACACTCAATGGTAAAAAATTTATCAAAATCAGGGAGCACAATTATAGGCTGTTGTGCTACTCTCATTTTCAGATATTCAAACCCTTTATTAGCCTCATTGGTCCAAGAAAACTTACCTTTGTTACCTCCTTTGATGGTGTCCAAGAGTGGTGCACAAATTTGGCTAAAGTTCTTGATGAACTTTCTATAAAAGCTTGCAAGTCCATGGAAGCTTCTCACATCTCCCATGGATTTTGGTGTTGGCCTTGAGTAAGAATAGCATGCACCTTTGAAGTATCCATCTTCTAACTTCCCTTGGAGATGACAAAACCAAGGTAGACTAGTTCTTCCTTCATGAATTCACACTTTTCCATGTTGATCAACAACTTCTCCTCTTGTAACCTCCTTAGTACCATGTCAAGGTGCTTCAAATGTTCTTCTTTAGACCTGCTAAACACAAGGATTCCATCTAAATAAACTACAACAAACTTTCCAATGAAAGGTCTCAATACCTCATTCATAAGGCACATAAATGTACTAGGGGCATTTGATAACCCAAAGGGGATCACCAACCAATCATAGAGCCCTTCATTAGTCTTAAAATATGTCTTCCATTCATTCCCTTCTCTGATCCTTATCTGATGGTACCCGCTCTTTAGATCAATCTTGGAAAAGTAAGATGCTCTTGATAGACAATCCATGAGGTCCTCCATTATTGGCATCGGGAACCTATATCTGATTGCATGATCCTATTAATGGCTCTTGAATCAGTGTAAAGCATCCAATTCCCATCCTTCCTTGGTGCTAGGATAGTAGGAACAACACATGGGCTCAAACTCTTCCTCACTAGCCCTTTATCCGTCAACTCTTGCACTTGTCTTGCAATCTCCTCATTTTGAGCAGGTGTCCTCTTGTATGCAGCCTTATTAGGCAATGCAGCCCCTGGAATCAAATCAATATGGTGGCTTATATCCCTAATGGGAGGTAGGGAACTAGGTAATTCATTAACCGTTATGTCCTTGTACCTTGCCAACAACTAGTCTTGGACTTCGTTTGGTGCATCTTCCTTCTTCTTTGTGGGCAGATCTGCTTCACTTTTTGGCTTCATAATCAGGAAGAATCCTCTTCCTCCTCCTTTGTTGAAGGTCTTCATGAACTCCTTCTCACCCACCATCAAAACACTAGGCCCTTCATGCTTTGCCTTGTCTTCTTCTAGGAGAGGTGAAAGGTTGTAAGTCTTCCCATCCTTCAAAATGGAGTGTGTGTTCTTCTCCCCATCATTCTTGCTCTTCCTATCGAAGTGCCAAGGCCTACCAAAAATATATAGCTTAATAATTTTACTCAAAATTTTGTTCATTAGATCTCATACATTATAAGTCATGACATGGATCTCGCTATTGTAACTTTTTTGTGATTGAATAATTTGTTGTTTTATTTTTAGATGTTGGTTGTGGGAACACCTCCAAATGTTACAAGGGCAATGGATATTGGTGTTTCATTTTCTATACAATCATCCATGGCTCTGATAGAGGAGGTATGAGGCAAATTACTAAATCTCAATTTACATTTGTTGTTATAAATGTTAATTCTAGTGAAAAATCAAACCATTATTGATTCATAGTTTAATTCCTATTTGGATGGTTTATACTAGGCTTGAGCACGCCTGAGCATCGACATGCAAATATTTCCATCATGGAGAGTGATCATGAGATGTTAGTAAGTGATTATTTTGTTAAATATATCATTTCTTATAATGTAATTTCTATATATTAATGTCTTTACTTCTTATTGTAACAGTTAAGACTTCACCAGGAGCTAAACTATAGGAGGAGCAGCAAGAGCACTCCTCGACCAGAGCATAAATGATAGACAGACTTATCGCCATCAGATCACCAAACAAAGGGAAAAAATTTATTTCCAGAGCATGGAGAGAAATGAATTTTGATTCTAGAGCCCTTTGTTGTATGCCTAGACATGGCAATTTTGTACATATCTTGTATTGGATATATTTGACATTGTATGCCTATATGGCTATTTTGTAACTATATTTTATACTTATATTGACATATATTGATGTATGTGTACATGGCTATTTGGTTAATTCAAATCTTTTTTATCGATGGTGTCCATATTTGCTCTTTTTGACAATGTCAAAAGCATGGCTGCATATAGATTAGGCAAAAGACTTTTCCTTTTAGATTAGCAATGCATGGAAGTTTCAAAAAGTATCCTTGATATTACAAAAAGATATGTGTTTATACCATAGCAAAAAAAATATTTTGGGGAAAAATTTGACAAACCAAAAGTATAATTTTTTTTGAAAAAATTAGGAAAAAGTCTAGAAAAAATCGGAAAAAAATCAGATTTAAAAAGAAAGGTAAAAAAAGTAGAACAATTTCTGAGATAAAAACTTAAAAAAAAAAAATTAAAGACATTTCCATAGCATAGAGATATAGAGAGCAAATAAAATAAAGAGTTTAACTAATAAATTTGGCGAAAACCAGTTTTGTAGTTTGTATTCATATCATTGATTACATTGCGTACATATTTCGACTCAAAGCATTGCTTCGCATTACATAACTAATAACTAGATGATGGGCAACATTTCAATTACAATATATAGTTTTTACAAAGTCAACCTAAGCAGTTATGCAATTACTTCACATTGCATAACTAATAACTAGGAGCTACTCCCAATTACATTTGCTTGTCATGGCATTCTATGAGACCACATTTCTTTGAG
>VDFB02075321.1:198114790-198266105 GCA_007258455.2 Sequoia sempervirens
CTCCCTATCTCCCACTCTGCCACACTCTCTCCCATTCTCTTCATCCCTCTCTCTCCCACTCTCTCCCATACCCTCACACCCTAAACCCTCTCCCACACTCTCCAACTCTCTCCCACTCTCTTCCAC
Organism: Sequoia sempervirens; assembly: GCA_007258455.2. NCBI lineage: Eukaryota > Viridiplantae > Streptophyta > Pinopsida > Cupressales > Cupressaceae > Sequoia > Sequoia sempervirens. Next base: position 198,114,917 of record VDFB02075321.1, read on the forward strand.
TCTCTCATCCCTCCCTTCCACCCTAACTCCCACTCTCCCACACTCTCCCACACTCTCACCCACTCTCCCACACTCTCTCCCACTCTCTACCACCCTCTCTCACTCTCCCACCCTCCCACACTCTCTCCCACTCCCACCCTCTCTCCCATAAGCATAAATACATACATATAGGCATACATACATGCATGCATACATACATGACACACCAGCATACATATACATACAAACATATGAAAAAACATTCAAAAAATTGACATTTAACTAAAGGAATAAATAATGCAAGCGTGTTATTTGTTGTTAAAAATGTTCCACGGAGCAGAAAAAGTGAAAAATAGTAAATAACGCACTCGCGTTATATTTTGCTTTGGGAATCCCCAAGCCTTGGTTTTGGTATTTTCCTTGGAATACCAACCCAAAGGTTTGGAGGGAATTCCCAACCACCAAAGACGTGTTTTTTGCAAATTCTACAATTTTTCACATAATCGACTTCGTGCTCACCGTCAGGATTGCATTTGGTTCAATATCGATGAAATAAAACACATGGGTAATGTTAAGTTCTCTCTTATCTTTCCAATGATATAATTTTTTTCACTTTCTAACAATGTGAGGGCTTTCATCCATAATTTCTTTTGTTTGTATGTCTTTTTTTTTCAAAAAGCAATGTTTGGTTTTTTTTTTGGTTATAAATTAACCATTCATCAAAATTTCAAATAAATTACATTTTTAGAAACTAGACTTCATTCTACAAATTTTAAAAAAAAAATTTTTAAAAAATCTATTACTTTCCAAAATTTGTAGGGGAGCACGGCCAAAATTCTGCTTTTAGGAAGTGCCCACTTAGAAAATTAGTAAAAAATCAAATATTCATTAAAAAATTATCATAAAAATTGAGCACCAACTAGATACTGTTACCTAACTTCTTACCATAGCGATTTTAAAAATACTAAAAAAAAGGTCACCATGCTCAAGTCGTACAAGAGTTGCTATGTTATGTTTTTCTGACAAAAACAACACCAATTTGTGTACATCCCTTGTTGAACCCCTTAATCTCAACCATTTTCAAAATAAATTAGTAGTTTAGAAAGTAGACTCAGAGCACTTCGATCCTTGTTTTTGTTCCATCTCAAAATTTTGAGTGTAACTATCCTCAATTTCACATCCAAGGTTAGCATTTCCTGATTTCAGAAAAAAAGTAGCCACTTAAGCCCCCTTTTTGGGAACCATCTTGGTGCACTTACCCACATGGAAAGACATGGAAAACCAGCACTTAGCTAGGTTCAAAATGCAAGTAGATTTTTCCTTGCGATATCATCAATTTTCTCAGATTAAAAGGCTCGATGGTGAACCTATAATTGCTTTTAAGGATATATTCCAAAAGGCTTACTCTAGGTTGCAAGCACCCTACGTGGTAGAAAATTTGTCCGCCGTCATCGTTTATTACATGGCAGTTGATCCTTTGACTGTGATGTTTGTAAAATGAAGGGAAAATCCTCCTACTACCCTAACTAAAGCCTATGTAGAAGCCATAAGTGTAAACCTAGAAATGAAACACCTCAAAAGTAGATCATCCATGAATAGCAGAAATGAATTGAACAATTATCCTATACCAAGTATGAATGGAGTTCTATTGAGTCATACAATGACTCCTAATTCTTTTCCTTCAGTGGTTCAAAATGGGACATTTAATTAGAACAATTTCTTTCAACCTAGAAATAGTCAGGCTTTGGTCCCACACCCTGGTTTAGCTATCACAAAAATACACCCCAATGAAAATTATTTCTTCACACAGACTCAAAAGAGTCAAAGAGTAAAGACTTAGGAAGATAAAGAATAGATTAAGGAAATAACAACTCAACTTAAGAACTTAACCACAAAGGTTACACAATTAAGAAATCAGAACTTTTACTCTCAGAGTAACAATCAAAATTTGCAAGGTCAAGCATACAATGCTCCCATACCACCTAGACCTTGGAACACATGACCAAACTATGGAGGAGTATCCACACCTTTAGATAATGCTAATTCTTCTAAAGATAGGTCTATGTTTAAGGTGAACTTAGTTGAACTTGCCATGAATGACTGGTATAGAATCCATAATATGAATGCTCATTCAGAAGTGGTATGTCCATAGTTTAAAACTATGTTAGATATTTTTTTGTCTACAACACACCATAATGATCAGTGTGACTCTCACCCATCCCAAGGGAATGAGTTAGTTCTAGTCGGATATGACTCTATGTTAGTCCTAGATAGTTACAAATGTTTTGAGTCACCCACCATTGCTAAGATTCATACCTATGAGAAAGAGGATAGTTCAACCATGACTTTAATAGAAACATACATGCTTCCTTATCAAGACAAAAATGAACCGCAAGATGAAGCTGATGAAATTCATGCTTTCCTATAGTATCCAAAAGGACATACCTACAATTTGAGGAGTAATATCAATGTTGGAAGTAGATTTAAAGGGCCTTTGACTATGCCAATCCTGCCTAGCAACTTCAGCACTCCACCTGATGACAAATCTAGTAACACTCTAGGGCTATCGAAGGTGACCTCACAATACAATAATTTACAAAATATTTCATAGAGTGGAAAAATAGAATTCACCGATCAAAATGATTTTCAACTAATTATTTGGTGGAATAAATCAAAAAGGTAAAGATCAGCTTATCTATATCAGAATTGCTTAAAACACTTGTATTCAGGAAAGCTTTCTTGAATACATTAGAAGAATTTCCCAAACAAAGCATAATCAATAAAGAGACACAAGCAAAGGATAACTCTATTAAGGAAAAAGACTAAAAAGGGGATCTTATGGTGGATGCACATGTAGCCTTTTATAAGGGAAAGATATAATCCTCATCGTTTTTGTTAACATTGAGAATATTTGGTAAAAATCTTCATAATTGCTTGGTAGATTCAAGAGCATCTACCAATGTGATGCCTTTTTTCATATGTCATACTCTAGGCTTAAACCTGAAAAACTCCCTAAAGAAAGTTGCTCAACTAGATAAAATCAAGGTAAATATAGTTGGAGAGTTAATTTACATTCATATGCAATTAGCGTCAGACCCTAGAATTTAGTACTATATTGATATCCAAGTGGTCAAGATACCAAACACTTATGGGATGTTATTGAGTAGAGATTGGTCAAAGAATTTGAATGAATATATGGGCACTAACTTCTCACATATGTGGTTACCCTAGAAAGGAGTACCTAATCAGATTAGGATAGAGAGAGAACCATGTATGAAACACATGATCACAAATTACAACCATAAAAATGAAGTTATATACATAGATATAGAACCAAGAGTATATGGAATCAAAAGTTTTAGAGTTAAGATAGAAGTTTTCATGTGTAATGTAGAAAAGAGTAATCAGATAACTCCTGGAATCGACATGTATGTTAGTTGAATCTAACTATGATTCTTCCTAAGGAGAAGACATTCACTTAGAAAAATTCTGGAAGAATATTGCTAAAGAAGCTCGAAAGAGCAAGAAAACTAAAGATTCACTAAAAGATTTGTTGTTACAAGGTTGGTGCAGGTTACTCAACTTTGCACATTCAGAGGACAGTTGTGTGATGTGCTTATAGATCATTCAAAAAATTGGAGATCAACACTATCAAGAAAGTACATCTCTTAATAGGTCTGGGCCTAAAACACTTGAAGATAAAACACAGGTAAAGCAAACTGCAAAAATTAACTTATCAGTGAACTTGAGAATGCTAAACTCAAAGCTGCTAAGGATTAGACTTGGACCCTTAGGTTCGATGGGTCAAAATCTAAACAAGGAATTGGAGTAGGGGTTGAGCTAATCAGTCCCCATATTAAATCATTTCTTGCTTCCTATATATTACAATTTCAATGTACTAACAATGTGGCAGAATATGAGACCTTCATCCATGGTTTGATGCTCGCAATCAGGAAGAAAGTTAAAATTCTCAAGGTTTTCAGTGACTCAAAACTAGTGGTCAAGCAAGTTAGGAAATCATATATTTTTCATTACAAATGCTTGTCCAACTATCAATACCAAGTGTGGGACCTGATAGAATATCTTGATGATTTTAATATCACTCATATCCCACAAAGATTTAATTAGAGAGCAGATGCTTTGTCTACTGTTTCTAGTACTCTATAACCATTGAACGCTTCTTTTGAGAAGGTTTACTGTTGAGTTGGTACAACTGCCCTCGGTACTAGATAATGTTACTAATCTATAGGTGTTCAAAGATGACCATCACATTTTGGAGTTCATCACTAATATCGCCATCTTAAAGGCACAAATAATTGAGGAAGTAGATCACCCAGATGGCGAAATTCAAGATGAAGAGTTAGCTCAAGCAAAAGATAATAATATTCTAAGGGAAATAATTGAGTTAGAAAGATTATTTGATGTGGATCAGATAATTCAGAAGAAAAAACTGCCTAAAACTAATGAGGGATAGTCCAAATTGTATAATTTGAAAAATGAGGAGGACCCAAAGAACATTTTTATAGGGAAGGTATGCACTGAGGAAGAATGGAGAAATATTGCTCAAGTACTCATGGATTACTAGAAAGTTATAGCATGGACATATGAAGATTTAAAGACGTACAACACCTCCATTATTACTCATACAATCTTGCTAAATCCTGATGCAAAAACTTTCTAGCAGAAATAGCATCTTGTGAATGCACTTCTAGAAACCCTGATTCATAAGGAATTACATAAAATTCTCTCGGCCTAGATCATTTTTCCCAATAGACATTCTACTTGGGTGGCTAATTTAGTGCCCGTCAGAAATAAGAATGGAGATATTCGGTTGTGTGTGGATTTCTGATATCTTAACAAGGCATTTAAAAAGGATAACTATCACCTACCTTCATTGGATAAAGTACTACAAATTGTTAATGGTTCATAGATGATTTCCTTCCAGGATGAATTCTCTGGATATAACCACGTAATGTTTGTGAAGGAAGACAAGGTGAAGACAATGTTCACCATAAAGTGGGGAACTTTCGCTTACCTAAGGATGCCATTTGGACTAATAAATGTTGGAGCTACATTATAGATTGCAATGGATTATTCCTTCTGAGATTTGGTAGGAAAGTGCATTATTATATATATGGATGACCTCATGGTGTTTTCTAAGAATAGAGGAGATTTTGTTCATGATCTCAGAGCAATATTATAGAAATTTGAAACATACGGAGTTTCATTAAATCCTAAGAAATGCATTTTTTAGGTTATTGAAGGAAAAATTCTTGGACACATTATCTCTGAAAGAGGTATTTCAATAGACCCAAATCGAGTGAGTGCCTTACTCAAACTGCAACCCCTGAGAAGTAAGAAAGAATTAAAGTCATACTTCAGAAAAATCAATTTTGTCTGAAATTTTATCACATTATTTGCTGAGATAGTGAAACCTCTCAATGATATGTTGAAGAAGGATACAAAAATTGAGTGTACAAATGAGAATAATGCAGTTGCTTCCATGCATTGTTGATGGGATTAAGTTCAAACTCTTTGAGGCCTTGTTCCTATAAATGGTCGTTAACTACTTTATTTTATTTCAAGTTTAGAATTTGTGGATGTTGGAGAATTAAAACTTTTTCAATTTTTATTATTTTTCCTATTTTCTATTCCACTCTAGACTAAAATCTTGTATTTTTCATTAGAAGTTAACTAATATTAGAGCCAATTCAAAGCTATTTCTTCATATGAAATCTTACGTAGCTGATTGTTTTTTCCTATTGAACAAGACTGTGTGCTGCACCATTTAAGGGTGCATATTGGCACTATCTGGTGACAAATGATCCCCCTTTCTTTAATATCTTGCATCATTCTATACCTAGCTATGAAGCAATCTGGTGACATGTGGAATGGTTTGCTCTGGTTTAGTTATTTCTTGATGCATGCATGGATAATACCTAGGAGAAATTTTACTTTTTAGTAATATTTTATGTTTTATTTTAGAATAGATGATTTATATTCCAGAAAATGTTCCAAAAATGATAAATACATAGTTTTATTATAAATCTTTCGATTACATTAAGTTGTTGAATTCTTAATGCTAAATCTACTTGAATGTATGCAAGTTAATTTGAGTTTCATGCAATATTATTGCAAATTCTTTGATTTCATGAAGTTATTGAGTGACATTTAAATGACCATACTGAGATTATGTTTCTATCTTTTGGATACTAGCCAATTCTTAACAACCATTTACCCCTCATGTTTAACAACAAAATCACAATGAACCCTGAGTGAACCCAGTGCATCAAGACTTGATATAAATGAGCCTTGGGATCAAATCGAGTTTTCCTTAGATTTAGCTTTCCCAATAGATTCTTTTATGAAAGATAGGTTCCTGCAACCTAGTTTGTGAGAATTTATCTTCCTATTGGTGTGTGTGTGTGCAACATCCACTTCAACAGGTCCCACTAGGAGTCTACACATTCAAATTAAGACCATTTAATCATTAATACATGAAGACACTACCACATGTAAAAACCATGCTTTGACTTTCCTATCCACTACCTTATTTTAAAATTATAATAATATTAGATGACATGAGATAAATAACGGTTGATTGTTGACAAAGAATGAATTGCACAAGATAATTTGTGTAGGATTACTATAATGATTTCATTCTCTATGTGAAACTTGGGAACCTATTACACTAACTAATGTGAACAAATAAAAAACATAATGCAATTAGCTTAAGCATTAGTTGTAGAGCCATGGAGTTAGTTGTGTTGGTGTTTCCAACTGATTATCTAAGACATTCTAAAGATAAGCCATATCTTGTGGTTGGCAATCTTAGTTTAGTGGCCAATGAACAAGAGACAATTTCATAATTGTACTCCTCTACATTTCAAGTTTTGCAAGACCTCAGGAGTATCCCTTCACAATATCAATGGGTTTACCTTTACATACACTAGGATATTGGCATAATAGATTTGTTCTTACAAAATATACCAAGAATACAAGAAAATTTATCAGAATTGGTTGAGATCTTGGAGAAATTTCTATTACTATCTTTGAGAATATATATAATTTAAGAATATATTACATATACTATTTAATTGATTCTTCATTTTTGAATCATCTTGGACCTACAACTAACTTATTTTCTACGATTGGTGACTTAAACCATTAGTAATAGAGTCAAAATATCTTATAAATGCTTCCTAAATAGCAATTTAGAAAATTAACTCAATGGAAACTTGTAATTATTTCCTTGCAATAATATTTCCTATACTAAGATTCAATTTCAATTCTCCTTAACAATCCCTAAACATTTTAGGACTCTCAACATTTCAAGTATAGAAAATTAATCTATTAATTTAATAGAAGCCATAAAAGAAATATTCATTGCACATAAAGATGCAAAAATGAACGCCAAAGATCCTTGATCAATTTTATTCATGAGAGAAATAAAGTATACATTAGAGACAACTGTCTTTGAATCCTTTTAAAAATAGATCAGTATCTTTATGAGTATGTGTATTGATATATAAAGAAATTCTTACAATTGCATTTTCTATTTTCTCTAAAAATCCCAGACATGACACTATCATTCTAAACATAAAATGACTCAAAATTCCGTTTTATAGAAACAAGGGAGAAAAAAATCTTAGAGCCTTGAAAAAATGTCACCAAATGATTTCACAACTTGTTCCAATGATAAAAAATAATGATCACACACCTGCCCCATAAGAGATAAAAGTGCAATGCTAGGAGACAAAAAAAAATGTAGAATCTACTACAAAGGATGTCCTCCTAATGTGTACAATAAGACAAAATTGGGTGGTTGCACATGATTCTATGAGTTGTATTTCTCCACCCATGCTACAAAAGTATCCTCTAAAGGCCATAGAAAAGCAAAGATTTTTCTAAAAAAATTAAATGAGAAGTATATTACTCATTTGTCCACTTCTTGGCAGCTTTAGATAATTTTATTAAATCTATTCAATGTCTACTAGTATTTCAATAATATAAGATCAATGTCATTTGAATGTACATGTTACAAATAGACTAAGGATATGATGGGTTGGTGAGATTGTTGGAGACATGTGGTAACTACGACTTTGAAGATAAAGGGGATGAGCAGCTAGATGATTTTTGAATGATTGACAATTATTCATTCGTGAAAGACTTGGTAGATTTGGACACATTCAACATTTGGGAGTCAATGGTTTCAAGACATAATAACAATTATTCTGGATCTATAGTTATGTGAGTGTTGTAATTTTATTAGTCACTGCCAACGCATGGACTATAATCCATAAACGATTACAATTAATCTTAATTTTAATAATTACTTTATTTTTCCCGAAGGTTAGTTTGTCTAATATTTTGATATGTAAAGTTTTTATTTTAAGGATTTATTATGCCTATATTAAAAATAGGTATGGGATTATTTTTTAAAAAATCTGTAATTAAAATGGAAATTAGGTGTTTCAAAGGGGTAGATTGGATAGTCAAGTCATTGGAAAGTATATATGGTGTTCACAAGTTCACTTCTCTTGGATTTACCTTGAATGGGTGGAGGGTAGTTCATGTGGAGAAAGATTGTAATGGTGTATGTTAGGACTTCACTTTTTAGGCCACACTATATGTCTCAAGTAAAGTTTTTATTTTAAATATATCTTATGCTTGTATTAAAAATAAGTATGTGGTTTAATTTTTTTTGTTACAACTAAAATGGAAATTATGCTTTTAGGTATACTTTGCAAATGTTTATAACATTAATTTCATAAATAATAATAAGCTTATACCAAGCTCAAATACGTAGTGTATTATGGGTCATGCATTTTTATAAGTGATTTTTTTTTGCAATTCTAAGTATATAATTTCATTGTGAAATTTTAGGTTATTGTTTTAATGTTATAAAATTTTGGGTTTGTAGAAATACACACTATTTGTTGAGTACTCAAAAGAGTCAATGGTCCAAGATCATTGCACATGAGATTAACCATTCTAACAAAATGATGGAAGCCAAAATGTTCAACATTATATTTTTTATTTAGCCTCAAAAGTTTGAGTTCTTAATTAAACAATGTATGAATGCAAGAACTAAAAGTAAACAAGTGAGATGGTAGAGGGTCAGCTGGTGAAAGAAAAAATACCAATCATAATATTTACTCATTTCACCCCTAACATGACACATATCCTTTAAACACTTTCTAGTATTTCATAGAATTAAATACCAAAGTGATGGAAAGGGCCTAGCATGCTTATTTAATTAATATTGAAGAGGTGTCATCTAATAAGCCTTTTACACATGAAAGTATATGTGAGAATCTATATAGATATGCTTAAGCAATAAAATATTGACACAAGGACCAATATAGATTCAATAATTCTTTATGTATTTTAACATGTAGAACCTAATTATCAAACTAGAATATGATTAGGCAACCTAGGATAAATTAAAATGATCTAAAATTACTTGGGATAAAATAAAAATATATATGGTTTGGGATAAAATAAAAAGATCTAATGACTTGGTATACAATAGTGAGGATGAAGGTGTGGGTGCCTTGTTTAGCCATTTTTTATGGCACTAACAATATGAGATATTTCTAGTCCCAATTGTGAGCACAATGTCTAACACATTCATATAAATAAATACAATGGTCCCACTAGGAGCCTACACATTCAATATAAGACCTTTTAAGCATTAATACATGAAGACATTGTCAAATGTAAAAGCCATGCTTTGACTTTCCAATCCATGATTTTATTTTTAAATTATAATAATATTAGTTGACATGATAAAAATAAGGGTTGATTGTTGAAAAATAATGGAATGCACAAGGTAAGTTGTGTAGGATTACTATAATGATATCATCCTCTAGGTGATGCTTGGGCACCTATTACATGGACTAATATGACAAAAAAACTAATGAAACTAGATTAAGTATTAGTTGTAGAGCCATGGGGTTAGTTTCCAATAACTTTATGTTGGAACTTGATTTTGTTCCTCATTTCTTAGGTGGATTGATCTCCAATTTAGTATCTAGAAAATCTCTTTTTAGGCATTGGGATGGTAGGCTGACCACAAACTTGGTGGATTAAAATATTAATTTTTTAATCTTGTGTCTAAAGTTTGGAATTTTACATTTAAATCATAATTAAAAAATGAACTTCCATCTTTGATTTGATATTAGTCAAACATGATTGGATCTCAAAATTAATATTCTAGATATCAAGAATAGGTCCAAGAATAAGAACAAAATGACACTATTTTTCAATTCTAGAATTTGAATGCATTTAATTAATTCATGATGAGTATCCTACTCTTGTTTGATGACTATTGGATGATATTTTAGGTCATGGAAAAAATCTATTAGCTACTATAGTGTCGTAAAATCTCACCCTTGACAATTTAACACTATGTTTTGTACCTCAAATTATCTAGAGCCTAATTGAGCACCTAAGTTCCTAAATTATGCATTTCAGGGCCCATTTGTACCATTTTTTGAGAAATTTCAAGCATTAAACAAATGCATCCAATTGATATTTTTCCCCTGACACTTAATGTCCTAGAAAATAGGGCATATGGGTCCCCCTATTTTGTCGGGGACCAATTTTAAATATGTCGATGTTGGTATTTTAACATTCAAAATTCAATTTGCAAATGTTGGCTATTAGGATTTAATTTTCAAGAAATTAGAGAAATGCCTATAAATACCTAGTTATTGCATCATTTGAAAGCGAAGTGAAATTATCTAGCAATAGGTGAACATTTAGAGCACTATCAAGAAATTCAAGAGAAAAATTTTAGATATGTATTGCAACAATTTGAGATCCTAACATCATGTCAAATCTTATGTGAGTTCATATGTGTTTATGTTATCATTGTTTGTGAAGGAAAACCCTTGTTGTAGGTCTCCAAGAAATTCAAGAAATCAAGCAAGAAATATCTAAGACCTTGAGGTGATGTGTATGACTTCAATCCTTCAAGGAAGCTATTGAAGGGTGGTGAGTTGCAACACTTTGTTTATTCACCATTCCTTCCTATCATTTATCCATTTTTATCATTGGCATCACCATTGTGGAAGTGGAAATATTAACATGGAGTTTGACCAAGGCAAGCCCATAAATGACAACTTTTCTTCTTTTTGTGAATGTGAAGATTTCAGGTTTAGAGAGGATTTAAGGAACCTTGAAGACAAATTGTTCATTTTTTCATTTGAAGCCCTACGTCAACTCATGGAAACTCAACTACCAAAAAATCCAATAGTGATTTGAAAACTTTGCAAGAAGAAATAGAGGTCTCAGGTCTATCATCAGAGGACTACAAAAACAAAGTAGGACACCCCTATGAGGACTTGGACGCCCTTGGGAAACATTTTCCTCCTATAGTGATCAAAGCCAAAATTTTTGGATAGGTTCAAAATGTTCCCCCCTTTCTAGATCTACCTACATTTCTCTATTTTTGTCTGTCAATTATTGGTATCTTGCATTTCGTATATTAGGTCACATAGTCTAATTAGGTTAATCATAGTAAATTAATTTCAATCCATTCTAATCCTCAATAGGATGGAGATCCAGGTCTGATTGGCTCACTTTCATGGTTGAAAGTCAATCTATATGCCTTGTTGATCTCCATCTTACTGAAACAATAGAAAAAGAATACCCCAACATAAAAAACAACAAAATCTGAATCTTAGGTTTACACATTAGACCTAAGGTTCCTTTTCTTCTTTGTTTCATTTTGATGAACTTGACCTATTAACATTATATACCTTTTGAAATTCACCCTAGATACAGGTTTTTTACCTCATTGTCTTACATTTCTCATTTAGGGTTTCACTTTTGCATCATAAAAGACATAAAATTTCAAAAAGTTGCATAGAATTTTGCATCATAGGTTGCATTAAGGTTCATTTCAGTCATTTAGGGGTTAGATATACATAGAAAATTGCATTCGTAATTGTCATTTCCATTGTTACACATTTATATTTAAGTCACATTGTCTTAAATCAAGAAAATTCTGGAAAAAAACTCAATTGCAAACCTGTTTGCACACAAAAACAAAGCACTTATACAATGTAATAAACATTTAGTTTTTTAGTTTTTAGACACCCTATTAAGGACATAGACACCCTTGGGCAACTCTTTCCCTACAATTGAATCAACCAAATTTTGCAAACTTCTTTGTCTCCGTGTTTTCAATTTGTGTCCTCTTGTAGATCTATATTTTAGAATTCCTAATTGCATTCATTTAAGCATCTTTCATTTCACTCAAAAAGTAGAAAAGGTGAAAAAAATAAACTGTTTTATTTCAAAATTACATCAAAATCATTTTTCAGATTTAGGTATCTTACAGTCAATTAATTTTTGTATTTTAGATCAAAAAAATTATATTGAAAGTTGTTAGTTATTGTTCACATATTGTTTTTGATTAGTGTTAAACAAGTTTTGCAGGAACCTAAAACCATTTACAAGGTAGATAAGCTGCAAGGAAAATAATCATCAAACTAACCACAGCCCAATGGTAGCAACCAAACACAGGTATTCAAATCAATTCAAGCTCCAACAAATAGGTTTTGACGTGACCTTCAATCCTTTACAAACAATTTTTTTATAGGGACCTTGAATCTAGACAAATAATCAGGTTTTTTTAGGGATAAAAAACCTAATAGTCTACAACCGCTAGACCACATCAAATCATACACTCAATGTAAGCAACATTGAGCTAGAAAAATCCAAACTCCCCACCTCGAAAGGAAAGTAAGAGAGAACCACAAAGCACTAAAAATAAATAGCTTCCTTGCAGCTCCAACCAACTTGAATAGCCATCCCAAAATCCACCTCAATAGGAGAGGGCTCCCCTCTATAGGAGAGGATTAAGAGAAATCCATCACCACCAAAGCCACCAATCTCCTACATAAACAAACTCCACCTCAATAGGAACACATAGGAGAAAAGTAAGCTCTCCACTGAACCTACAACATGCAACTCCACCTTAATAGGAGAAGGCTCTACCTCAATAAGAGCATTCTTCACCTCTAAAGAAGAAATCAACTGTAGCACCTAGCAAAAAGCAATCACTCTAGTAGCACAAGTGAACACAACATCCTTAGGCACCAAGAGGGAAGGAAAAAGGAAGAAATACTTAGAGATTACATCAGCCAACAACATCAATAACCCACACACTAGCAGTTGGGTCTTCAAGATAAACTCTATAATCAGCCCCACCAACAACAAAAAAAATAAAAAAATACAACACATATTATGTTGGAATAACAAATGAAACTTTAGAAAAATCCCATCCAACAGCAACAGATCAAGAATGGGGACATAATAAATATCCATCACCACAAAAAGAAACAGGGATAGAAAAATGCACAACCTAGCCAAAGAGTAGAAAATAGTGAGCAGCCACGGCCACCAAACAATCAGTAGAGAAAGCCTAAGGGGGCAATGGGAAACCAAAGATGAAGGAGGTAGAGAGCATGCCAACACAAAGCACATCAACCGCCCCAATATGCCAGTCAAGACCAAAGGTAAGCCCATCCACAACCAAAACCTCCTCAAAGGACCCAAAGCACACAACAAAGAAACTCACCAATTAAAAAGACAACAACATAAACAACACACCAGGAAGCAAGAAAGCGGCAGAAGAGAACTGCCACTCACAAGCCACACCCACACCACGGAAAGAGAAAACTCTCTACCCAACCAAACCACAAGAAGAAAAATCCCTCTCGCCAACCATCTGCAAAAGACATGGACCAAGAGGTGAACCACTAGAAGAGCAACCCACAACAACAATTGCCAACAACAACCTTTCCACCATCAGCTAAAAAAATCCCAAGGGGAAAAGGGAAACCAAGGAGAGAGGGATCATAGAATAAGCCAACAAAATGAGCACACCATCTACCCCAATATGTCGATCAGGGCCAAAGATAAGCCATTCCACAACCAACCCCAACTCAAAGGACCCAAAGCACGCAATAGGGGAACTCTCTAGCTGAAAAGACACGAGTAGAAATAAAACACCCAGCAGAAGAGAAGCAACAAAAGAAAAAAATGTACCCACAAGCTGCGCACACAAAAAAAATCCCTCCCACCAACCAACAACAAAAGGCAGTAGCAAACAACCAACTAAGAAAATGACCAAAGCTTGCACCAGCAACCTGTCATCCATTCACATTCGGCAACCACACTAGAAAATAGAACCCCGCCACTTCCATGTCGACTCCAACAAGCCAACCATCAGGAAGCGTCAACTGCAACCCATCCACCTCATCCTCATAATCAACATCTCCCTCATCCTTTGTAGTGCAGAGGATTTCAAACTCCTACCCTCGCTCCCATTCCTGTTACTCGCCACTTTGGGGAGGGAAACTTATTGTTCACATATTGTTACACACTTGCATTAGTATAAATTGAGTAAATTTTGGAAACACATTTACTGTCGAACCTGTCTACAACTAGACTTATAATCCTTGAACATAATTACATACAATAAGACTTTGAATTTTTGGAAAACCTACCTAGGACATAAATGCCCTTGGGCACCTCTTTCCTCCTACTTTTGGTTCAACCAACATTTATAAATATATTTCTTTTTGTATTCTTTGTTTTCTTTTATTGTCTACATTCTATTTTTGACTATTTTTCTATGGTTATTTGACAGTTTAGTGTTCATCTCAGGTACACTTAGTGTTTTGAAACTCGCATGAGCTTCACGACCTAGTGTCCTATTGCCAATACTTCAATGAGATGTAGTTGTAGACTTATGGCATCCCACACTATTGTCACATCCATTATGGATTTTTATTCTTTCAACTCTTTCATGCAAAGTGTTTTCAATACTCAACCTATTTTTGACTCTATCCCTAAAGTTACCATACCAATGATAACATTACAATCACCCATTTTTACAAATTTTGAAATTGTTGTTTCCCATGTTCTTGAAGACAAACTAAAAAAATTGGAGAAAGATTTAGAAAGACTTAAAGACTATGTAAGTACTAAATATCTAGCTAGTATAGTGGTCCCTACAATAGATAACATGAGGAAACTGATTAATTATGATCAAGGATTATATTTTTTGCATAGCCTAGCCCATATACTTTACACTAATGTACCTACAATGACTAGTTTCTCTCAAGCTTTGGGATACACTCAAATTCAAGGACGAAATTAAGTCTCCCTCCTTACAACCATAGCCTCTATTCTCAGATACAGAAATCCAACTATCACAATAATAATTCAACAAATCATTGGCATAACTCCAACATTAGGTATTTCCACTAGGAATCCTTATGGTTTTGGGCCCTCACATGTGACACCTCAAGTTTCATCCCCTCTCATAAATTTGCAACATAGTAGTGAACCAAGCACATACACAATCCCACCATATTCACCACATTCCAAAAATATGTCAACAAATTATTTGATTATTAACCAACTTTTTCAAAATGTAACTTCACTTCAACAACAAATCTCAACTTTGAACCAAAAACAAAATAGACAACCATTGCAATATGTTAAATGAATCTCATTTTCAATTGAAATATTGAAAACACCAAAGCCACAAAACATAGAGATACCCCAATTTGACAAGTACAATGGTAAAGGAGACCTTAGCAAATTTCTCAGTATATATGGCCTTGTGTATTGGCTTCATCTTTGAAGATAAACTCTTGGCTAAACTCTTTCCTATGTCATTGAAAGACATGGATTTAGAATTATTTTTTCATTCCTAAATAACTTAATACACTATTTCAATGAACTTGTTGAGGCCTTCCTCCAACATTTCCAAGTCAACATTGGACCTAAAATAACATCAAAATATTTATTGCAATGTAAAAAAAAGCAAATTGAAAATGTCATAGATTTTATAGGGTGCTATTAGTTTCTTTATTCACAAATCAATCTTACTCTTCCTGATGTAGATGTTCAAAGAGTGTTCATTGAAAACTTGAAACCTGACATAAGGGATAAAAGCTTGTTGATGAAATATTCATCCTTTATACATTTGTGTATGGCTCTTCGTGATTATCAAAATCCAATTAGTCAACATGAAGAGACATCCTCATCTACTCCTACTGGTAAATTTGAATCCGTACCTCACAAAAACTATCAACCATTCAAGAATCACAACAATTTTTTTATCAAGTTACATACACCTCAAACAATCAACCATATTGACCCTCAAGTTGTTTCCATAATTCCAACCCCATACCAATTTAGATAACAAGATAGAAAATTTACCCAATTACTTGATACCCTCCATTTGATCATGTTGTAACTTTTGAACAAGAACTTAATTTGATTCCCTCTGGTTAGACCTATAGACACAAATAAACCTCTACCTCCAAGTTACAATCCAAATTCCTTTTTTCAAAATCATTGAACAAGTGAACATGATTCAAAACGATGCATTCATCTTAAACATCAAGATCAAGACATCATTGATTCTAATCACATTCAATTGGGCGGTGTTAATGATCAAGGGAATAAGTATGTTTCCCTACCTAACCAAAAATTGAAAATTTTCACCAATCCAATGCCAAACCATTAATCCAACTTTGTGCAAGTTTGTGATGAACATTAAGAATGATGAGATGAATAATGACAAAAAGGATAATAAGAGTGATGATGAGGATGGCTTACAATATATGGTCACTCTCATATACTTTCAACATCGTAAGGACCAAACCACTTTGTTTCTCGACAATGCTTTCACCTATATTGACACATACATACATGTACATGATGGTCCTCTCTACATTTCGAGACGCATTAATGATAAGCCTACAACTAGAATACTCATTGATCCTATGTGTGTAGAGAATGTGATCACTAAATAATTCTTGTTTGTGCATGAACTTTATCAAGATTCTTATGAACAATCAAAAGCATTGTTGAAAACTCATGATGGTTTTGCTTGCCCTACGATAGGTTTTATCACTCTTCAACTTAAATTTGGACCAAAATAATTAGATGTATCATTCTCCATCATCTCGACATAAGACTAATTCCATGTGAGGCTAGGATACCCATGGCTACACTCCATTAATGTCATCTTGTTGATTATTCACAAGTGCATAAAGTTCCCATTTAAAAACAAAAATATTATAGTGCATCATAGTGGGTTTAATCCTTTGTCTTCCTGTGGGAAATTTTCATTGGATTTCTTTTTGGCCTCAACCTATACAACCTATTAAGCCTTGCAAGGATTTCTTTTCTAGGTCAAACTAGAAGTTTAAGGTAAAGCACATAACAAAGCTATCTCTTACCAATATTCTTAAAAAATGATAAGACCTTGATTATTCCTCCTCCACCACCAATTATGGATGAACCCATGCTTGAATCAAAGACCCTTCCAAGTAACCAAGATAAATATGTTGTAGTTCCTCCACCCATATCGTATAAAATACCAAGAGACAATTGAATGGTTACTTTTGTGCCTCCAAAGGTAAAATAAAGTGTATAGACCTAAAGAGGCAATGGTTTCCCAACCCCCAGTGGTTCCTTTAGCTCCTCCCTTAAGGGAAGAAAATAGAAAAATGGTTGAGAAACCTGATCCTACCTTGTCACAAATTGAAAACCCTGCAAGAAGAAATCGAAATGATAAAGAGCATAGGCATAGGCGTCATGCTATTGCTTGTCAATTTTAAGAAAATAATAAAATAGTGCATGACAATCAAACACCTATGCAAATAATTCAAGAAGAATTACAACTTTCACCAAAAAAATACATGGAACTAAAACAAGAAGTGAAACAAGAACATATAATTGCTATTATTATAAACATACAAGTAGATTAACATGGATGATGAAGATGAAATTGCTAAAATTGATGAACAAGTGCATAATGAGCTTAATGTGTTGTTTTCAAAGAAAATGAATTTAGATAAGGGGCAACCATGATTATCCTCCTGATGAGAGTGACCCATTAGGTGTTGAATGTCCAAATGCTCCTAGTAAAGAACTTGTTGTATTCCCTTTAGCTGTTGTCCACCTTCCTTATATGATGAGAAATATTGGGATGCAAACAACCCACTTTAGATCAACTCACATGTGTGGTACTCTCTTATGTTTTTTTCATTTTTTTTTGTTTGCTTTCATGTGATGTGATCTCTCATGTTGTGTTGCTTGGAATTCCTTTATGTTTGTGAGTTTTCTTTAGATGACCCTTGTTGCTCCATTGGCACAATGATACAAAGGGAATGAACCTATCGTGACATTATTCTATTTGTATCTTCATTCTTCTATATTTCATAGACTTTATCTTTTATTTTTTCTCTTGTGTTTTTCTTTTGGGGATGATGCAAGGTGTCAAGACATTTAGGTATCTTCCATATTGACCCAAAATTTTGTTGGTTTTCCCTCTATGTGTCATTCCTCCATTGTGTAAATGTTGTTCCACGAGTATTTGGGGAATGATATCAAATATGATCTCTATTTTATCACTATAGAAAAGGTATTGACCCTAGATCCATGGATCCCTCTTGTGTTAATATCTATGTTGTTGTCACATTACATTTTGGGGAAAATCCTTATCATGAGGCAAATTTATTTGGAAACATATCATTGGCATGGGGCTTTCAAAATAAGCTCTTGTGATCTTTTTCTACATGAAATTTATCATTATTCAACCTTAAAGCAATTGATCACAGCATGGTGTTTTGCAATTTCTTTAAGGTGGGGGCATACATTGTCATTTTTGCTTCACTTTATTTACACACATTGGACTTAGTGGTGCATTAGCATTAGCACTTTTTCTTCACTTTGTTCACATGTGTTGAAGTTAGTGTTGCATTGGAATAACATCTTGATCATTTTATGGCATCTTATCAAAGTTATTAGAGAGTATAACTCTTGGTATGGTTGACATGGGTACACACTAAGTGAATAATGGACTTCACTAGACCTAGCGTGTTTCTCATTTTTTCTACCTTGCTAATGGGTACACACCTAGTGAATAGAATACTTCACTAGACCTAGTGTGTTTATCATTTTACCTTGTCTTGAGGGATCATCTAGTGAATTTTGGACTTCACTAGCTAGTGTCGCCTTCCTGTTTATGCTTCACCTAGAAAATATTATACTTTTCTATGGTGTGAGTCATGAATGCCTTTGGTGTGGATCCTAGCATAACACAACTTGCTAGCCCACGATTATCCTTATTTTGCATTTCATTTAGACATTGTATGTTTGTGTATGTTGTCTTCTTACATATCATACATGTGTGTTCCTTTGTGCTTATGTTGGTTTGCAATGGGATCTTGGATCTTGGGGGATTGCGTGCTCCCCTTAGGTCCTTAGTCATCTTATTTCTTCAACATTTTGACAATCAAACCCTTCTAACATAAATTTTACACTTTAATGTGAGTCTGAGCATAAGTTCATACTCTCACTAAAGTGGGGGCTAAATGTAGTGTCGTAAATTGTTGCCCTTAATAATTTTACACTATGTATTGTCCCCCCCTAAATTATAGAGCCTAATTGAGCACCTAAGTTTGTAAATTATGCATTCTAAGGTCCATTTGTACTATTTTTTGAGAAACAAGCATTACAAATAAATGCATCCAATTGATATTTTTCCCCTAACACTTAATGTCTTATAAAATAGGGCCAGGACCCATATGTCCTTGACATATGGGTCCCCTTGATTTTTTAGGGACCAATTTTCAATATGTTGGTGTTGGAATTTTAACATTCAAAATTCAATTTGCAAATGTTGGCTATCAAAAATTTAATTTTCAGGAAGTTAGAGGCATACCTATAAATACCTAGTTATTGCATCATTTGAAAGCTAAGTGAAATTATCTAACAATAGGTGAACATTGAGAGAAATACCAAGCAAGTCAATAGTAGCATTTTCGAGATTTGTTGTAGCAATTTGAGATCCTAACATCATATCAAATCTTATGTGAGTTCATATGTTTTTATGTTATCATTATTTGTGAAGGCTAACCCTTGTTGTAGGTCTCCAAGAAACTTAAGAAATCAAGAAAGAAAGATCTAAAACCTTGAGGTGATGTGTATGACTTCAATCCTTTAAGGAATCCATTGAAGGGTGGTGAGTTGCAAAAAATTGTTTATTCATCATTCCTTCCTATCATTTATCCATTTTTGTCATTAGCATTTCCATAGTGGAAGTAGAAACACTAACACGAGGTTTGACCAAGGAAATACCCTAAATGGCACATCTCTTCTCTTTGTGAATGTGAAGATTTCAAGTTTAGAGAGGATTTAAGGAACCTTGAAGATAAATTGTTCATTTTTGCATTTGAAGCCCTACATGTTGTCAACTCATGAAAAATCACCTAAAAAATTATCTGACAATGATCCAACAACTTTGCAAGCAGAAACAAAGGTCTCAAATCTGTCATCAGAGGACTACAAAAATAGAGCAGGACATCCCTACAAGGAATCAAATGCCCTTGGGCGAATTTGTCCTCCTACAGTGATCAAAACCAAAAATTCTAGATAGGTGCACAATGTTCTCCCCTTTCTAGATCTACCTGCAATTCTCTATTTTTGTATGTCAATTGTCAGTATCTTGCATTTTGGCATATTAGGTCACATAGTCTAATTAGGTTAATCATAGTAAATCAATTCCAATCCATTCTAATCCTTAATAGGTTAGAGATCCTAGTCTGATTGGATCACTTTAATGGTTGAAATTTAATTTATACACCTTGTTGATCTCCATCTTAATGAAACAATAGAAAAATAATACCCCAACATCAAAAACAACAACAAAAATTGAATCCTAGGTTTACACATTAGACCTAGGGTACCTTTTTTTTGTTTCAAATACCAACAAATTGACTACTATTATAAAAGAACCCCTAACTAATGGATGGTTATTCAGGTTTTGATGATTGAACAATGATCCTTTGCAATTATAAATGTATGCATGCAAAATGGATGTAATATAAATTTGCATAAAAAATAGCTTAAATCAAACCAAAATGCATGGAAACCTAAAAAAAATACATGCAAACCTCAAAAGATTGAATGTATTATGTTGAGTTGTTGACAATTTGAATGTGGTTGCTCATGAATCCAACAACATAATAGTAGCATAAAATATGTTGATATGAAAATGGGATGGGAGGCCTCTTCTTTATAGAAATCCAATTTCAAATGAAGGGCTATGATTGAAAGATGAATAAGGATGATGATCAATGGATGATGATCAATGGATGAAATTTCTTAGAATCAAAGATAAATAGGGTTAAGAAAAAAATAGTGTTTAGTTAAGGATGGACGGTGGAGACTAAAAGGTAATGTCACATGATCAAGGGTGAAAATTAAATGAGATGAAGAGATGAGAATGGCATGAAAACAAAGGTTATTGGAGTAAATTAAATAACTATTTAATTTAGGAGGGAATGTGAATAAGTAAATTAAAAAAATATTATTTAATTATAGAAGAAAGGGAAAAGGTTATTTCTAATTAAAATAATTGGAAACAATTATTTAATTAAAAAGTAGAGGAAAAAGACAAATTAGTAAATAATTAAAATAGTTATTTACTAGTGGAGGGAAAAGTGGGAATTAAATAAATAGGATTTATTGAATTGTAGAAGAAAAGGCTAATGAATAATTAAATAATTAAAATAATTATTTAATTATAGACGGAAAATAGGAACATGGATAATTAAATAAATAGGAATTTATTTAATTATATGGGAAAAGGATTAATTAGTGACGTAATTAAATAAGTATAATTTATTTAATTAATAAAGGAGGAATAAGGAGAAAATGAATGAATTAAATAATTAGGAATATGACCTTAGGGGATAATCAAATAATTAAAATCATTTAATTATGCAAGGAGGAGGAAGAATTAATGTGAAAAATGGCATTCACAGGCTTAGGACATTTTTTAGTGTCTACATTTTTCCCCTCTTTGAGATGATGTTGCAACTAAGAGAAGTAACATAATTTCAAAGAATAAAACATAGTAGATAGGAAAGGGATTAGGACTAGAAGCATTATGTCCCAATCACTAGTGAGGATGAGGAAGGATGACAAGGAGGTAGTGGTATGCCCCCTCAAGAGGACATGTGGGTTCAAAGAACATGAGTGTGCTTTCGAAATGGATGAGAGGAATAAAGGATGAATGATAAAAGGATAGAGAAAAATAGATAAGGATGATGAAAGTATGGATGGAGAGGGAGGATGGATGATCATCATGTTGCAATGATATGAGAAACCTAGATTTGATATTGTACTTGACATTATGCACCAAGGTATAAGGAACCAGGATGACAATATGCCAAGTACGTGATCAAAAAGGTCAAGTTCAAAAATTTCCTTGTAACACCATGATATGGAAGACCATTATGCTCCTATGGAAATAGAGTGAAAAAAACCATGAGAAATGAAAACAATGATAAAACACACAAGAAACAAGCAAGCATGCACAACAAACCAAAAGCAACCAAGGACTATGCTCCAAGTCAAGCTAAAAAATGATTGATGGATTGATTGATGATTGATGATGATGACATTGTTTGATATGGGAATGACACATCCCAAAACAACATGAGGATTGGGAAATACATATCCATATGATGATAATATGACTAAAGGATCAAGGTTTACAACAAGGCTAGAAACAAATCCAAGGAATATTTTAGATGATGTGTTAGGTTGCAAGATTGGATTGCATGGATTACAATTGATGGCATTTGGATGGACTAGATTGGTATGGTTGGGGGATGGTTGGATTGGAAGGATAGAGAATAAATGGATTGGATAAGATAATATTGTATGGAGGATTGAATGAATCCAATAACAAGGGAGAAACAAGACATGGTAAAGGATGGAAGGATGGAAGAATTCCATGGATAGGAGAGAGGAATTTGGATAATGGATGGTGATGGGAGATAGGATGATGGTGGCTAGAGGATAGGAAGATGGAGCTCCAAGGACTAGTTGCAATGGACTAAGATTCCCCACACTAGAGATAGTGCAATCATGGATGGAAGATGATACATGATGTATGATATGGAAGGATAGTGCAACAAGGATATGAATGGAAGTAAGAGTGAGGATGGGATTGTCCAAAGAATGCATGTATATTTTTCCCTAGCCTTATCAAGATCAAGGGTGAAATAGATGGAGGTTCATGAGATAGGATATGAGGATAGAAGTAGGATAGGAGATATATGATGGAGGATATAGATAGGATGATCTAGATCAACTGGATAGGATATGGATGCATTGATATTTGACCCCTAGGCTCCTCATCAAGATCAAATATGGGAAGGGAAGATAGATTTGGATAGGAGGAGGGATAGGGAATGAATTATATGGATATGATAAGAAGGATGGAAAGATATAATGCATGATCCATATGAAGCTCCTTAGCCTTGTCAAGATCAAAGCAAAAAAAAATGAGGATGAATGCAAGTAGGATAATGGATAGGAAATGAGGGATAAAGGGGGATGTGGTAGGTAGGATAACATGGATTAAACTTTCCCCCAAGTGTAGAGTGCAAGAGGGTAATGGATTACACGACACCTATTTTCTAGGTTTTCATCATGGTACCTATCCAAGGCACCACAAGAAGTGGTTTTCACCATTGGACAAATTATTTCTCTTTAATTTTTTTATTTTTTTATTTTTTTCTCTTTTCTCTTTTTTTTATTTTTATTTTTATTTTTTTGAGAATAGTCTAGATGGAGAAGGATAAGGATATGCATAAGTGGATTTGGAAGATAGTGGATGCATAATAGGGAGATGAAGGGAGGACTCAAGAATCGAGTTCCATGGATGGTATCCCGTGAAGATGTGTTCCATTAGATCATGGACAATTTGAGGTATTCTCATAGACATTGGTAGAATGATGGTAACGTCGATGAAATGGATGGGAAGGTGGTGGATGGATATCAATTTATGCAAAGGATTGGATAAGAGGGATGCAAGGATGAAATATGGATGTTGGATAATGGATGGGTTGATGGATGACTTGTAGATGAGTGGATGGAAATTTTGGAAAGATCAACATTGGTACACACCTTGAAGGGTGGTGGAGTTGTGAAAGAGAAGTGGCTTTTGAATTTGTATATTTATATGGAGGAGTGGAT
Source organism: Sequoia sempervirens (assembly GCA_007258455.2). Taxonomy (NCBI): domain Eukaryota; kingdom Viridiplantae; phylum Streptophyta; class Pinopsida; order Cupressales; family Cupressaceae; genus Sequoia; species Sequoia sempervirens. Next base: position 198,138,992 of record VDFB02075321.1, read on the forward strand.
GTGTATTTTGGGATATAAGGACTCAAAATGGATGGATGTGATAACGTATTATTAGATGGGGTGGAGGATGTAGAATTGGATGAAGCTTTTGGATAAGCAAGTTTGGATGCCAATTTTGATTTTTCTTTGAGATGCATTGATTCTATGAGTATTTTTGGAATCCACATAGTTTTTGATTTTGATTTTTGCTTCATGGGCCTTTTTGGCCTTTGGGATTTAGCTTTTTGATTTTGGATTAAATTTTTTATTTGTTTTTGCATGTATTTCTTATGGGACATGTTGATCCTTTAAATTTTGTGGATTTTTGGCTTTATGCATTTGAGTTTTGGCATCCAAATTGCTTCCAAGAGAAATGGGATTTGTGGATGGATTATGGATGGGTTGGTGTAATTATGTTGGAAAAGGTTCAAGGGTGTGTACCTTTACTGATCTTGATTAGGGATATGAGGTGATGGATATATGGGATAATGTAATTTTGGAATAGGAATGTTAGGTGGTGGAATGTAAGAACCCAATATGGATGGAGGGGATGGACTTTGTTTTTGGACATAGGGACCCAAAATGGATGGAAGGGAAGATGGATTGGGATTTGGAACATAAGGGCCCAATATATATTTGGAGGATGGGGAATGTGGATGATTTGATTTAGATGGTATGATTTTGGATTTAGGATGGATGGAAGGAATTACAACATCTTGAGCTTGGTATCCAAGGCCATGATACATTGTATTTTCTTTGATATTAAGGGGTTCTAAAATTCCTTGCTCATGAAGGCCTAACCCTTTTACTTCATAATGCATAGTTTTGACAAATCCTTTTTTCCAATGGGACACTTATTGTTTTGGAAGCAAGATGCTAGTCCATTTTGAGGGGGATATGGCATGGAAGGGATGATAGGTTCTTGGAGTAAACCAACTTTGATCAAAGTGGAGGAACCCAATTGATAAGTAGGGGGTTCATGGGTAGTTTGGATAGGGATTATGATATCTTTTGGATGATTAGGATCATGACATGAAGGTGAAGGGGTGCTTTGATCATGAGATGGAGATAGCAGAAAATTTTGATCTTGACTTTGGGTAGGATCATTGGATGGGGTAGAAGGTATATATTTCTCTTGATATGGAAGGGGATCATGAGGTGGAAAGGTATCATGTGATGGAGTGGATGAGACATCTTGATCTTGATTGGGAGGGGTATCATTAGATGGGGTGGAAGGTGGAATTTTATCTTGATTTAGAGAGGGATCATGAGATGGTATGGAAGGGATACTTTGCTCCTAATATGAAAGGGGATCGTGTGGGGGTATGGAAGGGGTAGCTTGATCTTGATATGAAAGGGGATCATTTTTGGATTTCTTGATCAATAGTAGGATCTTGATCAAAGATATGTTTATCTTGTATTCCATGGTTATCTAGAAGGATTTCTTGGATGGAATTAAGGATATGATCATGAGATGGAATGGGATCACAAGGAGTACTTTGATCTTGACATAAAGGAGGAGCTATGATGTCATGCTTTGGATCAACAAGGTCAAGTGAGTGACATGGTTGAATTTGTATAGGTGGTATGAAGGTGGAAAAAAATGAAATTGGGTAGATGATATGGATGAGGTGGAAGTGGGCAGAACTAGAAAACTAGGACTAGCATTTTGTGAAATAGGATTTTGCATGTTTTCTTCTATTCTATTGAGGTTGACTTTTGGTGCTCCTTGGATGGTGATTTTTGGTGCTCCTTGGATGGTGACTTTTGGCTTGATGATGGGTTGACTAGGATGTGAAGTGCATGAGATATGGTTATGGATGAGTGTTGGTTGAACATGGAAAGAATTTTGTTTTTCCTTGTCAATGGATGGAGAGGATGTCATGGAGGCTTGGATGGTGTTTAGGATCTCTTGGAATCTACTTACAAGACACATGATCATGGATTTTATGTAATTGTTAAAGCAGTTGGCAAGGATAAATTCAACAAGATCTTGAGGTATGAGATGGAAGATGGAGGATATGTTAGGCTCATCTTGATCCATGGTTTTATGTTATAGGTTTATGGTTTGTTGGTGTTGACACATGAGGATTTATTGGATAGGTTGATTAAGGTTGGAATGGCATTAGGTTGATAATGTGACTAGGTTAAAATTATGATGAAGGATGTGGATTAAGTATGATGATGAAGATTAAGGATGATAATAGATAGAGGATTAAAATGGATTAGGAAAGAAGGATTTTGATGTGGATTATGGAGAGTGGTTATGATCTAACGATTAATACCTCAATTGGATTAGGAAAATTAATTAAGCTTAGGGTCGTAAATGATGGATTAAGAATGTATGTGTTTGATTGAGATACTTGCGATGATGTGGATTAGATGATTGGGTATGATTAGTATAAGATGGGTGATTAGAAAGAGCAGGGGGATAATTAGGATGAGCATGAATGATTATGAATGATTATGAATGATTAGAATGATTAGGGGGATAATTAGGATTATTGTGAATGATTAGGATGGGGTGAAATGGATGAAAATGGATTATTAGAATGATTTGGGGGGGTAATTAGGATGATTGTGAAAGGTTAGAATGATTGTGGAAGTGATTAAAATGATTAAGAGGGATTTAGATGAGAAGGGATGATTATGATAGAATGAGATGATTAGAATGAGGAATGATTAGGATGGAAAGGATTGGTTAGGATGAGGTGATTAGGATGAGATAATGGATGGTTATGGTGAATAGGATGGGATTATTGATTTCACTTGGATGACCAGGGTAGGTGATTAGGATGGGGAATGGGGACTAGGATGATGAGGAATGATTATGATGACTAGGATGGGATGATTAGGTCAAATTGGATTATTAGGATAGGAAGATTAAGATGGAGAATGAGGATGAGAATTTTGACTTGGAGATGATGTGGATAGCTTGACTTGGAGGACACCTAGATTTGTTTGTTTTTGAAATGTTTCTAATGTTTTTGGATTTTGGATTTTTTGTTATTTTTTTAATTTTTTGAGTTTTCTATTTTTTTGGTTTATGGTTTTTCTTGCTTGATTAAGATTTAAATCTTGAATACACATTCACACAAGAAATACAAGATTTGATGCAAGATGTAATGAAAATTATTATGATAAGAAGAAACTTCCAATAACAAGAACAACCTAGCAATTATTCAAGTGGGTAGATTTTTCAATGGTCTTAAACTAGGATGCATAAGGATCTAGGGATGTCCTCTATATACCTTGAAGGTACATGAGGCCCAATTTAGTGAATTTTAAAGGAGAATAATGCTAAATAGAAAGGAGGAGATAAAAATGCACACTCCACCTTCACTTCCCAAAGGTATAAAGTTATTTAGGGCTTAGACAAGATTGACAAGATTCACTTCTAAGAGGCATGTCTTTCAATTTACCCCCTGCTATTTATACTCCACCAAAATGCTAGAGTTGAAGTTTCCCCTAAAGTGATCACTTATATAGGTAGACCCTCTAAGAAGGCTAAACAAAAGTGATGAAAATAATGCTTTTGATCTCCAAGATCATATGATAATGTGAGTAGAGATCATATGCATGTATTTGATCACACAAGCAATGTTCATTAACCTTAGAAATTCAAATTTGTGATGTGAAAATGAGAGTGTTGAAGAGTTCTTTTGATTCCCAAGATCATATAGAAATGGGAGGGAAGAGAATACACGCCTACAAGCACAAACAAGATCACCAAGCAATGCAAACACTAGTTCTTTTTAATCCCAAATTGAAAGTGTGGTTTTGAGAAGAAACTTATTATTTTTAGATCCAAATTGAAATTTGGCATTGTAAAAAAGATTAATATAAAGATATGAGTTGAAAAGTGTGCACCTATATTTTATTTAGCTCCAAATTTTTATCCACTTGATCCAATTTTCCCTTTGAAGAGTTTATTTTTCTGTACATTTAGAAAACAAACAACAAAGCAAAACCATAACAAGATAATTGATCACTAATAATAGAGGGTTAGTAAAAAAGATTAATATAAAGATATGAGTTGAAAAGTGTGCACCTATATTTTATTTAGCTCCAAATTTTTATCCACTTGATCCAATTTTCCCTTTGAAGAGTTTATTTTTCTGTACATTTAGAAAACAAACAACAAAGCAAAACCATAACAAGATAATTGATCACTAATAATAGAGGGTTAGATTAAAAAAAAATCATATTTGATAATGACAATAAAAATTCCTACAAAAAATTAGAAAGTAATTTATGATGCAACAAAATAGATGTATATGAAAAATATACTCATCACTAGATTGTAATTCTATTCTTTTTTTTACCTAGTCAAGATAAATATGATTTTTGGAAATGTTTTTGGCATAAAAAATAAAAACACAAAGAATAGACCCCTACTGAAATTTCAAGAGATTTCCAAAAATGCAAAGAAATTTGAAAAATTCCCTGATTTGCACCTAGAAATGCAGATTTATGAAAAAATCCTAATTAACAAAGATTTTATTTTTTTATAATTATTTTAAACTCAAAAATAAATATAAAAAAAACAAATCCCAACTAAAATTTTATGATGTTTCTAAAAATATAAAATTTTCTGAAAAATTCTCTGATTTGCCCCGAAAAATGCAGATTTATGAAAAACCCTAAAATCATCATAAATTTCCCAAAAGTAATGATATGACCTTAATTTTTCGTGTGTACCTTCCTTAGATGATCCATAAACCTCAGATAAAATATCATAGAAATTTTCATGGCCATTTGAAAGTTATGATGAAATCTTTGAAAGTAGGGTTTTGTCCAAAAATGATGCAAAACCTACAACAAAAAGCTAACAAAACCTACAAAAAGAAAGATAGATCAAGTGAAGTGGATCCAAATCCAAAATTCCTCAAAATTTCTTAAAATATTGGGCCAAAAATTAGTTAGGGGGTTCAAGTCAGGTTCACCAATGTGTATGCATGTAAAATGGATATAATAGAATTATGCATAAAATAGCTTAAATCAAACCAAAATGCATACAAACCTCAAAAGAAATAAAATACATGCAAACCTAAAAATATTGAATGTATTATGTTGAGTTTTTGAAGAGTTGAATGTGGTTGTTCATGAATCCAGTAGCATAATAGTAGCATAAAAGATGTTGATATGAAAATGGGATGGGAGACCTCTTCTTTATAGAAAGTCAATTTCAAATGAAGGGCTGGGATTGAAATATGAATAAGGATGATGATCAATGGATGATATTGCTTAGAAGCAAAGAGAAATAGGGTTAGGGAAAAAATAGGATTTAGTTAAGGATGGATGGTGGAGATTAAAAGGTAATGCCACATGATCAAGGGTGAAAATTAAATGAGATGAAGAGATAAGAATGGAACGGAAAAAGATGTTGCTAGAGTAAATTAAATAATTATTTAATTTAGGAGGGAAAGTGAATAATTAAATAAAAAATGATTATTTAATTATAGAAGAAAGGGAAAAGGTTGACTTTTAGTTAAAATAATTGGAAACAAATTTTATTTATTTTTTGTTTGTTTATTGTAACCCATGACCATTCTAAGCTTGAGTATATATTAAGATGTGGATTTTGAGAAGTTAAAATAGTGCATAAAGTCTCTGGTCACACATCACACTTTGTTCTAGAATATTTTTATGTTGAGATTCTAATAGAGTTATTTGGTGTGATAGAAGAATGGGAGAAATATTCCTAATATTTCTAAATTTATAAGGAGGGCATCCAACATGGTTATTCCTTTCATTTCACAATTTTTGAGTGACAAAGTGAAGTTGATTGTAATGATGTTTGAGCATAAAGAGAGGCTTCTAGCTTGCATCTTCCTTCCTCCATGTTAGTTTTCAGTGAGTTTTAAATATAGCAAAAATTTCTCATCACCCATCACATGTTTAAGGAAGTTTTCCAAAGCCCAAAAAATGATGTGAAGAGTGCTAGTGGTTTAATAAGAAAAAGGCACATTTTAGGGAAATTTTAATATTTTTATTAAAGTTAAAAATTGTATATCTTCATTTTCCAGATCCTATGCAAGAGGAAGAGTGAACAAAAAATATAAAAGATTCTTTAGAACTCTTACTCATACCCTTATAGTTTGATACAATGCCTAGGAACACTATAAAATTATCCAACGTGCATAAAATGCTCTCACATGGAGATCTAACACCTAGCTTAGTGTTGAATGTTCCCATAATGATGGAAAATACCATTCATAGGAAAAATGACTTATAGAAAATGAGAAATTCCTAAGAATGAATATTAGTGAGAAAATTGAAATTGGAATAGATCTTCACCAAGGGAGGAGCTAGTGGAATAGTTTTTGTTAGATGCACATGACAACTAAGATGCCTAGGTGAATTAGTTGTATACTTAAAAAAATTCAAACCCTCAATATCTTTTCAAACCCTTATTAACCATTAAAATCTTATCATGCATTGGCAGAATGTAAACTTATGAAACAATAATGCAAACACATCCAAACACATAAGAACACTAGATTTACTTGGAAAACCCAAGAAGGGAAAAATTATGGTGAGGATTAGCTCACACATATATATGGTAACACAATACAATTAGGCTCACTGCCAAGGGCTCAATGTCCAGGAAGAGAATAAAGGCTCACTGTCGGGTGGCTCATTGCCAAGAAGATAGAAGATAGAAGACTGTTACAAAGAGAATCGCTATCTCAAGGCAACAAGAGAAATCCACCATTGAAACTTTATGCCATCTACAACCTTCAATTCACTACTTCCAGTAACTTCAAGCACATTTCAAATATAGACCATTCTACTCACTATTGGAAGATGAATTACTTTGAGAGGGGGGGGTGAATCAGAGTAATGTACAATTTTTCAAACTTTTAACTTCAAGAGCAAATCAAACAATGGCCTTGAGACAACTTTATGAACCCTCTTAAATTGCAAGGTGAATTCTAACACATCAAAGACTTTCAGAAAAATGATAGATTGATAAAAGATTTACATAATAATGTCAAAGCATGATATTGATTGTTCATGCAAACTTGATTGAACAATTCCGTTTATGCTTTATTTCCACAAGACTTCATGTATGTTTTGAACACTTTTATAACAAAATGAAATGCTTAGTCAAGTATCAGATCATTGCATGAAATTGTATTGACAAATGACAGAATCAAAACATTAACATTTAAGCACATGGGCTGAAACACAAATGCACAGATTTCACCACATAACACATTATTTTCCTGAGTGGAAAAACCCTCGTGGGGTATTAAAAACCACTCGAATAATTCCTTTTATTATTTAGAGCACCAACTCCAACATTACAAGAGCACCAACTCTATTACAATTTAGGAGCACCAACTCCTTTTATAGTTTAGGAGCACCAACTCCTTTTACAAAGTTTCTCTATGAAAATGAAAACTGTTAGGACCTTATAACTACACTAATTTCTACAATTACAAAATCTCAATAGAGTACAAATATATGATTTTCAATAATGCCCACTACAAAGTGTATTGAATGTGACAGTACAAAAGAATAACCTCACTGATAATTGAATATAATCTTTGTATTACAATCAGAGATGTAAACTCTCTTTTACCATTTTTTCAAATGCAAAAATATCATTGTCAAAACCCTTTTAAAAACATTCTATGTTTTAACATCAAATCCCTCATTACTAAATAATGGCAGAAAGCCATACATTTATACAATGAATGAATGTAAAACCAGTTCTCATTTACAAAACCCGTATCCAAAAATCTCTTCAATTAACCAGGGTTTGTCTAAAACTGAAAAATGCAGTTAAATCATGAGACCCATAATGGGTTCAAAAGAATAACCAAAGAAACTCGTTGAATAACCTCTGAACTGTGAAACCCTTGAGCAAAGAACTCAGGTTAAGCAAAACTGAGATTATTTTTCCACAAATCCTTAACCAAAATTAGTTATGCGATCTTTCTAGATTTGAAGACCAATACCTGTCATGGTGACCAAAAATATATTACCAACTAGCGAAGATAATATCATAACTACCTCAGTGAAGCTTACTAACTTCCAGCTCCAGCTCAATGACTGATAGCAACCAAAAACCATGGCAACAACAATTAGGGTTTCAAACCCTATGCAAAGCAAACACTTATCTCCCTCGTACTTCTTTTTTACCTTTTGCTTCCAAACTTTGAAAACTTTATTAGAATGTATAAGCATTTTAAATCCACACCAAATAATGTTAAACATCATTTGGAATCTGGAAGAAACTGACAAAATGATAATGATAAATACTATTATGCTGTCGATATTCCAAGTCAACCCCTCAACCATAATAAAAAAATGACCTTATGATGAGTTGTTAGATACACATCACCAAAAGAGACTACCACATTTTTTGTCGCTGCCAAAGTGAAATATGTCATCGACTATCCAAGGTATCAAAGACCACTAGCCGTGTAAAGAAAATGGCTTCATTTGTTTTCTTTTTATCATAAACATTTACCATTTGTAACCATAGGAGCCCGATCACCTTTACCAGCATATATTTTCTATGTGAAACACAAACCATCAATGCCAAAGTGTTTTATTAAAACCCGAATTTTATAGAGTATGCCATGAGCTAAGGTGACCTTAATGAAATGTAAGTAAATCCTTTATGAAGTTATATGAATAAATCATGAATATAAATGCAACATGATAAACTGTCTGTGTATCAAGGATGATACAACCATGTAAACCAAGCATGTAAAATCTGAATAAAGTGAATTTGCAATATAAGACTTTATGAAAATTGAAGCTTACCAAATTACCTTCAATCTGAACAAAGAAATGCTATCACCTGTATGTGTCTCAGCAAATCCAAGTAAAGACTAAAAAATAAACATGCCAATGTAAGTACCAACCAATACCATTGAACCAAACTGAGTGTTAGAACAACATGATATCACCTGATCATCAACCCCATATGATATATATATATATATATCCTTTGTACATGAATCCAACATGATTAGTACCACAAAACAAAACTGAAAGTATCCAAAGCACTTTCCACAAAGTACTGAATATGCCAAGATTGATTACAACAATAACCAAATGCACCAAGTACCATAGTGCCAATGCCAAAGTGAACAACCATATTGCCAATGACATAATCTCAAAAACTTTGCAAATATACACATGTCATTGAACCAACAACTTGATATACACATGAACAAATGTGAGTCCTTATCAATGTAAGAATAGTGCAACACATTTATATATCAATGAAGAACCAATGATATAAGTATACTGAAATGATATCACCTAAAAAAAATCTCAAACATATCCATGATCACTTGATAGAAATGGAAATGTTGAATTGTAACCTTGAAGAACCAACCTTGATAGCAATGGAAATATTGAAACCAACTTCTTATGAATTCCAATCAACATTGTAGCATCGCAATATCAAACCATTATTGTTTTCAACAACTTACACAACAACTTATATGAAGATCCATTCAATAACTTATGATGTAAGTCTGCCTCATACCTATCTCCACAATGACTAATCTCATGATCACACCAATAACTTTTGACATCAATGACAAAACATGCCAAAGACCAACACTCACTACATTAGAGTCATAGGCATTAAGCTCACACTCAAATCATCACACCTAATCAAATTTTCATCTTTCACACACCTTCTACAGATCCACACTCATCTCCAACAATTTACCTTACTTATATACCATCGACAACCTAAAAAATCTCAATTAGGTTGGCCTTCATGAAATGTATGCACCTAAAATGTGCAACACCAAAATGAAAATACCAAAAGAAATCCAATGAAAAAGATATTCCTTTTTTTTTAAAGGATATGTTCAACATGAAAAAAGATTGAAGTGACAAAAGGTTCTCTGTGTCTATCCGTCAACCAGTTGGAGTTCAAGGTGTGTGCAGTAATGACTAGTAGTGTGAAAAATTAAAATATTGTGTGTGGTGTTAATTTAGGACCTACTTAAAGTTCCTATGGTAGCACACAGTATCATTAGTAGCAATAATTTTTTTTTATGGACCGACCTGTTACATGTTTCATGTAATTTGAATATAGGTCCACCTTATATCATCCTAGCTATTTTTTGATCCTTGGTTGAGATAGAAGAGTGTTAATGCAATGTCATGTATATATTTCTCTATTGTGTGGATATATCATGTGACTATGTGAATTAGAATTACACCTGTGTGAAGAAAAGTTAGTTGATGGTGCAAATTGAAGAGAACGTGATGAAGATAAAAGGGAGTGTTGCATTTCAGTGTATGCACATATATTAGAAGATAATATGTAGTGAGGAAGAGTGTTAGTTGTGACTCTGGTATGTGTATGCGTTACTTAGAAGATCCACAAGCATTATCTTTGTATTCTAGTAGGGCTGGTGTTCTACCTATTATTCTAATTTCAATTGGGATTGGTGTCTCTAGTAGGTTGGTGCCTACAAACACAATAGGGGATTGATGTCTCTGGTAGGTTGGTTCCTACTAAAGATTATAAAATTCACTTGTATATTTTTGCATTGTGAGGTTGGATTTGGACAATAGATCCAAGCAGCTATTCTCACCATGGTTTTTCCCATCTTGGGCTTCCACGTATATCTGGTGTTCACTTGTGTGCTTTATGCTTTTATTTTTTAATTATTTATGTGAAGTTTGTTGTGAAGAATCATATATTTTGATAATTGTAGCAAAGTCAAGAATTTTGAATTGATTAGATCTACTAATTCATCCCCACTTTCAATAGATTGTGTTCCCTTCATCAACTTGTTACTAGAATATACATTGTATAATTTTACAAGGAAGATGGTCCAAATTCAAGGTATGGTGAAGAAGTTGGGATATGCAGAGATCCACCTAATGGAAACTCCATAAATCAAGGGATAAATGTGTGTTGAAATCTTTATTATAACTGATTATTTTGTGTGATTGGTGGTTATTTTGACAAGAACAATGTGGTGGATGCTAGATTATAATTTCTTAGTGATACTATTGCAAACAAATATTTGGGCATTCAATTTGAGAATTTTGAATATAGTTTTATACATGATGAGCTTCCTTTATTTGTTGAATGTGATGAAAATGAGTCTAATTAGATCCTTGTTGTTTTCTATTACTCTCACAAAAATAAATTACATACTTCTACTTCATGTGAATATTGTACTAATCCAAAGACTAGTAATGACACATTTTTCCTTGAGAATGAACAAATTTTCTACCTTGGTAACTCTTTAGAGTATGGGTCAATGATGTAAATTGTTGATGGTGCAACTATTGTTGAAGATTTATTTTCAAGCTCTTCAAGTGAATATAGTAACTCTAAATATATCAATTTTGAGAAGAATTCAAGTCTTTTTGTTAAGGAGGCTAAGGAATTAATGAAAAGATCACTTAATAAAAAATTCCATTTATGATGATCGTGTAGCTCTGCTTAATTATGATTCATACAATTCTTATGTCTCATTTCCAAATTAGATTTGACCTTTAGGTTAGAAAATAAATATATTCTTAGGCTTTGGTATGTAAAGTTGACCACAAACATGTTGCATTAAAATATTAATTTTTGAAGCTCATGTGTGAAGTTTAGAATTGCACAAAGTTTTGATAATTAAAAATAAACCTCCATCTCTACTTTCAATTTAATTGGATGTGACTCGAGACAAATTAATATTGTGATTGTTATCACCTGAAATTGCACCCTTGTTGAACCTGATGTTCAACACCTCAGTGTAACATGGGAAGACCTCCAAAGCTATGGGTCACTTATAGACAGAGGTCAACCTCCAGAGAAGGCCAAATTCCTTTGGGTACCACCTAAAACCACTGATTCTGTGAAGGTAAAAGGAGAAGGAAAGCATACAAATGAAAATTAAATCCTAAGGTGATACACCGAGCTGATAAGAAAAATGAGATACTCAATTTACACTTGAAAACTGATGATGGATATGGGACTACACAACAAGATTCTATGGATTATGCATACAAACAGGTTCGACATGCACACACTTTTAAGAAGGAAAAACAGACTTTCACAAATTAAAAGCTCATGTGCAATTGAGTAAACACAGTTTATAACCTACATGATACCACTTTTGCAAAGAAAGGCATGCTAACATGAAACAAAGCTATAAGGAAAAGAAATATTTCACTAAGTAGCTTGATGAATCACTTAAAAATGCACAACACTTCACAAGAACCAGAAGGCAAAAAATGAAAACATCAATAGTAATCAAGGTAAATTTTATATAACATGCTCCAAAATGAGTTACAAAATTTTGCTAATATGAGAGAGGACTGTAAAAGTCACAGAATTTTGAAAAGCATCCGGAGAACTCTCGAACTCTAGGCAAAAATGCCTTATATATAAAAGTAAGGTCAGCCCCTTAGGGCTTACAAAATATCTGGCTTCGAAAAACTATCCTAAGATCTTTTAGATGAAGTTAATGTCGAAGCCTGCGTGTCCCTACTGTGTGTGTCAGTGTGAAAGATTTCCTTTAGGGGAAAACTTTCTTGATCTTTTTGCAACCACCGCATTCACTCTGATTCTGGCATTGTGTCTTGCTCGAAACAACTCGGCTGAATGCCTTGAATGCGTTGAGCTCACTCTGATTCGCGTGGCATTCATCTAGCGTTGACATTCTCTGTTCTGCCATGGCTCACCTCAGCTCCCCCTGGTTGGTCAAGCGTTTTCCACGCGAGCTTTGCAGCTGGTCAAAAGTCCTTTTGAAAAGAAGTGCATCTCAGCAAGACACTGAAAGTGTCTTACCGATGCGATTATATCATTTGGAAACAATCAGTTTAGTACGTGACAGTCAATGAGAGTTCATATCGAGCTCTATCAGTCATACTGATGCCACTGAGGCCATCGAAAAGACACAATTCTGTCGCTGGGATATCATGGAGAAAACTCCACGCTTAGCGAAGGCATTAGTTTCGGCGAGACCTCTTGGCAATGACCTCATTCTCTCGGCAATAAACCTACTTTGCATCCTATCGGGGAGACATCCCTACTTCGACATAAATTTATGCTGATGTCCTCGGTCTCGGTGAAATCTTTCTGCTATTGGCGAGACTCCTTCTACCAGCCAGACCTCATGGCGAACTCCTTTTGTCTGCCTGAGCTCACTTCACTCCGCCAAGAGCCATCTTGCTGTAAGGGAGACATCTGGCCTTTGGCAAGACATTATGTCAATGGTTGAATATTTCGACGATCCTGAGACCCCTCGTTAGTCGCCGAGACCATATGCCACATTGATTTTGTCTTGGCGAACTCCCTCCTTTCTGTCGGCGAGACTCCCGCCGAAGGAAAACATATCGGGGCTCCTTCTATCTTTTGGCGAGACACATTTGACTTCACCCAGACATTACGGCGATCCCTTCATCTTTCACCGAAGCTATCAAATCTAGCTGAGGCTCCTCATCTTCGGCAGGGGTTGATTGATGTCACCCCGAACGCACTTTATTCTATCGAGCTCTTCCTTCCTTTCGGTAAGACTTTGGTAAGTCGCCGGGACCTCATGGCGACGGCTTCAACTCTTAGCGAGGCCCCTCTATTGTCGGTGAGACATCCATGTGTCGGTGAGACTTCTTTATCACTGAGACTCCTACCGGTCGGGAAGACATCATACCGAAGGCGCTTTGCTTTGGTGAGGGTCTTATTTCATCAATCGGCATGACTTTTCCTTATCGCCCAGACCTCACACCAAGGTCCTCTCTTTCTGTTGAGATCTCCTTGTCTTTCGTTGTGACTTCCACCGGTCGGGAAGACATCTCCCCGAGCTCCTATTTCTTCGGCGAGACCACCGATTTTTGGACACTAGGGCGATATCACTTACTCTCGGCGAGTTGCTTCCCGTCGGGGTGATTCTTTGCTTTCGGTGAGACTTCCTGGCGAGCTCCTCGTGTTACACCGAAGGCGCTAGGCATGTCGGCGTGACCTTTAGTTGTCGATGAGACCTCCCACCGAGCTCTGTTTCCTTTGCCGATGCCGCCTCGTTTGATTTTGGAGGCTCCACTGTTCGGTGAGACTCTTGCCGATCCTTTCGCCCTTCGCCAAGCTCTGTTTCATTTCGGGGAGACATCATTACTTCGGCATGCCTTTATGCCGATGTCCTCGGTCTCGGCGAAATCTAAAGAGAATGTCACGCTGAATTGTGCCTGGAGATGGATCCCGATCGCTATGACATCAAAAATGTCTTACCGATAGGCAACACAAACATTTCAAAAATGGATCGGGGGGACCCTACCATTCTCACGCCGATATGTTCCTTGGTTTGAAGCATTCGGACCTAATGGAACCCCTATCACATGATATTCTGCCTGATTGAGCCTGAGGGTAAAAATTAGGTAACATTTCTAGCGACCTTTGCTAGATGTTTGCCTACTAAACATGAAGACCAGTAGCCTAGGCATATCCATTGGGCATGGAGTCATTGGGAAAATTCTGGAACAAACTTGGAAACTTATTGAAAGTAGGGAAAAATTGAAATAAAACTATTTACATGTGTTGAAACAACACTTAGGGAAAGTAAATTGCATCTAAACCTACCCTATACTAACCAGTGAGAAACTGATCAAACAAAACCATTCACAGGTTGGGTAAAATAACTGCCCTTTCTCAAAAATTTACGATGTTTGTCATGCTGGAGAACAACTAAAGAGAAATGAAGTATGCATGACACTCCAACAGATGGTTGTAAGATCTCTTGCAAAACATATTCAAGTTTACTAACCTTTCCATACGGAATGTAAACATTCCCACTCTGAGGTGGAAAGGTAACTTGAGTGCGCTCCTCCTGAGTAGTACCCTCATGCTTGGGTGTAGGATTCATCCTTGGTGTTGTATTGGACTCCATCTGAGCTAGGTATCTGATTGTAAAGCCTTTGGTAAGGGCAAAAATTGAGCCTCCTTTGATCTCTTGCTCATGAACTGCCATTTTACCACCTTGCTGGCTGGAAAGGTATAGCCCCTGTGACCGAATTGGTGAAAGAATAGAAACCTCTTCAGTATGTTCATGCTTTCCTAAATGAACACTTATTTCTTCAACGGAGAACAATGAGATGGATTCCTCCATCACATCTTTAATCAATTCATCAACCTCATGCTCCTTTATAGACCAGAAAGGAAGTTGTTCATAATTCTCATCATCACTGGAAGAGTTACATTCAGATTCAAGCTTGTTTTCCTCAATAAAGGGGGGCAACAATTCAAGCAATGATGTAGCCTCAAGCTCCTCTGCACAATAGAATGGAAGCTCCTCCAACCAGTTATGACTTTGCAAATTAGGCTCATTAGGCTCCTCCTGATGTTGCAACCTTTGTTCAAGTTCATGAACCTGTTGTTCTAGTTCACCATGACTATCAACCACTTCTGAGTCTTCATCCAATGTTGAACAAAACTATTCAATAATAACTATGCATGCTTCTTTAGAAAGCTCAGTATTAGCCTTCTTAGTTATCGCATGCTTGAAAATATCACAACCCATACCTTGGAGAATGGTATCAAGTTCAATTTCATTATCCTTTTCCAAGTCTAATGCTTCATTTTCTTGCTGATGAACATTGGTCAGCAACTCATTGGTTGGTTTGATGCCTCCCTGCTATTCTGAAACTGCCATTTCGCAAGTGTCTTCCACTTGAGGAAGATCTTAAGTCAGTTTCAAGCTTTGAGAAGAAACAATCTGCTTGAAGCTTGGAACTGAAAACACGTGCTCCTCCAACTTAGCAATTTCATCGTAGCTATCCATGCTAGATTCACCCTATCTGAAACTTGGAATTTTGTACTTTGAGGCTCCATCCTGTTGTCTCATCTGCACCTCTTGTTTAGAAAAAATTAGCCTCATTTCTGCATCTTTTGCAGCCAGCTGCTGGGCAAGGCTCTCTTCAAATTGCCTCCTTTGGGCCTCCCATTCCTCCTCCCTTTTCTGAGCTTGGTAAACTTCTTGTTCTTGTTTCCAATCGGTCTCCTGCTCATGAAGGTAGGCCTGATAGGCCATCTCTTCTTGTTTTTTATCATACTCCTGCTGCCTCCTAAGCTCTTCCATCTGCCTTACAATGTCTGATAGCATGTCCTTTGTGTTATTCATGTTTTTCTTTATATAATTAAACTCTTGGAGCTGATTTTGGACATCCAAATGTGGATTCAAAGACTGAGCAGGGGTGGGTGGGAGGTAAGCATGTTGAGCATGATGATAGGATATTATTGCATGGCTATTTGGGATTAAACCAGCAGTATGACTGGCCTGATATGGCTGATAGGGTGATTGGTTGACAGGATTTTCATGAAATTGAAGTGGGTATACATGGTAACTATGGAAATCTGTCATCTCTACTCACATGTATGCTACAATTAGAATATTCAGCTTATAATTGAAACATACCAGCACTCAACTTGTTGAAACCAGTAGATTTGCTCGGAGTCGCCAGGTATGTAAAGAAAATGCTTCCAAAAGACTGAAACCACTGCTGCACACACCAAACAGCAGCAATAATGTGTGTAAATATGAACTGAGGAGCAGTTCACTGTCCCACCGAGCATGCCAGAAACTGTAATCACCTAAAATTGCACCCTTGTTGAACCTGATGTTCAACACCTCAGTGTAACATGGGAAGACCTCCAAAGCTGTGGGTCACTTATAGACTGAGGTCAACCTCCAGAGAAGGCCGGCTTCCTTTGGGTACCACCTAAAACCATTGATTCTGTGAAGGTAAAAGGAGAAGGAAAGCATACAAATGAAAATAAAATCCTAAGGTGATACACCGAGCTAATAAGAAAAATGAGATACTCAATTTACACTTGAAAACGGATGATGGATATGGGACTGCACAACAAGATTCTATGGATTATGCATACAAATAGGTTTGACATGCACACACTTTTAAGAAGGAAAAATAGACTTTCACAAATTAAAATCTCATGTGCAATTGAGTAAACATAGTTTATAACCTACATGATACCACTTTTGCAAAGAAAGGCATGCTAACATGAAACAAAGCTATAAGGAAAAGAAATATTTCACTAAGTAGCTTGATGAATCACTTAAAAATGCACAATACTTCACAAGAACCAGAAGGAAAAAAATGAAAAAATCAATAGTAATCAAGGTAAATTTTATATAACATGCTCCAAAATGAGTTACAAAATTTTGCTAATCTAAGAGAGGACTATAAAAGTCACAGACTTTCGAAAAGCATCCGGAGAACTCCCGAACTCTAGGAAAAAATGCCTTATATACAAAAGTAAGGTCAGCCCCTTAGGGCTTACAAAATATCTGGCTTCAAAAAACTATCCTAAGATCTTTTAGATGAAGTTAATGTCGAAGCCTGCGTGTCCCTGCTGTGTGTGTCGGTGTGAAAGATTGCCTTCAAGGGAAAACTTTCTTGATCTTTCTGCAACCACCACATTCACTCTGATTCTGGCATCGTGTCTTGCTCGAAACAACTCAGCTGATTGCCTTGAATGCCTTGAGCTCACTCTAATTCACGTGGCATTCATCTAGGGTTGACATTCTCTGTTCTGCCATGGCTCACCTTAGCTCCCCCTGGTTGGTCGAGCATTTTCCACGTAGGCTTTGCAGCTGGTCAAAAGTCCTTTTGAAAAGAATCACATCTCGATGAGACACTAAAAGTGTCTTGCCGATGCGATTATATCATTTGGCAACAATCGACGTAGTACGTGACAGTCGATGAGAGTTCATATCGAGCTCTATCAGTCATACCGATACCACTGAGGCCATCGACAAGACACAATTCTATCACTAGGATATCATGGCGAAAACTCCACGCTTAGCGAAGGCATCAGTTTCGGAGAGACCCACTACACTCGGCGAGACCTCCTAGCAATGACCTCATTCTCTCGGCAATGAACCTACTTTGCATCCCGTCGGGGAGACATCCCTACTTCGACATAACTTTATGCCGATGTCCTCGGTCTCAGTGAAATCTTTCTGCTGTTGGCGAGACTCCTTCTACCGGCTAGACCTCATGGCAAACTCCTTTTGTCTGCCCGAGCTCACTTCACTCCGCCGAGAGCCATCTTGCTGTAAGGGAGACATCTGGCCTTCGGCAAGACATTATGCCTAAACCCTTAACATTTCCTTCAATATTTATGATTTACATTTTATTTCAATATTCACTTATGATGCCTAGTCACCTACAACTTATGTCATTTTATTTAAAGATGACCATTTATTTGTCCTTGGTACTATGGGAACTAGCTTAGCTAGTCTCCCATATCCCTACAACTATCTTGATGTGTTTATCATTATTGTGTTAAATGAATTTAATAATGTATCAACTTCTACTTTTTATTTCCCCATTAATCATGCTAATACTAGGCTCTTTTATTTCCTTTCATTTTTTGACATTTATGTCTTTTAGAGAAAAATGATGTCTTCCATTAATCACTATAAAGGATTAATGAGAGCCTAATATGATTAACTAATTCTTACTTATAAGCTTGTATGAATTATGTTTTTTAGCCAAGGGAAACCATGGCATGAGCCTCAATTTTCTTATTTGATAAGCTTGTGGAATAATACTAACTAGAAAGACTACTCTTTTACATGCTAACCATTATAAGAGTCATAATTTTTAAGAGAGATACGTGTTAATGTTAGGAAAATGTTTAAATATAATGATGTGTAATATTAGCTATACTATTGTAGTGGAGAAAACTGTATACCTTAACAATTTCACATTATTTTTCGTCCCCCTAATTTATTGGACTTAATTAAGCTTCTAATTTTCCAAATTATGCATTCCAAAGCCTAATTTTTTACCATTTTATGGAGTACAAGCATTAAACAAATGCATCCAATCATTAAATTATCCTCGACTTTGAGTGTCCTAGAAATTTGGGCCAAGATGGGTAGTCTCCCATGGGTGACTGAGTTCCCCTTCTTAGTTGAGACCTAAATTTAAATATATTAATAACAGCATTTAACACCCGAAATTCAAATATGAAGTGTTGGATTTTGGAATCTAATTTTTGAGAAATTAAAAAAATTGCATATATATACCTAGTTATTTTATCATTTTAAATATAACAAGAACTAAGTGAACATATATTGAGAAAATACTATTTTCAAAAGAAATTCAATAGCAACATTATTCCAGTTTATTGAAGCAATTCAAGATCCAACATCATGTCAAATTCTATGTGTGTTCATGTTTGTGTTTTGTGAAGGCAAACATTGTTGTAGGTCTCCAAGCATTCAAGCATTCAAGAAAATCTATCAAGCAAGATCCAAATCCTTGAAGTGATGTGTATGACTTTAGTCCTTCAAGGAAGCCATTATAGGGTGGTGAGTTGTAGCAATGTGTTCATTCATCATTTATTTCCTTTCCATTATTAGTTTATCATTGGCATTGCTATTGTGAAAGTGGGAACACTTACATGAAGTTTAATTGAGGCAAGCCCTTATATGGCACAAAATTTTCCCTCTTTGTGAATGTGTAGGTTACAAGTTTGAAGAGGATTGAAGAGAGTTTGAATATCCATTTTTCATTATTGCATTTGTTGTCATCAACTTTGTTAAGCCATGATAACTCAACTACAAAATTTGCTAACAACATTCTGACAAGTTTACAACTATAAAATAGCTCAAATCCATCACCAAAGCACCCCAAAAGTTGAGCATGACACCTTAATAAAGACTCAGTAGTCATTGGGTGACCTAGTTCTTATAGGCACAACTAGATCAATTTTTTGGGCTAGGTACACAATAGTCTACACTCTTTAGATCCACTTGCAAATTACTGTTTCAGTCTATTTAATTATGGGAAATTGAATTTTTCATATTAGGTCATATAGTTTAATTAAGGAAATCATTCCAAATCATCTCCAATTAATTCATAAGACTCAAAAACATGTAGATCTAGGTTTGATTGACTCACCTTGGTGGTTGAAAGTCAATCTATGCACCTTGTTGATTTGCATCTTAATGAAATCCTATAAATGATGATCCAATTACCCTAGGTTTTGGGAATTAAACTTAGGGTAGCCACATTTTAATATTTCATTTTGGTGAACATGACATTTGACATCATAGCTTTCTGATTTGATAGTCTTTCATGCCCTAGATCTAGGTTTTGCATCATTTTGTTTTGTATTTCTCATTTAGGGTTGCATATTGCATCATAAAAGGTTATAAAAATCCAAAAATATTACATGCATATTGCATCATAGCTTGCATTATAGTGTGTTTCAGTTATTTATTAGATTTCATTTCAAAATCTCATTCAAAAAAGTGTCATTTTGTTCCAAAATCATCATAAATTTACATTTCCTTCAAGCATTGATTTTTTTGGAAAGATAGTCATTGTCAAACCTGTTTGCAGATAGGAATAGTAACCTTAAACATCAATCTCAACATTCAAATTTTGAATTTTCAAAACCCTAAACAAAGACTTAGTCGCCCTTGGGAAACCCTATCCTTGTACAAGTGCTTAAACAAGATTTTTCACACTTTTTTGTTTTTGTTTGATGAGTTTCACTATACTTGCATATCCCTATTTTGGAATAAATAAATGCACATTTTTAGGAATTTTGCATTTAGTTTAATTAGTGAAATAAAACACATTGTTTAAGATCAAATTTTACATTCAAAATCATCATTTTTCAATTCTTTTCATATTACAATCAATCAATTACTACATTTCAAATCTGAAAATTGTATTCAAAATTTGTTCAAAAATCCTCAAAATCATTGCATACTTGCATTTTGTATCAAATTGGGATACATTAAGCAAATTCTAGAAATTTATTTAATGCTACAACTGTTTGCAAGTAGAATCAACATTCTTAAATAGGGTAGTACATAGTCAAACTTTGAACTTTTAGAACCTCTAACCACGACTCAGATGCCCTTGGGAGACCCTATCTTGGTTGTCTTGACCAAAAAAAACATTTCAGAGACCTCTATTGTTGTGGTTCCTATTTTCTTCTGCTTGTTTCTTTCTATTTTTGGGTGTTTACTCTACTTATTTAACTATTTGGTGTTTATCTTGGGTACAATTTTGGTGTTGTGAAATTTTCATGAGCTTACAAACTTGGTGTCCTATTGCTAATACTTTAGTGAGATGTAGTTATAGACTTATGCCATCCCACGTTGGTTTTACATACATTATGGATCATGTGTCTTTTGAATCTCTCATGACAAGTGTTGTCAATACTCAACTCATTTTGGACTCTATTCTTGATGTTACAACATTACAATCACCTACCTTTACTAATGTTGAGACCATGGTTGCCCATGTTCTTGAAAAAAAAAAAATTGGACAAGGATTTAGAAAAACTTCAAGAATATATAAGTATTGAACACTTTGTTGGTACCACCTATAATTGACAACATGAGGAAGTTGCTTAACAATGATCATGGATTAGAGGTTGTGCGTAGCCTAGTCCATATAGTTGATGATAATATACCTAAAATGGCTATTTGTGCTCAAGCTTTTGGATACACACACAGTCAAGGAGGAAATCAAGTTTCCCTCCCTACCACTATAACCTCTATTCCTACATACACAAATTTGATTGTCACTTCAACAATAGGTTTTTCCACTAGAAATCCTTATGGTTGTGGATCTTCACATCTCACACCTCAAGCTCCATCCCCACTTACAACTTCACAACATTGTAGCCCACCAAACACATACACCATTCTACCATATTTACCCCATTCCTAAAACATGTCAAACAATAATTCTATCTATGAATATAAAATTCCTCAAGCTCCCTTTGTGTGATTTTGTTTTTCTAAGTGTCGGCCCATGCCTCATATGTTTGAAGTGCCATCCTTCGCTTCTCAATCGGGCCACTTTTTGATAAAATTCGTCAGCTACCACCACGTGTCCACCAGGTGCTCCTCACAGCAAATGCTTCCTTCACTCTTCTACTGACTCTCGCCATGCTTCTACGTGTCTATGCTACAAATTTTTCATAGCTACTTCCCTTCACTTTTTCGTCGAGCCTCGTCCACATGCCATGTAGCTTTCATTCACATGCACTTTTTGGTGGACCCCATAGTCAGCACCAATAGTAAAGAATGCTACCACGTGTCTTCTCAACACAAGATTTCATCGCAAAAAGGGAGGAATCAACGAGCGAGATGCGACCTGCCGCCACATGTCCCTTTTGCGGGGACTTCATCACTTCATCACTTGTTTGCACGGTATTTTTCTAGACCATTTCCATCATTCGTAGGGGATGCATCTAGCTGGGGAGCGACTACATGCTATTGCCCGAATATTTTTTGTTACAACGACCGAGGGAAATCATTGTTGTAGCCATCATTGCTCGAGATACAAAATATTTTCTTTTACTAGCCCACTAGGTGGTGGGATTGCTAGCTATATATACTTCTTGCTACAGAAAATAAGTTCAGAAGACATAGAAAAATAGGGAAATACACCAGGCCTTTAATATTGCTTTTAGATTATTGTATGAGACTATCAAACTGTGTCATTGTTCATCCTTTCTATTTTTCTTAAGCTATTTGATAAACATTAATACTATGCCAATATTTTCCTGAATTTTTTATTTGTAGAACTTCTACGATTTTAATGCAAGTTTGTTGGTTTAGATCATGTCTTTGACTCCTCTTTTTCGTGAATGTGTATGAGAATTATTTTATGTCATTGAATGAATTTTTTAGGCTTCTATTTCTAAATTTTGTTATTCTAGGACATAGCAGATTGTTGAACGGGCCCTTAAATCATATTCAAAAGATAGATTTATCGTGCCTTATATCTAAATCTTGGCACATTGCCTTAGTTAGACCTTTATTTTTTATATCTGCTTCATTTTCCCATTCCAAAACCCCAATTATAGAAGAAGTGGGATTCTTTAAAAACCCAGAGGGTATTTAGTTTAGCACAATTGGTCCCCCCATTAATTGAGTTTCTCATAAAGATTGTTACCTTGCCAATTTTTGGCATCAACAGTTTCTTTTTTTCTAGCACGCCTGGTGGGACTGCTTGAATGAATCTAAATTCAAAGAGGGTGTATGAGCCATCGGCCTGTTACTAGATCCCGAATAGTGAATAACCCTGGGCTATTAGTACCGCCACTAGGAATAGTACAAGCCGCAACCCAATTAGTAAACATTCCACTTCCTTTGCCCCTTCCGCTAGCCATGTTGCTCACTGCTAACAAAAATTATGTGGCATCGGACGTCGGAAGTCCTCTTGTAGCACTATTAGTACCCGCCTTTTGGGCCCCTATCTCAGTCTTTTCCCTAAAATCTATACCTAAGTTCACTAGAGATGGCTCAAGAACACCATTTTAACATCTACAAGATGTTGTGGACATGTGTCTGGTGCATGGTGTTACAGACCAAAAATTAGTGCTAAGGTTGCTCACCACCTCTTTTAGAGGTAAGACACTAGATTGGTACCATACATTGCAAGATAATACTATCGGTACCTAGAATCAGCTCGAAGACCCTTTCTATGAAATATTCTCAAATGATGGAGATAGGTCTTCACAATATCATTAGCTATCGGTCATAAAGCATGCCCTGTATGAAGCCATGACTGATTTCAATGCCCGGTTCCATATAACTTGGCAAAGAATCTAGGTTGCTATCTGCCCGCCGATTGAGCTAACATTCATGTTCTACCTAAACTCTATCAACCCCGATATTTCGATGATGATCCAGTCTCTTGGTGGAACTACATTATTGGACACATACAACGTCACAGTCAAAGCTGAGAACAATGTGATAAACATCGGGAAGTTGCCACCTCGGCCCACCATGCGTATATTCCCCAAAGTATCAGCTTCCACCCAGGAAATTCCGTCTACCAGTATGTCCGCACCTCCCCAATCCATGTACACATATCTAAATGCACCACAAAACGTTGCTTCTACATCCAGATCTTCAAAGGAAGAGATGAGCGAGTTCAAGGAAATGTTGTGAACCATCGCCAATGAAATAACTATCATCAAGCGGAACTAGGCCGTGCCTCCGAAGCCAACTTATTAGAATTATCGAGGCGGAAGATCTTCTTACCAACAAAACTAGTTCCAAGGAGGTGCTCGCACCGGTTCGCAGGCACCAACAACTAATCAAATAGTACCAGTGCCTTCTCTGTTGCAGAGTGCCAACCCAAGCTCAAGCAGAGAGCTGGTAGTGGGGTAGAACAATTTAGTCGATGACACCAACCCCTGGTGTTTCCCTTGCGACAATTCACATATGCCTCAAAATTCTCGTGCAACAACCTACAACAAAAGGTGGCAGAGCAACACAATCAAGGTGTGGCATCGGACCATGGAGGTTATGTATATGCCTCTCTGCATATGGAAAACATGGTGCTTACCACACAAATGTAGGGGATGTCCTTAGAGTAAGAAACAAATATTTATCTCGATCACGTTCTCTTCTCATGGACGGAAGAAGAAGAGGAAATGTTTGCAAATGATGCATCCACATCAAAAACCTTGCAAGTATAGTCTGATTACAACATTCGCTCAAAGAGGAGATTCACAAGTGAATTATTCATTCCGCAACTAATGATTCTGCAGCCCAAAAGTGCTTTCGATCAGATGCCCAGTACCTCCGCAGTAGCACAACAATGTTCGTCGTAAAGGGAAAATATTGTAACAAGAGCTAAGAAGAAAAAGCCTCCAAATCTGCCACCATTCAATGTGGTGGAACAATTGAAAAAATCATCCGCTAATGTGTCCCTGTGGGATATCTTAGCTATTCCAAAATAGAAATTGCTACAGAAGGCTCTCCGAGAAGATCTAATCATTGAGCCAGTAGAGAAATTTCTCAAAGGAAAGGCTATTGATCAATCACCTCCTACCAAAGTTCTCATGCATAGCACACAAGAATCCCCTACTGAGGTTAAAGACAAGCTGAAACTGAAACCCTTCTTCCTAACCCTCATTATGGGAGAGAAACTATTACACAATGCCATGATTGAATCTAGCGCTAGCACTACAGTTATTCCCAAGCAGATAGATGAAGCCCTAGGACTTAGCTATGAGCCTTTAAAGAGGGGGGTTATGCAAATTGATGGGAACAAAATAAAAACCGTAGGTTCCATCAAAGATCTCCCCTTGACTCTATTATCCTGCCCTAGTGTCACAATTTTGCAAGACACTGTGATCATAGATGTCCCCCCTATGTTCGATCTCTTCCTATCCCAAGAATTCACTTCAAAGATAGGAGGGTATCTTTCTCTAGACTGGTCACACTTGATCCTAAGGACCAATCATGGAGCTAAAATGAAAATAGTTTCTGAAGCTCTTCATTCAGAACATGTGGCCGATGAAGCTATGATCATCTTTGAAGTTGCCCATACCTCTTTCACTAAGAAAGAGACATATTGCACTGACTTGCTTGAAGATGAAAAGGTGACCAAAGATCAGACCGATAAGGAAGAAGTCCTCTTGAGAGAATATATAGATGTTGACCCTTTCGAAAACTATCATGCTACCAGGTTGAGCACCTATGTCATCTGTGATGAAGATCAAGTGCTTTCGAAGGTCGTGAAGGAACCTGAGAGTGACCAAACTTCAGAACTATGGATGTTGCACTTTGACAGAGCAAGATGCGAAGTGGGCACAGGGGTCGGGATACGTTTGACATCCCCACATAATGAAAGAACACTTTGGTCTTTTTGCTTCCAGTTTGCTTGTTCGAACAATGAAGCTGAATATGAAGGCCTAGTGCAAGGTCTGAGCTTTGACTAGCAGATGGGCATTAAGCAATTAATGGTGTTCAAAGATTCTGAACTGGTGGTCAACCAAGTCCGAGGGATTTCCGCAGCCAAGAATGTTTACATGAGATCCTACAGACAGATTTTGGGACCTAATAGAAGGCTTTGAAGCTTTCAACATTTAGATAGTGCCTAGAGAACAAAATGCTGATGCAAATCGCATGGCCACAATCAGATCTCAATTTGAACCTCCCTCTGACCTAATGCATAACAAAAACTCTATACGAGTGATAGTTTGACTGGCGATTCCAGATAATGATTAGAGCTGGCAGGTATTTGACAGTGATGAACACATTGCCTCATTCATCTAATAGCTAGGAGAATTCGCCGACCAATTCCAACCGAAGATTGTTGAAGCCTATGACAGACAAATCATTCAGCTAAGGTCTAATAAGCTTCCAAAGGGGTTGGTCACTCTTGAAAACCTGTTTGATTGTGGTGATGTGAGAAATGATAAAAGGAAGTTTGTAGTGGACAAAAGTGACTATGCAGACCTTTAGGTTGGAGATGGAAGGAAACTAAAAGTCAAGAAAGACGTTCCACATCATGACAAGGAAAGGCTCATTAACTTCTGCAAGAAGTATGAAGGAGTAGTGGCCTGGTCATATGATGACCTTAAGGGATACAATCTCAACATCATCCATCATACAATAGAGCTAATGGAGGGTGCAAAACCAGTCCACAAAAAATAGAGGCCAGTTAATTTGAAGATTGAAGTCATGATGGCACAAGAACTAACAAAGCTAATTCAGTCTCAGATTGTCTTCTCGATCAAGCACAACACATGGGTATCCAACCTGGTTCCAGTCTGAAAGAAGAATAGAGACATTCGCCTGTTTGTTGACTTTCAGGGCCTGAACAGAGCATCCCTAAAGGACCATTATCCGCTGCTTTCTATGGAGACAATCTTGCAAATAGTGGCAGGTTCAAAAAAAAATTCTCTACTGGATGGCTTCTCTGGTTACAATCAGATCTGGGTTAAAGAAGAGGACCAACACAATATAATTTTCACTACCAAGTGGAGAATGTTTGCATATGCGAAAATGCCTTTTGTCCTTTCAAATGCAGAAGCCACTTTCCAGCGGACAATGGATATTGCTTTTAACGAATTGATCAATAAGATTATCCTAATCTATTTGGATGATCTGAATATTTTCTCCAAACACAAGGATGATCATTTTTATCACCTTGAGATGGTTTTCAAAAAATGCCAGTAGTTTAGGGTATCCCTGAACCCAAAAAATGTGTCTTTAGAGTGCTGCAAGGCAAGCTATTGGGACACGTAGTATCTAAAGAAGGAATTACGATTGATCCCGAGTGGGTGAAAGCAATCAAAAAAATTCCCCTACCAGTCAACAAGAAAGGAGTCCAATCTTTCCTAGGGAAGGAAAATTTTGTGAGCAAATTCATTTCAGATTTTGCAGGGATAATCAGATCGATCACCCTGATGCTGAAAAAGGATCAATTATTTAAATGGACTAAAGAAGCTAGAGAATCCTTTGAAAGGGTTAAGGATGCTATTTCTTCAGCTCCTATGCTGGTCAATCTAGACCTATCGAAGGACTTCATAATGTATGTATTCAACATCAAGTCAAGCATTGCTATTGTCTTAACTCAGAAGGATGATGAAGGAAAAGGAGAACACTCAATAGTGTTTCAATCCTAGACCCTAAAGGAATATGAGATGAACTACAACTTTGTCAACAGGAAAGCCTTTGCAATAATTAAGGGACTCAAGAAGTTCTGACATCTAATATCTTGCAACAAGGTGTTTGTTTATGTTGTGCATTCTAGTGTGTGCGAATACATCATGGAAGGGGAAATCATCAAAAAGAGGGCTAATTGGATCACTAAAATCCTTGAATATGACATTGAGGTCAAGCCTACAAAGATAATTCGAGGAAGAGGACTATGCGAATATCTAGCGCATGATGAGGAAATGACAGCTGAAGAAGAGCAATCAGAGTTGGTTCTAACGAATGAGTCTGACCTCAAAGGCTTTTGGCTAGCCGATAGAGTGAGATTCATGCACATAGGAAAATATCCGCCCAACCTTCCTTCTCAAAAGAGAAGATTCTACGAACTACAAAACAACGGATATGCACTCATCGAAAGGGTCCTTTATAAGAGGAACTTCAATGGTGTTCTATTATAGTGTGTCACCACAAAACAAGCAAAGCGGATTCTCGACACTTTCCATAGCAGCCTCGCAGGTGGGAATTTCTCTACCAAGACCACCGCCATCAAAATCATGTGTGTTGAGTACTTCTGGCCTATGTTGTTTAACGAATCATACTCCCTAGTAAAAAGTTTGCAAGGAATTCCAATTCTTTGTAGGGAGAAGAAAAAATTCTGCAATGCCTCTCAATCTGATAATGGTTGATGAATCCTTCACACAATTGGGCCTTGATTTCATCAGAATGATCAATCCTGCCTCTAGTGTTGGACACAAATGGATCCTAATGGCCACAGACAATTTTACCAAGTGGACCAAAGCAATGCCCCTGAAGAATGCAACGAAGACAAAGATAGTAGATTTCCTTGAGGAACTAGTGATGAGATTTGACCCACCTAAAACCATCATCTCTAATGATGCCAAGGCTTTCCTAGGCTCTAAGATATGTCAATTCACACTCATGCATGGAATATTCTTGAAGACATCATCAAATTACTACCTGCAAGGTAATGGCCTAGCGGAGTCGACTAACAAGAATTTAGTTTGACTCATCAAAAGAATCAATTCAGAGCACCAACGAGAATGGTATAAAAACCTTCGGGAGACACTCTAGGAAGACTGCATAACTCCTAAGCAAGTCCTCAAGAATTTTTCGTATGAGCTAGTGTATGGAAAAGAAGCGCTATTGCCTATCTCCATGGTGATTCTGACACTGCAATTGCTCAAATCTCTCAAGGTAGAGAAAAGCAACGCCATGGAGGTTCGGCTGGCCGAGTTGCTGGAAGTGCAGGAAAAGAGGGAAAAGGCCCTGATAGCTATGTCCAACCACCAATAGTTGGTTAAAAGATGGTTTGACAAAAAAGCTTCGGACCAAGGTCTAAAATGTGGGGACCTAGTGCTAAAATTTAATGAAAGGGCTACAAAGCCAGGTCAACACGAAAAGTTCGCCAGTCTCTGGGAAGGCCCTTTCAAACTAATTCAATGCAAGCAACATGATGCATTTGAATTGGAAAACATGGAGCAAGAAGAATTAGGGATTCCTATTAACGAAATCCACCTAAAATTATTCAATTAAGCTTCAAAATTATTCTACCAATGTAAATATGCAAGTAATGTAATTATCTTTCTTTCGTATTTTTTTTCGGTCAGTCTTTCAATTATTTTTTATAGTCTGAGGAAGCAGAAACAAATGGAACCCATTATTGCAAAGTGCATAGAGATAAAAGAAACTCATGAAGCGAAGGAATGACACCCATATGTAGAATTAAAGTGAACACACATATGCAGGAAAAGAAAAAGCAAACCCACATTGCAGAACTGCAGGAACAAAGGAGACAAATTTTTTAACATAAGCTATATCTTAATTATATGTATATACTTTGATAAGTACATTGTAAAAATGGCTCAGAGGCCATGCTTTTAGAGTATATATTTATATATTTTTTGTATCTTCTTTACCTATCTACGAAAAATCCTTTTCCAGGCATATGTACAAAAAATAGACGGGTATTAGTTCTTAAAGCATAAAAATAAATTTCCAGTCGTGGGCATGAGCAGTAGCAATGGAGGCATCAATGGTAGCTTTTAGAATCACTTCATCAGCAAGGGCAACATCAGGACCACCAGCATCCATAGGAGCAACGACAAGTGGCAAAGCAAACACCAGGTTCCTGAAGTTGGTGTACCAGTTGATGTCATAAAAAGGCACCGCGTTGTATAAGCGAAAGGGTATGTGCAGGATAATCATGGAAAAACAGTCCTTAAGTGGCAAAAAAAATTAGAAAAATCAGAGTTAGGCAACTTGACAAAAAATTTTGAATAAGTTATCTATATTATTTCAAAAATATGTAAGAATAGAATCTATAGAAAATTGAATGTAGTTTCTAAACTACTAGGTTTTTTTTTTTTTAAATCTATTTGGTGAAAATTTGAAATTTCAATGTTGTAGTACTTAAATTTTAGGGAAAAAAAAACAATTAGGTGTCTATCTGACCACCCTAACCACAATAAAATGATAATATTTTTTTATAATATTTTAAATATAAGTAGAGGACTCATGTCCCGATGTGATGCATATTTTTTTGTAATTTTTTCCAAGTAAATAATTAATTATGAGTTTTTATTACAACTTTTAAAAAATATAAAAACTCGTATGTTTGACCACCTTAACTTGGTCAAAACTTCATGAAATTTTTTTTTTTAATCCTATAGTATGTGAAGCATAGATTGTGACACATGTTTGGATTCAAAAAATGTGATACATTTGAAAGCTATAGATGTTTTTCAATCAGCCTATCAATCAGACTTTAGTTGTAATTCAAATAGAAAATGAATAACAATTATTTATTAAATTCAAAGTAAAACATAATTTATATTGGTGGAAAGCTGAGAATCTCCTTTAAAAATCCTTTTCGTTTCATCAATTTTGGGTAAAAAAAGCCGTCAGCCACATACCCTACACATACCCATCATATTGCCACTTTTTGGCCCATCATGATCCTGCACATACCCGAAATAGGAAATGGCATGCACGGGTGACCCTTTGGTGATGTTCTTCTTGCAACTAGATGCAGAAACCACTCAGGAATGAAACCCATGGTATGATTGCATCTTCTTCAATGTATTTCCAGAGGTCGCTTGTCGTTGGCAAGCCTATAC
The DNA here is from genome assembly GCA_007258455.2 of Sequoia sempervirens. NCBI lineage: Eukaryota > Viridiplantae > Streptophyta > Pinopsida > Cupressales > Cupressaceae > Sequoia > Sequoia sempervirens. The sequence continues at coordinate 198,169,551 of VDFB02075321.1, forward strand.
TGAACACAGCGTTTACCACCACCTCCCCGAGGCCGCCCACATACTTCATCGAAAATATCTCAAGCACCAAATGAAGGACCAATGGCTTTGGAACCTGAATATCGACATGCACGTGACGAAATGAGAGAATACATCAGTAATAACTCTATACTTGTCCTCATAGTCAATGCAGTCCCTCCCCAAAACGCACTTTATCACTATAATGGCCAGAGAATGCTTATTCTTGGTCATCCTTTTGAGACGCCTAGTGCAAATTTCACCAAGAAAGGCCAACTGGGATTTCTTATAGACTAACCTAATTGGAGTGTTCATGGTTCCTAGCTTTACGCAAAGTGCGTAAGTCTAAGCTCTATGCAAATTCTACGCAACTGATAATGTTGAATGCTAAGCCAATTACCTATTACCAATTCTGCTAAGAGTGTTAAGTGTGATTTTTCTATTGCCTAAGCGCCTATTTATAGAAATGGCCAAGATAAGTGTGGTAATTTGCATACCATAAGCATGATGTTAATCAAGTACCATCTTGAAAATTTCACCAAGGCTCGCTCGCATTTCCCACCCATTTGCATCTGCTAGGTACGATTTGTTGCATGCAAGATTAGTAGGAGCTAATTAATTAAGCATAAGTTGGTGGTAGTCTTTGGTGATAGTCCATATGGTCGAATGTTGAGTTGTCACGTTGTAGAAATTTTTCAAACTCCAAGACAGAACCCGTATCTTTTCAAGCACTTATTGCATATTTGGCTTAATCATTCCATTTGGGATATTAATTTCCATGGCATATGAATACCTAAATTGCCTTCAAATTTTTGGCTCAAGTTCCAAGAAAATCACGCAGAAGGACATCATTACCAAAGGTCATTATGAATTCTTGTCATTTCAAAATGGCAAGTAATTCATTTTGCACGAGCAAATAACTGGTGGTACATGCCAAATTTAATGCTAGAAGGTGAGCATTGTTGGCCACCCAAAGAAGGAAATAACTAAGTATCACATGCAAAAGGCTAACATTGTGAAATTTTTTCAAACATGCTACCTAGAGAAAAATAAGTTTTGAGTGCAACTAGAGCCAAGGTAAAATTGCAGAAAATTTGAGTTAAGTGGAAGTCTCCTGTAAAAGGAAAATGGTAGAAAGTTCGCAAGTGGAGGCACAAGTAGAGGCACAAATAGAGGCGCAAGGAGAGGCAACGCAAATCTTGTTTGACGCTATGTGTGCATCATCAGTCATCTATGTCTTTGAAGATGTCTCTTACGCTTCGCCTGGTATACCAGATAAGCTAGAATGGCTAAACACACAAGTCCTAGACAAGCCCAAAAGTTATAGAAACCATAGCCTAATCAAGGAGGACTGGGATAATATTCATGATCCCATTCTCGCAAAGAACCCTAAGTATTTGAGGGAGGTGACCTGCGAGAGGATGAAGAAATTCAACGACCCAGATACTTTGGTGTAGAAGCTATGGTCTTGTTTGTGCACTATTTTGACCTAGAACTAGTCGATGCACCCATCGAGCATTTCAACCTGAGCACCAACACCATCAAAGTCTGGGAGTTGAAAGTTAATATCTGCCTAGGAGCTATTTGGAATATGCTATGCATCCCTGAACAAAGCTCCAGAGTAGAAGAGATAGAGCCATTCAACCCAGCGAAGGGAGAGGAAATTTGGACAACCAAGAAAAAGGCTTTGGATTTTTATAACAAAGAAACCCAAAGGCCTAAAGAAGATAACAAAAGCGACTAAAGATCCCAACACCACACAATTCCTTCCCAACGGACATGCAGGAGGCCTTCTCAATGTTGGCATTTGTTTGCAACCTGGACATCGACAAGCATGTGCATGAGTTTCAGTTGGGTCTCGGGTTTTAGTTCCTTAGGAAACATTCCTATTTCTGGTAGGATTTTGCACAATTCCTCATTGATGAGATGATAAGGCAAATAAGAGACTACCAAATGCAATGAAGGTTCAGGTTTCCTTCCTTCCTTGCCAATATATTTTTGCATCAGAACCCTGATTTCATCAAGAAGCATGTGAAGTTGGCTATTTTTGATGGATCGAGTAAGAGAATGCCAGTTTCTATATGGAATCCTCTCTTCTCCTCTACTTACGATTATTATGCATTTTTGAATTATTTTTTGACTCTGATTTTGCAAGATTTGAAAGGAGATGATGGTATCAACCGACTCACCAAGGAGCGGGTAGGGTATATGCACAACTTCACTCCCAAGTGTGATTGGTTTTTCGAAGTGGATCTCACATTCATCCGGATTCGTGGTTTCACTGGGGAACCATTTCGCCTTCCGGCATGTGTCACAAATTGGGTGCTAGCCCTTGAAATGTTCTAACAATTATCCTTTATCGACTACACCTTTTGTAGAGGACCGACAAAAAAGAGGGGATTTTTCATCTGCCTGTTAAGTTCAAAATGATGGTCATGAAAAAAAAAAGATGCACCAACTGCTGGAAGATAAGTTGGCTCATCTAGGGTTAGTCATTATTTGTGACAAATGGAACTACAACCCTAAAAATGACTTGCCGAATGAATTTTTCAAGGTAACGCACAACCCCTGGCCTTACTGGGAAAAGAGGTAGAACCCACAAAAAGATCTGGATGATCTACTGGTTGATTTAATTCACATTCCTACAGAGGACAATAGGCCACCATGGAATAGTTTCTACTTCACTGTGGTGAAGTATGATGAGAAGCGCAAAATGGGAGCCAACCTCCGAAACAAGTTATCAAAAATAGAAGGATGGAGCGAGGAAAGAATCAGAGATTTTTGGGTGTACCGCCAAGAGATCAAACAACCCAAGGCCCCTTATGGAAGCGTGGAGTTGGATGAACAATTTGATAAGTTATGGAATAAGGCGCACATGGATTTTGATGTGAGAGCTGATAAGGATGATGACTTCGGTGAGGATTCAGAAGAGCATGTGGGGAAAGGAAAAGAGAAAGAAGCAGATTTGTCATTGGTATCCACTCAGCTAAAAAGGAAGGCTATGGAGTGGCCTAGCCAGATTACTTCAAATGTGTGGATGAATGTATCGAGAGTTTCATGGACACTCACCTAGACTGCAACAAGGATAAGAATGACTCAACAATAGTTAGAAATCGTAGAGGTGGAGGACTCCCCCACCCATCAAATGGCAGCGCACAAAATTAATTGCTAGGGAAAGTTCACAAGCACCCGCAACAAGCCAGGAGGTCATGGCGAGCCAGGAACCGCAATCATCTAGTCAGCAGGTAACATTTGCTCCCTCTTCTCTTACTTCACAATATTTAGTGTCCCCTACTGTTTGTGCAGCGCCCATCACTACTAGTGTCATCCCTTCCTTTTCTACCTCTTCCATAATTCTCACGAGTTGTTTCTCCCAGTTCTCTCATATGAGGCCATTTATCTTAACGCCTCCATAGACCCTTACACCGTCCATCACTGCCCAATCTTCTCTTGCCTCTCTTTTTGCAAGCGCGGCCGCTATTGACACCCCCCCTGCTACTACTATATCAAGCCCAATCCATTCCACTCAGTAGATGGAGTTTGTCATGACTTCGCTTTTACCACAATACCTGATGAGTCCTCACGCAGGGTCGCAAACTGAGCTTTGGCATGTCCTTCATTTCTCCCCGCAGAAAATCGATCTCCCAAAGAAGAGAATGCCCAGAACTACTACCCTCACATTCCCTTTTTCCCTACCTCCCAGTGCACCTTTTGCAGGCAAGCTAGTTCAGTCGCCAGCCCAATTTATGGCACAGGGTGATGTTACAAAGGAAGTGTGGGATCTCAGAATTCAGAAGTGAAAGGCCAAGGATGACAAGAAGTTGGCAGAGCCAAAGGTGTATACTATTTACAATGAAGCTTAGAAATCGATCCATTTCACAACCATGTATCTGAATGTCATCAAACCGCAAGGGGAGATGCATCCTGACAATTACAACATGTTTTCCATGGGACTGGATCTAAGCATAGCCCGACTACAGGACAAAGTTGAGCTCATGGAAGAAACACAATGGGTGGTGACCACTCACTTCCTCAAGTCTAGTTGCAAACTAAAGAAGAAAGAAGAGGAATTGAAACTTGTGAAGGATTGGGTTGAGTTCCTACAAACAAAGGAAAAAGTGATGGAAGCAGAAATTGCATGCTTATCGGAGAAAGCGCAAGCAGCAGAGGAAGAGCAGAACAAACTTTGAGAGGAACTTGCAAAGTTCCAATCTATTGACCCAACCCTATTTGATGCGCTACGATGGAGGAACCAAGATTATCAGAGCAAGTTAGCTATGGTGGAGTAGGAAGTGCAACAAAAGGGTGAGGAGTTTGAACGATAGTGTTCTCAATTTGAGCAACAAATGCAATAGAAGGATGCAAAATTTGGGAGCCAAAAGGCCCAATTGGAAAAGAAGCTCTTGTTGGCCTCCTACAATGATTTCATAACTCAGCCTTTACAGCCATGATTCAGATATTGGACATCTAACCTGAATAGCTACTTTAATCATCATGAAGGTGCATTTAAATTGTCAACCCAGGGACGTGAACTTGAAATGGGCCAGCATAGTATGTGCACTAGGAAATCTCAAGTAGCAATTCCTAATCTACAACTAAGAAGCACACAATACTGGAAGTAAATTGCTTGAAAGGAAATAAAGAAAATGTTGAACATTAACCAACAACTATGCCGAAATGAAATGCATAACAGGAATAAAATATCTAAGCAGCAAACAAGAAACTACTTTGTCTGCTTTGGCTATAGGAATAGACACAAAATGGACTTCTAGTGGCTGCAGGAACAATCAATGCTAGATTTCTAACTAAGTACTAAACTAATGCTAAACTAATAGAATGGATTACTTACCAAGTGGGCCCCCTTGGATAAGTATCCTCTAAACTAACGAGAACTCAGATGCTTGAACTCAAAACTTTATTTCATTCACTGTAAATCATGAATACAAAGGGTAATGTATCAAAACTGGAGTACAATATCAAATCATGCAACCTCTTCCTTTATTCTCACTAATCAACTAACTAACTAGGAGGAAGGAGCATCGGATTATTATTTATGCTAACAGCTAAACAAGGTAGTCAACTCCACAACTGGGAGGATGCCAATTAGGTAAAATAGGGAAAGTGGAGCGATGGTAGTTACGCATGCATGGAATTTGGTCCGACATGTAAGTCAGACGTAGACTCAGCACAACAGTAACACCCATGCATGTTCGATCATTAAAGTCCACTACAACAAGGTGGTTACACTCGGCTACATGGAGAATCTTCTGCCACTGGTCTTCTTTAACTTGGAGCGATTCCTTTGTTGGGCGTTATGGTGCATGCTCGACTAGCGGTGTCTTCCTCAACTTAGTACATTAAATTTGCATGGGAAGGTCAGTACGCAGGGTGATCCCACAATAATGGGTTACAGTTTTTGGCCAAACTTGACATTAAAATCAGGATTTTTCACCAGACATTCATTTTCTTACACCTATAGCAGCTAAACCATTAAGGTTTTGAAGATGAATCAAACTAGTTATTTGTTAGATATTTTGTGTAGATTCTAATTATTATTTTTTTTTTAAATTAAAAAATTAATTGTCAATCATTTTATGTAATTTTTAATAACTTATTTTTTCTACTAATCAACATTTTTAAAAAGTGATGTTTACTTCGGCCCACGTAACTTTTTTTTATAGATAGGATACAATTATAATTTTTAAAATACAAATTTTTCACACCAATATCTAGGGAATGAATATTTTTTCATAATTTTTTGTTACATATTTTTTTTTTAATTAATTTTCCAAGTCAGCGTAATTATAATTTGGACAGAGGTGTACTTTGGCCCGCATAATTTTGTATTCATTTTAATTAACTTATTCTTTTTTTGTTGGAATAAGGACATCAATACCTAGTGCACATGTATTTTTTAGAATTTTTTTCTCTATTTTTCTATTTTTTCGTATGTGTGAAATAAAGAACTTGATGTTCATTGAAAATCCTACATTCACAAGAAATAAAAAATAAATATAATAATCAAATTAAACATATTTAAAATTATACTTTTTGGAAAGCTTATAATTAGGGCTGCAGGCTTACAAAACATAAATTTTAAATGAATTCATTTGATCACCCAAAAGGTAAATCAAAAGTTGTTTTTTATCAGCATTTTGATAGGTGTAGAGGAGACTCGATTATAGGTATAACTTATATCTAACAAGGTTCTATCCAAGGGGGTTTGATCTAAGGGGGTTTGATCAATCCCTCTTTAATTAAAATAATTTAAATGGAACCTTTAAAATCATAAATCATTGTATTTTCTAAATCTATGTGATTTTAGGAAAAAATCAGGATGTCCCAAAAAGTGTAACCCATTATTGTGGCAACACCCCACATAATAACTACACATCTATAACCACCTTAAGAAACATTCAATAACCACATGCAAAATCAATATAGATAGTTCACATATTATGCCAAATATCATTAAAGCTTGCAGAGATAGGGTAATATCAAATGTCAATGGTTTAAGGGAAACATTATGCCAATACCAACACTTAAGCATTAAATTCCACGACATTTACGAGAAAATAGACTATAGATTCTCCCCAAAACTAGACCAAAACTAGGCTCATCACTCCCCCAACCTAACGTTTTGCTGGTCCTCCAGCAGGGGAAGAGTTGTTCTTCTGCTTGGTCAAAGCTCTAAAATTTGCAACTGATAGTTGTCCAACATCAGTGGCTGCAGTACATGAATCAAGATCCCAATAGAATCCTCCCAATCTGTCAAGCCTATCCCATCTCTGCCTCTCTGTAGTAGTGTCATACTGGTAGAATATGAAATTTGGCATAGGCCACATGAGCACGGGTGGCTGAAAAATCAGAGGAAGCCAAGACCGTCACTGAGTTCTCCCAATTTGAATATGCCTCCTAATTTTTTTTAATGCTGCATCATAATTGTGGATGGAATGGGGCTCAACCTACTTTAGCTCATCAGTCAAACTATTCTATCTTTGTGATAGGTATCTCCTCACGGTTTCCTCTTTTGTTGTTGTCTTTACCTCATAATCAGTGTAAACTGCCTCAATCCAAGGCATAATCTTGTTACCATAACTCAGTCTGAGTAGCATTTTGTGCCATTCTCTGTAAATATCCCTTGGGTTCCTTGACTTAGCCCTAACGGGCAGAGGGATATCAGTCTCCAATTGTTTATAAGCACCATTTTGTTGTCCCCAACTAATCTAATTTTGCACCCAAGACATGAATGCTCTCAATTGAACATCCCCAACATACAACATAGATTCCAATCATGATCTTTTGTGACAACATAATTATGTAAATAAAATTCACATAGTAAATTCTTCATTTTAGAGGAGGCAATCCTATAAGCATTGAAAAATTTCATAGGGGTATCAATAGATGGATTCAAACCTGAGGCAAGTCTTGACATCTTAAAAGAGAGATATTTGTCTTTCAAGAGTAGAGCATAGACCCTCAGAGGATCTCTACATTCCAGAATCTTTGGCATCAGAGCTGCCATATCATCTACCCTCTACTTCATGGTGGCAATTTTTGCATCTCTATCCTTAATTTCTTCATCCTTCCTTTGAATCTCCTCGTTCAATTTTCATTTTTCCTTTTTCCATTCTTCCTCGCTTCTTTTCATTTTTTTCCATAAATTCAAAATTGTTGCATGTACTGTAAAATTAGGAGGATTATGAATGCCTACCAGTCCTTTTGTTGATGACGGCTCCTCATATGGCACTATTTGCATAAGATCAGGTTGTCCAGTTATCTCTGGCTGTAAGGGTGTTGTTTCTTCTTCCTTATGTTGCAGAGACTCTTGTTCTTGTTGCAGCTACAAGAACTCCTACTCTGGTTCTAGTTGTTGTAGGATGTCATGCTACAGGACCTCTTGCTCATGCTACAGGAAGTCTTGATTTTCCTCCAATTCTTCTACAATGTTAGCAAGATCGACCAGTGTTATATTTGTTGCTCTCTTAAATGTGTCTTCTCCTTCTTCAACATTCTCCTGCTCCATTGGAGCTTCAGGGTCCTCCTGTGAGGTCTCACCAGGTTTAGGGCTTTCCTATAGAGGTGTACCAATCAGAGGCTCAACTAGTCTTGATTTCCTAGGAGGTCTCTCACATCTTCCTTCGGTTGCAAGATGAACAATATTGACTTTCCTCTTCTTAGAACTTGGACCTTTCCTTTCTACAGGATGTGTTTTAGCCTTCCCTTTTCTCATTTCTACCTCTCTCTATTGTGCCCTAGTTTCATGAGGGTTTCAAGTGGAACTTCATCATCAAAATATGAGGAAGAAGAGCTCTCTTTTTTTGAGTGCTTAGTTTTAGAAGAACTAATTTCTATAGCTTCTTCTATTACAGGAGGATTCATACCAGATGTTGAAGTACTAGGAATGGCTTCCTCCGTGCTTACTCTCCTCTAGACCTATGGGATTGAGGTATAGCCCTAGATTGCAAATGCTCAACATTAACAAACTCTTCTTAATGATAATTTTGATCAACTTTGATAAACTCTTCCTAGGTCATTCTAGATACATCATGGAAAGACCTTTCAACTAGCATTTTAATCAAGCAATGGTGGGAAAAAAAATTATGCCACCTCCCATTGTCTGCAATCAAATAAATGCTCTGCAACTTCTTTTCCTGTAATTCCCCTTCTGAAAATCAAATGCACTTCCCTGCAGTGTTTGCTAAATTTGAGGACCAACCTACTAAATTTCTAGTGCTAGCGTCGACTGAATTTCCTTTCTTTTTACTTGCAACTCAAGATTACGACAAGGAAATAATGGCAAGAAAAGGAGTGATAAAGGGCAATTATGACAGGAAGAAATGGTGGCCGCAACTATTGTCACTTCACACATGCAAGTCGTCCTTGGATTTCAAATTGGCTTATTTTTAAATTTATGACATAGCCTAATATGATTTGACACATGGACAATAAAATATTTGCATCTTTTTCGTTCCCTTGCCCCCAACCTAAATTTGGACATGTGTCCACACATGTAAGATGGGAGTGGTAATGTGACAGGGAATGATGGAATTTTATGCGAACGTCTATACTAATGTACAGTGATTAAATGAACGTACTTAAAAAATGATTAAAGATAGCAATTAATGCACACATACCTGAGTGTGTGGAAGATTTTCCACAAAGATTGCAGATAAAGTAACACTCGCCTTGTTGAAAAATGAATTAAGCAATAAATGAAGATGAAGTGGAATGAGGTGATGGAACAAAGTGAGGTGGAAGAAAGAGAAAGGTGGTGATGGATGGGTGGATGGGCGGATGATGAAAAAATGGACTTCCACGTAAGTGAAAGTCTTTATTATGGAAAGTACGTACCTCAATTAGGTTGAAGGAGGGACACTAGGTCCACCGCCTTTGGCTGCAAGAAGCTCTAAGTGTTGGGTGAGTTGTTGTAGGAACTCTTCTTTAGAAGTTGGCTTGTGGTATAATCTGAGGTGATGACCATTGACAAATAATTTGAACCTAACAAGGTCAATGGTGGTGAGTTGAACAACTACATTAGGAAAGACCTCAACAACTTTGTACGGTCCTAGTCACCTTGTCTACAATTTTATTGCATTGTCCTAGTATCTTGAATCATAGAGCAAGGAAAAATCTCGTAGTTTGAACTTCTTGTCCTTAATAAATTTTTCATGCCACTTGATTCTCTGATTCTGCACTACTTCTATATGTTGCAGGGCTACTCTTCTTATCTCATCCAAGGCATTTAGTTGTATGATTCTTTCTCTCTTTGCTTCAGAAATATCCATCCCCAAATCTACTGCAGTTTGCAGAGTCTTATGTTCAAATTCGACTGGCATCATAGTTGTCTTTCCATACAACAAATCAAATGAGGTGAAGCCTATAGTTGTTTTCCATGTTGTCCTATAGGCCTAAATAGCTTCTAGTAATCTATTTTCCCAATCCTTTCTATGAACAACTACTATTTTAGTCAGAATGGCTTCAATTTCTCTATTGGTCACCTCAACTTGGCCATTAGCCTGGGGGTGATAGGGAGTAGACTTTTTGTGCCTTATATTGTACTCATCCACTAGTGTTGCAACAAGAGTTGATGTGAATTGTGGCCCTTGATCAATCACTATTTCTCTTGGGACTCCATATCTTGTGAAAATCTTCTCATAAAGAAACTTTGCAACCTTGTTATCCCTTGCATGTTTCATGGCCTTAACTTCTACCCATTTAGTTAAATAATCAGTGCATACTAGTATATAAGACTTACCATTGGATGGAGGGTCAATTGGTCCCACAAAATCCAATCCCCACTTGTCGAAGGGAGTGATTACTACCTAAGGGAAAAGTGGCATCTTATCAGATCTGGTTGGTTTGCCCATTCTTTGACATCTATCACATTTTATGGTATACCTTCCTGCATCTTTATGGAGTGTTGGCCAGTAATATCCTATGTTCAAAATATTCATTGTTGTCCTCTTGGCTACAAAGTGTCCTCCACATGGTTCATTGTGACATGCATGCAAAATGTCATATGTCTCATCTTCTCTCACACATCTTCTCATGACATGGTTAGGTCTAGTATAAAACAAACATCTAGCAATCCAAGAGAAAGGAAAATATTTTTCAATGAGTGCCCTTGTCTCTTTTGGAGAGAAGTGAGAAGGAATTCTACCTATAACCAAGTAATTGGCTATGTCAGCATACCAGGGTATTTTTACACTAAGAGAGAAGAGATGCTCATCAAGAAAATAGTCATCTATGGGCTGATTATATTCTAATGTAGTTAGCCTTGAAAGAAAATATGCAACAACATTAGCCTTCGTTGTCTTATCTACAATGGTTATATCAAACTCCTCCATCAACAATAACCATCTTTCCAATCTACCTGTGATCAAAGGTTTATTCATGAGATACCTAATGGTTGCATGATTAGTGTGTACAAAGATTTGGTAGCCCATTATGTAATGTATGAATTTGTTCAGTGCATAGATTAATGCCAACATCTCTTTCTCTGTCACTATATAATTGAATTCAACTCCTTGCAAATGTTTGCTGATAAAGTAAATAGCATTTTCAACAGCTCCCTCTTTCTGTCCTAAGACTGCTCCTATGGCATAGTTTGATGCATCAGTGTGGATGTGGAAGGGAAACTCCCAATTCGGTCCTTTGAGTACATGAGTGTTAGACCCTCAAAAATCCTTGGTATTTTGAGGTCTTTTATCTTCAATATCAACATGGTATGTTGATTGCAAATAGGGTTTAGGGTTTTATAAACTTGTCATCCAAATTTCCCTTTTGTCCTTCGAATGTTCTTTTTCTGCATTGACCTCTTGGTTCGGTCACTAGTGATATAATTTGTTTCTCAAGTCAGGGTTTCACATTTCTTACCGGCCCCTTCGTATTAAATTGTTTGGTCATCCCCAGTCGCATAATCTCTTATACCCTGAGGTCGATCTTTAATCTTCGCATACAAATGACTTACATTTAAGTCATGAACTCCTAAGGGGTAAGGTCTCGTCGGCCTAGTCAAGGCCCCTTTTTAATGATTAACTATTGAGTGTTCATGCAAGTTTGCTAGTCATGAGATTGTGGGACTCAATCTAAATTATTCCCCGCTAGCTCGCTCGTCTGAAGCAGATGCATTTTAATTCCAGCGAGATCAATGAAACGATGCCACGTGTATGTGGGCTTGACCAATATGTCTTGTCTCAGTTCCCACAACTTTGAAGATCGACGATGTTTGGTGGGTGAGGTAATTTTATCACAGCCATACCTCGCTGGCTCGTGGGGAAAGATGCAAGTTCTTTAAAAGGAAATGAGATAAGCAAGGTGCTAACATGTGTGTTCTATGGATACCAGTGGGTGGGGCCCTCTCATCCACAGGGAGAGTCTTGTCAGCAACTTTTTATTGGCCGATAGTCTGAGATGGAGCTACGTTGTGAATTCAAATGATTTTGACTCAATCAGAGTCATTTGGAATACCCAGCTCAGCCATGGATCAATGACATGCATTCAAAAAATGCAAGTACACCCATTGCAATTGTTTTGCTCACGCGAGTGGACACTAATGGCAGAAGTGACTCGTAAACTCATTCTACTTCCCCAAAAAATTGTGTTTGCACCTAATGCTTGCTTAATTGAGATTTGGAAATGTGTCTAAGGAAATATGAGGAGCTAAGAAGCAAATTGCAAAAATCGTCTAGGTCAGCATTAGGGTTTGTCACCTTTGAAAGTAGTAAGTACCATAAACACAATTTTATGCTTTTTTTGGTTTTCTGAACTAGGGTTATTTTAATCCACTTTAAAACAAGTGTTTTTCATCATTTTTCTTTCATTAATTTTAAAGTTGGGGTTAATCTATGCTTTTAAAACTCGTATCCTTGTGAATTTCCCAATTTTAGCATTTGTCCCGAGTCATATTGCAATTAGGGGTCGAGTAGGTTAAAATCCTTCTGAAGGAATTCTTGCCTATCATGACACATGGCTCCCAAAATTCAGGGTGCTTCCTCCTCTACCCAATCTAGCGCCCTTTCTCAGGATGTAATTGATCTGCTACCCCAGTCTAAAAATAAGAAAACAGAGGGAAGGGTCTTGTTTCGTGGCCCAACTGTGAAGGAGGGTTTGATAGATAAATCTTACTTTATCAAAGACGCCAAGGTACCCTACACAGGTTGGCAAATGTTCCAACATTTGTTTGGAAATAGAAATCTTGGGTCTCCTTTCAGTAATCCATGGGATTTGAATATGGGAAGACTGGTTGTCCCCAATGTGTACATGGATGTGGATCTTTTAAAATATATTGCATCAAAGTATGATCCAGTTTCTAGGGTGGTCAGAACATATGATAGGGTGGTTATGGTAAAGATAACCTATGAAGAAACTGAAAAGGTTTTTGACCTACATGAAAGGAATTCGAGTATGCTTCCTTTTGATATGGATGCCATCAGAATAGAGTATAATAATACCAAGGTGTTCATCAGGTCAAAAATGTTACCCCTACATACTGCAATGGTTGGAATCGGGAAACAATGAAGAAGGGTTAGGATTGATGATAGAGAGCTTGAACCTCTCCCTGTGAATTATTTTTCCAGTTATTTTAGAAAAATTGTATACTCTTTTTACCAGATTGTAGGTGCGAATCCACCTGACACATTACAAAAGGATTATAGCTACCTGGCCTCGCATATGCAACATTCACTATACAGTATTGTTTATGACTATGGAACTTATCTGGCTAACCACATCCATGAACTCTTTGTTGGACTGCAAGAAGGAAAACAATGAGTGAAGTTCTGGTGGTACTCATTGTTGATGCATATGTTCTTTTTGGATGGAAAAAAGGCCTTTGAGAAAGAGATTACAATGGAAAGGAAAAGGGATGGTGTTGACATTCCTTTTCAGTGTTGGACCCGCGTTTTGGATAGAGATGACAAGGGATATAATTTTGTAATGTTTAGAAATGCTTTTTCATCCAAGATAAGGGAAGCCTTAGTATATTAGCCACCTAGGATCCCGAAGGAAATCCATGAATTCTTGAGACCCAGGGAGCTAAGGCCAGATTTGAATTTGAGCCATAATTGGGGAGATGTGATTTTATATAATGATAAGACAATTTTCAGGATATATGGTAGTAGCTTGGGTCCATACATTTTTCCAACAGATGTTTCTTTGAGAATTGCTTTCCTTGAAATCATGAGACAGTTGGGAGCTACCCAGGAAATACATTTACCAAAACTAGAAAAGAAGGGATCATTCTTCCCAGAATGGACAGTATTTGCAGATTACATTATGACAAAAGGGGCAGTGAAGGAACTGTTGACACCAAAAATTGACGAGGTAACAGTGCCTTATGGGAAACTTAGTTCAAGGGGGACCCCTTTGCGCCAAACTGAGTAACCTTCGAATTTTTAAAAAAGCCGGCTTCTTCTATAATGGTTTTTTGGAAAGGGAAAAGGAAATAGATATAATGAAGAAAAATCTAATCTAAGGCGATGCGCCAATGTTTGCTAATGGGCACGATAAATCATAGACTTAAGGGCCCGAATGGTGTTGTCACGTTCCAAAATGTCAGAAACTTAAAGCTATAGCATAAACAATTCATTTATTGACATAAAATAATATCGCATACATCCTTACTACTAAGAAGAGTCATTTAGACATGATTTAGATATGCAAGATTGTATTCAATATATAGAAGTCTTGTTAAATGAAATGCTTAAGACAATAAAAGGCACAGTTTACAGCTTGATCAAAACATGAAAAATAGAAAGGCCGAACAGTGGGCACAGTCTGAAAGTTTCTTGCAAATAAACATGTAAAAGAGGCCTGGTGTCTCTTGCTAAAACCAGTATCCTTTTTCCAAAAGCTCTTGGATCTATTTACTGTTGGACCTCTTCTTTTGGTTGACAGAGAGAGTATATATATAGCTGGAGAGAACTCCCACCGCTTTGGAAATCTGTAACAGAAAAGATCCCACAATCCCCTACAATGATGCCAAAATCGGAAGATCCCAATGCCATTACAACAGCAATGAGCTAGAACACAGCATCTGGTCATTCAGTTGCAGGCGCGCCCTTTGTAATGATGGCAGTGGTCCCTGCCATACCCGAGGTGACAAGCGTCATCCACCGCTTTGAAAAACCATGAAGAACGGCATCCAATAACATAATCTCGCCAGCTAGCCTATCACCTGCCTCAAGGATCAGCTATAAGGTACGTGGCATACTGTCGTTGCCCGAATGAAAAACTCTCTTCTTGTTGCCGAGAGATTGCGAAGTAGCAACACATGTCCCATGGGCTGAGGTCTTTGTTGCAGTGAAGAGAAAGCCGTATCAACTGGCTACGAGAGACGCGTGGCAGCGTTTCGCAGCCCGCAGTCGCTCACCCCTCTGCCGATTTGAAAAGATGCGAATGGTTGCCACCTAGCAGGAGGTGGGGCCGGCCAACAATAAAAGAAGGCCTGTGGAAGCACTTCGCAGCCCGCAGCTGCTTATTTCATTCCCGCATGAAAAAACTTGCGATACGTCGCCACGTAGCAAGATGTGGGTCCCTCTGACAATCTTTAGAAGTGATGGCCCCGGCAGAAGGCTTTCGCAACTCGAAGAGACTTCAAGGAAAAAAGGAAATAACAACCTCCACAAGTGAGACACGTGGACGCCCAGCGCAGCCTCTAAGGAGCCGAAAGGGAAGCCGTTACCCGAAGTTGCGAAGAGAGGATACGTACAGCGGGATATCAAAACTCGATGGAAAGCCGACCAGACTCGGCGACGCACAGGCCGGTGCACACACATTCACAAAAAGAAACCCGAAGGGAGCTGTTCGAATATTTATTTTAATAGTTTTTGGTGACTATCAGGGGCGTTTCGGACAAGGAACGTAGAACCCAAAAACTCTCTGGTTCTGCAGACCAGAGTTTTTATCCATAGGGCGAATGGAGTTAGATTTTGGAAAGAGCAGCCTACAAGGGCGACCATTCACTTTCAGACGGCTTTGCCATGCTGCGCAAATTTTCTTGTACCCCGTGGAGATCAATAGCTTCTTTGTGAGACAGCACTTCAGGTAGGCCGACACCTGCTTGGATATGGAAAAGCAGCAGGGAGAGTGGATGAATGATTGCCTCAATGTCAGCTGTCGATGGGGAGCTGCCGAATTCCCTGAATGCCTTCGGGTCATTCTCCTTTTGCTCAATAGCCTCCGCAATCTGTGTAGTTGTGGCAATGGAGCCATCCTCGAGGAATGGGGATGGCAGCCCCATCTTGCCTAACTCAGAAAAACTTCCCTGTATGCCGTCAAGCGCCTTGTTTAGAAAAGCCGCCGATGTCTTAGTGCGTTGGAAAGCGGAGTGACAATGGATGAATTTATTGGCAATTTGAGCAGCAATGTCTCGATCTTCGATACTCGCCTCAGCAAGGATTTCATCTGAGATGGAGTATAGCTTTTTGAGCAAGTCGTTTGCCTCAGGAACCTTTTCCAGGATCAAATGCGCGAACTACTCCATTGTGTCGTCAGCTTCTTGATTAAGTCTTGATGCTTTGTCGATGAATCAAAAGGTAGACTACAGTGTTAGGCAGAAGGTCTTGACTTTCTCCCAGTGAGAAATGTGCAATTGCTTAACCAGGAGGATGACATCAGGTTGGGCAGGGGCAGGTAGCAGAGAGGCTTTAAGCGAAGAAATCTCTGTGTCTCTTGAAATGAGGGCCTCGGCTAATTCTGCCTTTTTTCTTTTCTCGAACGCTAATTGCTCCGCATAGCTGTTCATTTCTTTATTCCAATTTTGTTCAGCTCGGGAGTGGTTGGCCGATTGCTTCTCCAGAGAAGCCTTTGTCTCTCGGAGCTCCTCTTCTAACTTAGTCTTCAGGCTTTTGAATTCAGCTTCTTTCTCCTGTACATTTTGCTGATACTATTTTTGTAGGCGTTCCAACTTCTCACCCTTTTGTGCCATCCCCTGACTATATTCAAAGCGGATTCATTCGAGCTCTTCCTCTTTTGACCGTAGGCTCTGTTGCGCTGCTTTGTTCTGGCTTTGCAATTCTTTTACTAAGCCTCGGTCGGCAACCTAGGTTTTCGCAATTTTTCCCTGAAGCCTATTCCTCTCATTCTCTGCGGTTAGCGCCTTTTCAGTCATTCGGGCAATATCTGCCTCCAAGAATTTCTCCTTTTTCTCTAGAAAGCTCACCCTTTCCTTGGCTGCCCTGAGCTGCTCATCTTTCTTCTTTCACAGGCGGCCAGTTTTGAGGAAGTCGGAAGTGACCACCCGTTGCATCTTCTCCATGATTTCAACTTTATCTTGCGGCCGTGCTATCTTCATGTCAAGTCCGACAGCATAGATCTCATAATCTTTGGCCTGCATTTCTCCCTGAGGTTTGCTTATCCTTGGGTACATGGTTGCAAATTTTAATTCTTCCCGGGCTTCATCATACGAAGCTTGAACTCTCGGCTCGGTGGGAGCATTGTCATCCTTTACCTTGCGTTGCCTCATTCTATTTGCGCGCGCTTCTTTTCCACAATCTATCTGTGTTATGAATTCGGCTGGTGATGATACCAGCCCACTTGCGAAAGGAACACCAAAAGGCAGGGCATAGGAATAGGTAATTTTCATAGGTGCACGCATTTGCTTCTTCTGGAGAGTGACAATTTGCGGAGAAAAGTGTGGCACGTTCCATAGCTTGGCCTGAGAACTATCAGCAGGGCTAGACATTTGTAGCGGCTGAATCAAAGATTCAGTCGTAAGGCTAATTGGCCGGAGAAGGATAGTTGCTGACTGGGTATCAGCTTGTTGCAATAGAAAAGGTTCAGTAAGCATAGCAGAAAAAGAATGGGAGCCGATAGGGGGAACATTTTTTGAAAGCGAGGTGAGGAAAGACTGAGCGGCAGTAGTAGGCGTAAGCATACTTGGAGGAGTAATTATAAACGGTTGGGCCTGCGAATACTGGGCAAATCCAACTGAATAAACTGAACCAGAAGCAGAAGGTGGAGGGCTCGGGCTTATAGCAGGAGTTGCCAACGGAGCAGGGGCAGATACGAAGGAATGAGATACAAGAGAAAGAGAGAAATGTACCTGTTGACTGGTCGGCGGTGGTTCAAGGATCGTTCGTGACTCTCCCGAAAACTCTGGTATTTAGCTAGCAGCGGGCACTTCTCCTCCGATGGGTTCTTGCAAAACACCTCCGATAATACTTTCTGTGCGCTGCCTTTTCACAGGCAGACCCTCACTAACTTTGACAGTCAGATCCTTCTGATGAGGCGTTAGTCGAGCTGGTTTAGCGGCCCAAGTGCGTGTAAGCGAGCCCCTTGATATATTAAAAAGTACATTAGTGGCCACATAGGCGGTTTGTTTGGAAGCCTCACCCTTTTGCGCCGAAGAGGATGATACCACTGCTTCTTCTTCATGCTCCTCGGACTCCTCTCCCTCTTTGCTCCTGTCAGCACTAGAGTTCAGGCTGGGGTGGCCTTCATTCCACCATCTATCAAATTCCTGGTCGTCCTTCAATTGATTATAAGGAGCATCTAACTACGCTATTTCCTGCCGATATTTCCAAAAAGCTCTTATTTTTTTATCATTCTATTCCTCATCCCTCTTCAATTTGTTATACATGCTGCACTCCATCAAAATATTGTCCATGGCCACGGCCACAAGAAAGTAGAACTTGTGCCATGGACCTCTAGTATCTGGTGTAAGGATTTGCGCTAATTCAACAAAATCTTCCTCTCTATCAGTCTGCGTATTAACCCGCTTCTCCCAGTATGGTCGGGGAACATGGGTAACCTTCATATATGGCTCTAGGAGGTCGTTGAAAGGGTTGTACTCCCATTTATCTTTTACCAGTACAAACCCTAGATGTGCCAGCTTCTCCTCTAGCAACTTGTGTGATTATTTTTTAACCAGCGTTACCGACTTGAACTTCTTCGGGCAAGTGAAGAATTCCTTCTTCTTGACACTTTCGCTGCTACAGAAGGTGAAATCAATGACACATACTTGTCGGAAAACCTCCAGCGTGAGCACTCTATCGGTGACACAAGCCGGGAGCAGGAAAGGATTGCTAGTAAAGCCCTGCATTCGGAGGATTATGAAATTCTTGCCTCAGAACCAGTCACAAGCAGGGGTGTAGCTTTGTATAAATCCAGTCTGCTTCATGGTGAGTCAGACGATATCACCTTCTCTGATCAAATCATTCAAAACTGGGGCTATGAAATAGTCCACGAAGGCATAATAGTCATATGTTGCGGAAAGGAAAGGTGTCCATGTTGACACCGACTTTCTTCTGTTCTGCTCATCAAAAATTGATAGCGGAAGAAATCGGGTGAAGAAATCCAGATTCTGATGCAGGAACATGTGGACCAGGTAGGAAATAAATCTAGACTTCTTTTCCGCCTGATAATTCTCTATTTGATGTATCATCTCTTCAACCATGAACTCAGCAAAATCATACCAGAAGAGTTCATGTTGCTTGCGAAACTGTATTGTAGGGCCCAGCTGAAAAGCGTCGATCTTCTCATTGGAGTCTCGGCCGCAAAAAAATGCCAGCATGGACATGGGGTCCTGAAGATCATCGCGGAATGAACCACGCGATAATGGGATACTTGGTGCTTTAGCGGACATGATACCTTTCTTACTAGTTTCTTCTAACAAGAAATCGGAACCGGTTTTCATTTTCTTCCATATTTTATCACCGCCTAAAAAAGATATGAGTATCGCCTTGAGCTCTGGGATGCACTTGAGATATGACACAATAGCCTACGGCCATACGTCCTTTCACCAACAAGTGCCACCTTTTTAAAGTTAATTAATCAACTTCATTCAATTAAGCATGCATTGAGCCATGCTATCATGCATGTACCAGCCCAAAATATGAACAAACGCAGACTCGACCTTCGAGATGGCAGCCAGCATACATCACGTTTCTTAGAGGCGGATTGGCATATGTCTTGTCAATTTTTCTATAAATAGGCTAGTAGATAGCGAGCAAACATACTTAGCGTTTAAGAGGTGATAGGTCAGTAGCAGATTGCCAAGCAAGTCCCTTCATAGGTTAGGTGGTGAGAAAATTCAGCATTATCTTAGGAGACTTAGTGACAGTGTCAGGACAAATGGATACCCCAATTTGCCTAACCTCGTTTAAATCACAGACAACATTCTTAGGTGAGATCTCCACTTGAAGGCTGAAAAGGATGTCGAAGAATAAGCATTCGCTGGTTCTGTTGGCCATTAAGTGGGTCCTAGGCAAGGATTGTGTAGAATATGAGGATAAGTATAGGGTGAATACCGACATATATTCACACTTTGTAGCGTTCATGCTGGACATCAGTGTTCCCCGGCCACTTATCCTGAGGCTGGTGAAGGAAATCTTCCCAAAGAAATAACTGAATGGGCTTGGTGAGGTCGTTGCACATGCTGCATATGGGATAGGCCTGCCAACAGCCAGCAACCTGCGTCGCTTTGTCGAAAAAGAAGCTGTTATGGTTTAGCTGCCATTTCTTAGCGGATTCCGCCTGCAGACCCATGACTAGCACCAGCAGAGGGTTACTAAGGCCCTTCACTTCATGTTTCGGAGCTACAACGTGATACCTTTCTACGACATAGACTGGTACACTGACTTTAGGAACCTGGTGTTCCCACCGCCACTGGCGGTTGTGCCAAATGATGCTACCAGTGCCGCCGACGAGGATGTGGACGAGGAAGAAGCGGACACTGCAGTGGATGCGTCGGTTGCTGCCAGCCATTCCTTTGGATAGATAACTCCCTTGCCTGCTTGTTCAACATGTAACTTTCCTATTGTAGATGAGCCTGATAAAAGACTCTCGTATATATAATGTACCCAGATACTTGTATATTTTGTAAATCGGCCTCCCAGCCATTTTGTAACTGAAGAACATATATATAAATACATACTTCTTGTTTTAAGGAAAATCCATGCTCCTTTTTTGCTTCTGTGTTTAAATTTTTTTGGGTTTGTTAGTTTTGTATGCTATTTCTCCATGCATAAGTGTATTTTGTGTAATATCAACTCCGATGTTTTACCCGCCAACGACGACGAGCAAATGCGTAGAAAGACAACTGATTTTAGAAAAAGAACAGGCCACACACATGAAAGGAAACAAAAGCATTATTTACAACTGTACAAGGTAGAGCATAATGCTTAATGGAACAACTTAAGATGAATCCCATTGACCGGGATTCCTAACGGCTCTTGTTCCATATTTTCTAGCTCAAAAGCGTTGTGTTGCATGCACCGAATGATTTTGAAAGGTCTCTCCCATAGGCTATCAAATTTACCATGCTGAACTAGCTTTGCAGCCCTGCTGTCATATTTTAGCACTAAGTCTCCACTTTTCAGACTTTGGTCGGAAGCCTTCTTGTCACACCATCGTTTGACCACCTGTTGATGGGTTGTTATTGCTATTAGGGAATTCTCTTTTTTTTCTTGTACTTCCAACAGTTCGGCAAGCCGAACCTCCATGGCTCCATTTTGTTCTATCTCAAGGGAGTTCAATAACTGTATTGCTGGGATTTCCATGGAGATAGGTAACAGTGCCTTCTTCCCATATACCAGCTCATAGGGCGAAGTCTTGAGGACTTGCTTGGGGGTTATGCAGTTCGCCCGGAGTGCTTTTTAGAGATTTTTATGCTATTCCCTCTGGTGTTCTGAGCCAACCTTTTTAAGGAGTCAGACTAAACTTTTGTTTGTCGACTCGGCTAGGCCATTTCCTTATGGATAATAGTTTGATGATGTTTTAAGGAATGTCATTTTTTAATACAAAGTGACATAACTTTGTACCTAGAAATGCTCTGGCGTTGTCCGAAATGATTGTCTTCGGAGGGTCGAACCTTGTCACTAGTGCTTCAAGGAAGTCTACAATCTATGTTTCTGTTGCCTCCTTAAGGGGAACAGCTTCTTCCCACCTTGTGAAGTAGTCAGTAGCTGTTAAAATCCACTTATGTCCAGCACTAGAAATTGGATTAATCATTCCGATGAAGTCCAAGCCCCATTGTGCAAATGGTTCATCCGCCACAATAAGTTTGAGGGGCATCGCTAATTTTTTCCTTCTATCAGAGAAGAACTGACATTTTTTACAAGCCCTTACCAGAGAGTAGGAATTACTGAAAAGTGTAGGCCAGTAATATCCAGCTCGCAAGACTTTTGTGGCGGTAGTTTTGGCGGAGAAATGTCCACCTTCATCACTATTATGAAATGCGTTGAGAATCCTTTGTGCCTCCCCTAAAGTAACGCATCACAGGAGCACACCATTGAAATTTCTTTTGAACAGAAGTCCTTCTATCATTATATATCCGCAATTCTGAAGCCGGTAATACCTTTTCTTTTGGGATGAGAGGCCTGGCGGATACCTTTCGGTTTGCATGAAGTTCATTCTATCTGTCAGCCAATCATCTTCCGATCCTGATTCATTTATCAGGATGAGCTTTGGCTGTTCCTTCTTGGCAGGTACCTCCTCATTCCGTGCCATGTACTCACACAGTCCTCTTCCCTTAATAGTCTTAGTAGACCTGACCTCGATGTCATACTCCAGGATCTTAGTAATCCAATTAGCCCTTTTTTCTGTAATCTCTTCTTCCATGATATATTCATGCACACTAGAATGTGCGACATCTACTAGAACTTTGTTGCAGAAAATTAGATGGCGGAATTTTTTAAGTCCCTTTACTATTGCAAAGGCCTGTCTTTCGATGAAGTTATAATTTGCCTCATGTTCCTTTAGCGTTCGGGAATAGAACGCCACTGGATGCTCTCCCTTTCCTTCACTATCCTTTTGAGTCAGAACAGTAGCGATACTGGACTTGCTACTGAAGGCATACATTATAAAATATTTGCATTGATCTGGATTAATCAGCACTGGGGCTGTGGAGATCGCTTCCTTGACCTTTTTGAAAGTCTCTCAAGCCTCCGTTGTCCACTTGAAAATTTGCTCCTTTTTCAGCATTAGAGTGATCAGCCTAATCATTCCCACAAAATTGGAAATAAATTTGCTGATGAAATTTACCTTGCCGAGAAAAGACTGGACACCTTTCTTATTTACCCGAAGGGGAAGCTCCTTAATAGCCTTTACTCATTCGGGGTCAATTGAAATACCTTCTCTAGATACAACATGCCCTAACAGCTTACCCTGAGGTACTCCGAATACACATTTCTTTGGATTTAAGGAAACCTCGAACTCCTGGCACTTTTGAAAAACTAATTCCAAATGATCAAAATGATCATATTTAGATTTAGAGAACACAGTAAGGTCATCCAAATAGATTAGAATAAATTTATTAATAAGTTCACTAAATGCAATGTCCATAGCTCGCTGGAAAGTTGCCCCTGCATTGGATAAATCAAAAGGAATTTTAGCATATGCAAATGTTCCCCACTTGGTGGTGAACGTAGTCTTATGTTGATCTTCCTCTTTAACTCGAATCTGGTTATAGCCAGAGAAGCCATCCAGCAGAGAGAACATTTCCGATCCTACAACAGTTTGGAGGATTGACTCCATAGAAGGCAATGGATAGTGATCCTTCAGAGATGCTTTGTTGAGGTCTTAGAAGTCCACGCATAAGCACATATCGCCATTCTTCTTTCTGACTGGTACCAGGTTTGATACCCAAGTACTATGTTTGATTGGGAAGATGATACATGACTCAATGAGCTTGGTTAGCTCTTGTGCCATTAGGGCCTCAACTTTAGAGTTGACTAGCCTCTGCTTCTGTCAGACTAGTTTTGCACCTTCTGTTAGTTCAATAGTGTGCTCAATGATGCCAGGATCATAACCCTCCAGGTCGTCGTAGGACCAGGCCACTACTCCATATTTTTCGCAGAAACTGATAAGCCTTTCTCTATCTCGTTGTGGGACAGCTTTTCCGACCCAGAGATTCCCGTCATCGGAGTCCCAAAGGTTTTCATAATCACTTTTGTCTGCCATGAATTTTCGCTTATCATTTCGAGCGTCATTACAATCAAAAAAATTCTCGAGTAACTAACCCTTTTGGAAGTTTATTTGACCTGAGCTGCATAATTTGTCCTTCATAGGCCTCGGCAATCTTTGGTTGAAGTTGATCAACGAATTCTCCGAGTGTTGGATAAACGAGGCGATGTGCTCATCGCTCTCAAAGACTTGCCAACTCTGATAATTGTCCGGAATCGCTGGTCGACCAAGCACTCGTACTAAATATTCATTCCGAAGACAGTCAGAGACATGATCAAACTGAGCGCCGATCACCGCCATGCGATCTGCATCGCTATTCTGCATTCGAGGAATGGTCAAGATGTTAAAAGATTCAAATCCTTCAATCAAGTCCCAGATTCGATGCCGATAGGATCTCATTCAGACATTCTTCGTTGCGGAGATTTCCCAAACCTGATTAACTACTAGTTCAGAATCTCTGAACACAATCAGTTGCTTAATACCCATTCGTTCCACTAGGCTTAGGCCTTGGACTAACCCTTCATATTCAGCCTCGTTGTTTGAATAGGCAAATTGGAAACGGAAAAACCTCAACAATTTTTCATTTTGCAGGGATAGTAGACATACCCCGGCTCCAGCTCCAACTTTGCTCCTCGCTCCGTCAAAATACAACGTCCACAACTCATTTGCTTGGTTATCGTCGGATTCCTTGACGAACTTCGGAAGAACTTGGTCTTCGCCATAAATCACATATGTGCCCAATCCGGTAGCATGATAATTCCCGAAAGGATCATTGTTTATGTGTTCACTCAACAGAGCATCTTCCTTATCATTTCAGTCTCCGCTCACCTTCTCCTCCTCTAGTAGTTCGACATTGTACATGTCCTCCTTGGTGATGGAGGTATGTGCGGCCTCAAAATTGATCAAGGCCTCATCCGCCACGTGTTCGGAATGTAGAGCCTCTGATTCTATCTTCATTTTCGCACCATGCTTGGTCCTAAGTATTAGATGTGACCAATCTAAAGACAGATATCCGCCCACCTTTGAAGTAAATTCTCGAGATAAACAGAGACTGAACATAGGAAGAACATCTATGATTACAGTATCTTGTGGGACCGTGATACTTGGGAAAGCAAATAGAGTCAACGGAAGCGCTTTGATGACACCCACAGTATCAACTTTATTTCCATCTAGCTGCATCACCCCCTTCTTCATAGGTTCGTAGCTGAGCCTGAAGGCTTCAGCTATCAGTTTTGGCATAACTGTTGTACTAACACTAGAATCAATCATAGCATTGTGTAACAGCTTCTTCCCTACAATGAGAGTCAAGAAGAAGGGTTGAGGTTTTGGCCTACCTCTGCCTTCCGCATGGGATCCCTTCGTTTTATCTGCAAGAACTTTAGCTAGTGGTATTTGATAAACCCCCTTTCTACTGGCAGACGACTCTATTGGTGCTGAGTTGATCTCTTGTTGAAGCACCTTTTGTAGCATAGTTTTCTGTTCTGGGATAGCTAACTTGTCCCATAAAGACACTTTAGCAGATGATTTCTTCAATTGCTCCACCACATTAAAAGGTGACAAGCTCGGAGATTTCTGCTCCTTTGCTTTTGTTATAATAATCTTCTTCTGTGGTTGAGAAGGCGAAGAGACAGTCGAAGCGTCGGGAATTTGATTGGACACGCCTTTACATTGCGGGTTGTCTGAAAGTGAAACAACAGGCTCACCGGTGAATCTCCTCTTTGAGCGTGTGCTATAGTCGGATTGTACCTGCGACGTTTCGGCTGTGGACGTGTCATTGGCAAACACTATTTCCTCATCTTCCATCCATGAGAAGAGCTCATGATCAGACACAATATCGGACTCTCGCTCTAAGGACATTCCTTGCATTTGCGGGGTAAGGACCGCATTCTCCATTGCCGAGGCATATATATATTCTCCATTTTATATTGCAGTACCTTAATTGCGTTGTTCTGCCACCTTCTGTTGTAAGTTGCCACGCAGACAATTTCGGGGCATATGTGCATCATTACAGGGGAAACACCATGGATTGATGTCATTAATAAGATTGTTTTGTCCTGCGGTTAATTCTTTACTTAAGCTTGGCGATGCCCCTGTCAGCGGCGTAGGCACCGAGACTATTTGGTTGGTAGTTGGCGTTAATAGATTAGTGCGAGGCGCACTCTGATATTGATTTTGCTGATAAGTAGACCGCCCACCTTGATAGTTTTGATATGCGGGCTGTGGAGGCGTTGCTTGGTTCTGCTTGAAAGTTGTTATATCATTCGCCATAGTTCGCAACATCTCCTTAAGGTCGCCCATTTCATCCTTGGGAGAACCCGATGTGGAAGCTAAGTTTTCAAGAGCGGCTGCATATGAGTACATCGACTAGGGAGTTGCTGGCGCACTGGCCGATGCGGCTTTCTTGTGTAGAGGTCGATATCTCAGGAAATATCGGCACAATAGGTCGAGAAGGCAATTTCCTGCAATCTATCAAATGATTCTCCGCTTTGGTAGCGGTAGCATAAGCATCTGGTAAAGTGGCTCCTCCCAAAGACTTGATCATCATAGAAATGTCAGGGTTAATTGACTTCAGATAAAATATGAATGTCAGTTATGGAGTCGGGCGAATAGTCACAGGAATCCTCTACCAATTTGAGTGAAATCGGGCATTAAAATCTGTCAGGGCCTCCTAGGGCAATCGTCTTATGACGGATAACTGATAAGATAATGAAGAACGATCTCCGTCATTTGAGAATCTTTCATAGAATGGATCTCCGAGGTCATCCCAAGTGCGAATTGAATTCAGAGTCAGCGTCCGATACCAATCCAGGGCCTTGCCTTTGAAGGACGCAGCGAGGAGCCTCAGGGCTACATTCTACGCTGTAATACTGTGCACCAGACATACATCCGCTACATCCTGCAAATGTTCTACTGGTGTTTTTGTGTTGTTCCCGGAAAATTTAGGGAGAGCTTTTAGGGCTGAAATTGGGATAGCGCCCTAAACAGCAGGCGCTACCGGAACTACCAGGGACTTCTAGCATCCCATGCTACATAGTTTATGTTCACGGCCAGCAACATGGTGAGAGGAATGGGTGGTGTGAATGGAACGGTTACTAACTAATTTGCAGCCTTGACTGTTCCTAGCGGAGGTACTAATAAACCTGGGTTATTTGCAATCTGGGATCTAGTTACAGGCTGATGGCTCATACACCCTTCTATAAGGCAAATTTCATTAGTTTGGGTCCCACCGGGCGTGCCAGAAAAAGAAAAAATTGTTGACGTCAAAAATTGACGAGGTAACAGTGCTTTATGGGAAACTCAGTTCAAGGGGACCCCTTTGCGCCAAACTGAGTAATCTCCAGATTTTTAAAGAAGCCGACTTCTTCTATAATGGTTTTTTGGAAAGGGAAAAGGAAACAGATATAATTAAACAAAATCTAATCTAAGGCGATGCGCCAAAGTTTGCTGATGGGCACGATAAATCATAGACTTAAGGGCCTGAATGGTGTTGTCACGTTCCAAAACGTCAGAAACTTAAAGCTATAGCATAAACAGTTCATTTATTGACATAAAATAATATCGCATACATCCTTACTACTAAGAAGAGTCATTTAGACATGATTTAGATAAGCAAACTTGTATTCAATATATAGAAGTCTTGTTAAATGAAATGCTTAAGACAATAAAAGGCACAGTTTACAGCTTGATCAAAACATGAAAAACAGAAAGGCCAAACAGTGGGCATAGTCTGAAAGTTTCTTGCCAATAAACATGTAAAAGAGGCCTGGTGTCTCTTGCTAAAACTAGTATCTTTTTTCCAAAAGCTCTTGGATCTATTTACTGTTGGACCTCTTCTTTTGGTTGACAAAGTGAGTATATATATAGCTGGAGAGAAAACTCCCACCGCTTTGGAAAACTATAACAGAAAAGATCTCACAATCCCCTGCAATGATGCCAGAATCAGAAGATCCCAATGCCGTTACAATAGCAATGAGCTAGAACATAGCATCTGGTCATTCAGTTGTAGGCGCGCCCTTTGTAATGATGGCAGTGGTTCCCAGCCATACCTAAGGCGACAAGCGTCATCCACCGCTTTGAAAAACCACGAAGAGCAGCATCCAATAACATAATTTTGCCAGCCAGCCTATCGCCTGCCTCAAGGATCAGCTATAAGGTACGTGGCATCCTGTCGCTATCTGAATGAAAAACTCTCTCCTTGTTGCCGAGAGATTGTGAAGTAGCAACACGTGTCCCATGGGCTGGGGTCTTTGTTGTAGTGGAGAGAAAGCCGTATCAATCGGCTGCAAAAGACGCGTGGCAGCGTTTCGCAGCCCGCAGTCGCTCACCCCTCTGCCGATTTGAAAAGATGCGAATGGTTGCCACCTAGCAGGAGGTGGGGCCGGCCAACAATAAAAGAAGGCCTGCGGAAGCACTTCGCAGCCCGTAGCTGCTTATTTCATTCCCGCATGAAAAACTTGCGATACGCCGCCACATAGCAAGATGTGGGTCCCTCTGACAATCTTTATAAGTGATGGCCCCGACAGAAGGCTTTTGCAACTCGAAGAGACTTCAAGGAAAAAAGGAAATAACAACCTCCGCAAGTGAGACATGTGGACGCCCAGCGCAGCCTCTAAGGAGCCGAAAGGGAAGCCGTTACCCGACGTTGCGAAGAGAGGATGCGTACAACGGGAGATCAAAACTCGATGGAAAGCTGACCAGACTCGACGACGCATAGGCCAGTGCAAACACATTCACAAAAAGAAACCCGAAGGGAGCTGATCGAATATTTAATTTAACAGCTTTTGGCGACTATCAGGGGCATTTCGGACAAGGAACGTAGAACCCAAAAACTCTCTGGTTCTGCAAACTAGAGCTTTTATCCATAGGGTGAATGGAGTTAGAGTTTGGAAAGAGCAGCCTGCAAGGGCGACCATTCACTTTCGGACGGCTTTGCCATGCTGCGCAAATTTTCTTGTGCCCCGCGGAGATCAATAGCTTCTTTGTGAGGCAACACCTCAGGTAGGCCGGCGCCTACTTGGATATGGAAAAGCAGCTGAGAGAGTGGATGAATGATTGCCTCAATGTCGGCTGTCGATGGGGAGCTGTCGAATTCCCTGAATGCCTCCGGGTCGTTCTCCTTTTGCTCAATAGCCTCCGCAATCTGTGTAGTTGTGGCAATGGAGCCATCCTCGAGGAATGGGGATGGCAGCCCCAACTTGCCTAACTCAGATAAACTTCCCCGTATGCCGTTAAGCGCCTTGCTTAGAAAAGCTGCCGATGCCTTAGTGCGTTGGAAAGCAGAGTGACAATGGATGAATTTATTGGCAATTTGAGCAGCAATGTCCCGATCTTCGATACCCGCCTCAGCAAGGATTTCATCTGAGACGGAGTATAGCTTTTTGAGCAAGTCGTTTGCCTCAGGAACCTTTTCCAGGATCAAACGCGGGAACTACTCCATTGTGTCGTGAGCTTCTTGATTGAGTCTCGATGCTTTGTCGATGAATCGAAAGGTAGACTGCAGTGTTAGGCAGAAGGTCTTGACTTTCTCCCAGTGAGAAATGTACAATTTCCTAACCAGCGGGATGACATCAGGTTGGGCAGGGGCAGGTAGTAGAGAGGCTTTAAGTGAAGAAATCTCCGCGTCTTTTGAAATGAGGGTCTTGGCTAATTTTTCCTTTTTCTTTTTCTCAGACGCTAACTGCTCCGCATAGCTGTTCATTTCTTTATTCCAATTTTGTTCAGCTCGGGAGTGGTTAGCCGATTGCTCCTCCAGAGAAGCCTTTGTCTCTCAGAGCTCCTCTTCTAACTTAGTTTTCAGGCTTTTAAATTTGGCCTCTTTCTCCTGTACCTTTTGCTGATACTATTTTTGTAGGTGTTCCAACTCCTCACCCTTTTGTGCCATCCCCTGACTATATTCAAGGCGGATGTGTTCGAGCTCTTCCTCTTTTGACCGTAGGCTCTGCTGCGCTGCTTGGTTCTAACTTTGCAATTATTTTACTAAGCCTGGGTCGGCAACCTGGGTTTTCGCAATTTTGCCTTGAAGCCTGTTCCTCTCATTCTCTGCGGTTAGTGTCTTTTTAGTCATTCGGGCGATATCTGCCTCCAAAGATTTCTCCTTTGTCTATAGAAAGCTCACCCTTTCCTTAGCTGCCCTGAGCTACTCATCTTTCTTCTTTCACTGGCGGCCAGTTTTGAGGAAGTCGGAACTAACCACCCGTTGCGTCTCCTCCATGATTTCAACTTTATATTGCGGCCAGGCTATCTTCATGTCAAGTCTGACAGCATAGATCTCATCATCTTCGGGCTGCATTTCTCCCTAAAGTTTGCTTATCCTTAGGTACATGGTTGCAAATTTTAATTCTTGCCGGGTCTCATCATATGAAGCTTGAACTCTCGACTCAGCGGGAGCATTGTCATCCTTTACCTTGCGTCGCCTCATTCTATTTGCGCGCGCTTCTTTTCCACAATCTATCTGTGCTATGAATTCGGCTGGTGATGATACCAGCCCACCTGCGAAAAGAACACCAGAAGGCAGGGCATAGGGATAGGTAATTTTCATAGGCGCACGAATTTGCTTCTTCTGGAGAGTGACAATTTGCGGAAAAAAGTGTGGCACGTTCCATAGCTTGGCCTGAGAACTATCACCAGGGCTAGACATTTGTAGCGGCTGCATCGGAGATTCAGTCGTAAGGCTAATTGGCCGGGGAATGATAGTTGCTAACTAGATATCAGCTTGTTGCAATGGAAAAAGTTCAGTAAGCATAGCAGAAAAAGAATGGAGGCTGATAGGGGGAACATTTTTCGAAAGCGAGGTGAGGAAAGACTGAGCGGCAGCAGTAGGCGTAAGCATACTCAAAGGAGTAATTATAAACGGTTGGGCTTGCGAATACTGGGCAAATCCAACCGAATAAACTGAACCAGAAGCAGAAGGTGGAGGGGTCGGGCTTATAGCAGGAGTTGTCAATGGAGCAGGGGTGGATACGAAGGAATGAGATGCAAGAGAAGAAGGAGCGAAATGTACCTGTTGACTGGTCGGCGGTGGTTCCAGGATCATTCGTGACTCTCCCGAAAACTCTGGCATTTGGCTAGCAGTGGGCACTTCTCCTCCGACGGGTTCTTGCAAAACACCTCTGATAATACTTTCCGTCCGCTGCCTTTTTGCAGGCGGACCCTCACTAACTTCGGCAGTCGGATCCTTCTGATGAGGCGTTAGCAGGGCCGGTTTAGCGGCCCAAGTGCGTGTAAGCGAGCCCCTTGATATATTAAAACATACATTAGTGGCCACATAGGCGGTTTGTTTGGAAGCCTCACCCTTTTGCGCCGAAAAGGATGATACCGCCGCTTCTTCTTCATGCTCCTCGGACTCCTCTCCCTCTTGCTCCTGTCAGCACTAGAATTTGGGCTAGGGTGGCCTTCATTCCACCATCTATCAAATTCTTGGTCGTCCTTCAATTGATTATAAGGAGCATCTAACTGCGCTATTTCTTGGCGATATTTCTAAAAAACTCTTATTTTTTTATCATTTTATTCCTCAATCCTTCTTCAATTTGTTATACATGCTGCACTCCATTAGAAGATTGTCCCTGGCCACGGCCACAGCAAAGTAGAACTTGTGCCATGGACCTCTGGTATCCGGTGTAGGGATTTGCGCTAATTCAACAAAATCTTCCTCTCTATCAGTCCGCGTATTAACCCGCTTCTCCCAGTATGGTCGGGGAACATGGGTAACCTTCATATGTGGCTCTGGGAGGTCATTGAAAGGGTTGTACTCCCATTTATCATTTACCAGTACCAACCCTAGATGTGCCAGCTTCTCCTCTAGCAACTTGTGTGATTGTTTTTTAACCAGCGTTACCGACTTGAAATTCTTCGGGCAAGTGAAGAATCCCTTCTTCTTGACACTTTCGCTGCTACAGAAGGTGAAATCAATGACACATACTTGTCAGAAAACCTCCAGCGCGAGCACTCTATCCGTGACGTAAGCCGGGAGCAGGAAAAGTTTGCCAGTAAGGCCCCGCATTCGGAGGATTGTGAAATTCTTGCCTAAAAACCAGTCATAAGCAGGGGTGTAGCTTTGCATAAATCCAGTCTGCTTCGTGGTGAGCCGGACGATATCACCTTTTCCGATCAAATCATTCAAAACCGGGGCTATGAAATAGTCCGCGAAGGCATAATAGTCATATGTTGCGGAAATGAAAGGTGTCCATGTTGACACCGACTTTCTTCTGTTCTGCTCAGCAAAAATTGATAGCGGAAGAAATCGGGCGAAGAAATCCAGATTCTGATGCAGGAACATGTGGACCAGGTAGGAAAGAAATCTAAACTTCTTTTCTGCCTGATAATTCTCCATTTGATGTATCATCTCTTCAACCATGAACTCAGCAAAATCATACCAGAAGAGTTCATGTTGCTTTTGAAACTGTATTGCAGAGCCCAGCTGAAAAGCCTCGATCTTCTCATTGGAATCTCGACCGCAAATAAATGCCAGTATGGACATGGGGTCCTGAAGATCATCGCGAAATGAACCACGCGATAATGAGATACTTGGTGCTTTAGCGAACATGATACCTTTTTCTTACTAGTTTCTTCTAACAAGAAATCAAAGTTGGTTTTCAATTTCTTCCATATTTTCTCCCCTTGCTTGGGCGAAAAGTTTCGATAGTCTCCTTCCTTCTGCTTGGATCTGGGATACATAACATGTGCCAGATAGCTTCTGGATTGATTTGAACCCTTGAATTGCGACTTTCAATGCAGTGGGTATCTGGATTATAACGCTGAAAAACCGTGTCGACCACCTCCGGGCAATAGTGCACCAATGGGACCATGTATTGTGGGAGACCGCTATACCAGACTCTACGTGCCGTGGATTGGTCTGCCCTTGCTGCTGATAACCTTGCACAAGCTGCCTCTCTAAGAGATTTAGGGTTCTTTGCAAGTTTTGGGTCGTAGATATTATCCCATTTTTCTTTAACCCTTTTTTGGTTACTCCATTCCTTGGGTCTATCCAGCTCTTCCATGTGGGCTCTTTTCGTCTTCGCGGGTATACCAGGCGTGGCGTATGCTACATCCTCGTACACGTATACCTTAGTCGAAAAATGAATAGCTGTGAACAGTTCCTGGCTAATCTCTTCCTGCATCTGCTGGGCTGAAGATTCTGACATTTTTCTTTCTATGCAGAATTTGTAAGCTCTTGGCCTGTGAATTTACTTGCTCTAAATAGACAGACCGAAAACACTTTGCACTTCCCTGCGCTTGTAAAATACTTTAAAATATTTAAGCCTTTTTGTTGCGATAATAGCAACCTTTCCCAAGGTGGTAGGTGAAAGCAAGCCTTTTGCATTTAATTCGGCATGTACCGTTAATCCTATAACTCGTGCTAGATGAACTGATTTCTATTTCGAGGCGGCCAGATTTCATCATTTCTTTTAAGAGATCATGTGATACGCCTTGATTTCCTTGGAAATTAAACTTACAACTGGCCTTCCAACCCTGCGTTAACATGCGCTGGCAATTAATATCCTGACCGGAATGATTACGCCAAGCAAACAATCACCGCCTGAAAAAGATACGAGTATTGCCTTGAGCTCTGGGATGCGCTTGAGATATGACACAATAGCCTACGGTCATACGTCATTTCACCAACAAGTGCCACCTTTTTAAAGCTAATTAATCAACTTCATTCAATTAAGCACGCATTGAGCCGTGCTATCATGCATGTACCATCCCAAAATGTGAGCAAACGCAGACTCGGCCTTCGAGATGGCAATCAGCATACATCACGTTTCTTAGAGGCGGATTGACATATGTCTTGTCAATTTTTCTATAAATAGGCCAGTAGATAGCGAGCAAACATACTTAGCGTTTAAGAGGTGATAGGTCAGTAGCAGATTGCCAAGCAAGTCCCTTCATAGGTTAGGTGGTGAGCAAATTCAACATTATCTTAGGAGACTTAGGGATAGTGTCAGGACGAATGGATACCCCAATTCGCCTAACCTCATTTAAATCACAGACAGCATTCTTAGGTGAGATCTCCACTAGAAGGCTGAAAAGGATGTCGAAGAACCAGCATTCGCTGGTTCTGGTGGCCATTAAGTGGGTCCTAGGCAAGGATTGCGTAGAATATGAGGATAAGTATAGGGTGAATACAGACATATGTTCACACTTTGTAGCGTCCATGTTGGATATCAGCGTTCCCCGGCCACTTATCCTGAGGCTGGTGAAGGAAATCTTCCCGAAGAAATACTTGAATGGGCTTGGTGAGGTCGTTGCACATGCTGCATATGGGATAGGTCTGCCAATAGCCAGCAACCTGTGTCGCTTTATCGAAGAAGAAGCTGTTGTGGTTTGGCTGCAATTTCTTAGCAGATTCCGCCTGCAGACCCGTGACCAGCACCAGTAGAGGGTTACTCAAGCCCTTCACTTCTTGTTTCAGAGCTACAACATGATACCTTTCTACGACATAGACTGGTACACTGATTTTAGGAACCTAGTGTTCCCACCACCACTGGCGGTTGTGCCAAATGATGCTACCAGTGTCGCCGACGAGGATGTGGACGAGGAAGAAGCGGACGCTGCAGTGGATGCGTCAGTTGCTGCCAGCCATTCCTTTTGATAGATAACTCCCTTGCCTGCTTGTTCAACATGTAACTTTCCTATTTTAGATGAGCCTGATAAAAGGCTCTCCTATATATAATGTACCCAGATACTTGTATATTTTGTAAATCGGCCTCCCAGCCATTTTGTAACTGAAGAACATATATATAAATACATACTTTCTTGTTTTAAGGAAAATCCATGCTCTTTTTTTGCTTCTGTGTTTACAATTTTCTGGGTTTGTTAGTTTTGTATGCTATTTCTCCATGCATGAGTGTATTTTGTGTAATATCAACTCCGATGTTTTACCCACCAACGACGATGAGTAAATGCGTAGAAAGATAACTGATTTTAGAAAAAGAATAGGCCACACACAGGAAAGGAAACAAAAGCGTTATTTACAACTGTACAAGGTAGAGCATAATGCTTAATGGAACAACTTAAGATGAATCCCATTGACCGGGATTCCTAACGGCTCTTGTTCCATATTTTCTAGCTCAAAAGCGTTGTGTTGCGTGCACCGAATGATTTTGAAAGGTCTCTCGCATAGGCTATCAAATTTACCATGCTGACCTGGCTTTGCAGCCCTGCTGTCATATTTTAGCACTAAGTCTCCACTTTTCAGACCTTGGTCAAAAGCCTTCTTGTCACACCATCGTTTGACCACCTGTTGACGGCTTGTCATTGTTATTAGGGAATTCTCTCTTTTTTCTTGCACTTCCAACAGTTCGGAAAGTTGAACCTCCATGGCTCCATTTTGTTTTATCTCAAGGGATTTCAGTAACTGTATTGCTGGGATCTCCATGGAGATAGGTAACAGTGCCTCCTTCCCATATACCAGCTCATAGGGCGAAGTCTTGAGGACTTGCTTGGGGGTTATCCGGTTGGCCCAGAGTGCTTTTCGGAGATTTTTATGCCATTCTCTCTGGTGTTCTGAGCCAACCTTTTTAAGGAGTCGGACTAAACTTTTGTTTGTCGACTCGGCTAGGCCATTTCCCTGTGGATAATAGTTTGATGATGTTTTAAGGAATATGCAATTTTTTAATGCAAAGTGACATACTTTTGTACCTAGAAATGCTTTGGCGTTGTCCGAAATGATTGTCTTCGGAGGGCCGAACCTTGTCACCAGTGCTTCAAGGAAGTCTACAATCTCTGTTTCTGTTGCCTCCTTAAGGGGAACAGCTTCTTCCCACCTTGTGAAGTAGTCAGTAGCTGTTAAAATCCACTTATGTCCGGCACTAGAAACCGGATTAATCATTCCGATGAAGTCCAAGCCCTATTGTGCAAATGGTTCATCCACCACGATAGGTTTGAGGGGCATCGCTGAATTTTTCTTTCTATCAGAGAAGAACTGACATTTTTTACAAGCCCTTATCAGAGAGTAGGAATTACTGAAAAGTGTAGGCCAGTAATATCCGGCTCGCAGGACTTTTATGGCGGTAGTTTTGGCGGAGAAATGTCCACCTTCGTCACTATTATGAAATGCGTTGAGAATCCTTTGCGCCTCCCCTAAAGTAACGCATCGCAGGAGCACACCATTGAAATTTCTTTTGAACAGAAGTCCTTCTATCATTGTATATCCGCAATTCTGAAGCCGGTAATACCTTTTCTTTTGGGATGAGAGGCCTGGCGGATACCTTCCGGTTTGCATGAAGTTCATTCTATCTGTCAGCCAATCATCTTCCGATCCTGATTCATTTATCAGGATGAGCTTTGGCTGTTCCTTCTTGGCAGGTACCTCCTCATTTCGTGCCATGTACTCACACAGTCCTCTTCCCTTAATAGTCTTAGTAGGCCTGACCTCGATGTCATACTCCAGGATCTTAGTAATCCAATTAGCCCTTTTTTCTGTAATCTCTTCTTCCATGATATATTCACGCACACTAGAATGTGCGACATATACTAGAACTTTGTTGCAGAAAATTAGATGGCAGAATTTTTTAAGTCCCTTTACTATTGCAAAGGCCTGTCTTTCGACGAAGTTATAATTC
This sequence comes from Sequoia sempervirens, assembly GCA_007258455.2. NCBI lineage: Eukaryota > Viridiplantae > Streptophyta > Pinopsida > Cupressales > Cupressaceae > Sequoia > Sequoia sempervirens. Next base: position 198,205,520 of record VDFB02075321.1, read on the forward strand.
GCCTCATGTTCCTTTAGCGTTCGGGAATAGAACGCCACTGGATGCTCTCCCTTTCCTTCACTATCCTTTTGAGTCAAAACAGTAGCGATACTGGACTTGCTACTGAAAGCATACATTATAAAATCTTTGCATTGATTTGGATTAATTAGCACAGGGGCTGTGGAGATCGCTTCCTTGACCTTTTCGAAAGCCTCTCGAGCCTCCTTTGTCCACTTGAAAATTTGCTCATTTTTCAGCATTAGAGTGATTAGCCTAATCATTCCCACAAAATTGGAAATAAATTTGCTGACGAAATTTACCTTGCTAAGAAAAAACTGGACACCTTTCTTATTTACCCGAAGGGGAAGCTCCTTAATAGCCTTTACTCGTTCGGGGTTAATTGAAATACCTTCTCTAGATACAACATGCCCTAACAGCTTACCCTGAGGTACTCCTAATACACATTTCTTTGGATTTAAGGAAACCCCGAACTCCTGGCACTTTTGAAAAACTAATTCCAAATGATCAAAATGATCATCTTTAGATTTAGAGAACACAGTAAGGTCATCCAAATAGATTAGAATAAATTTATTGATAAGTTCACTGAATGCAATGTCCATAGCTCGCTGGAAAGTTGCCCTGCATTGGATAAACCAAAAGGCATTTTAGCATATGCAAATGTTCCCCACTTGGTGGTGAACGTAGTCTTATGTTGATCTTCCTCTTGAACTCGAATCTGGTTATAGCTAGAGAAGCCATCCAGTAGAGAGAACATTTCCGATCCTGCAATAGTTTGGAGGATTGACTCCATAGAAGGCAATGGATAGTGATCCTTCAGAGATGCTTTGTTGAGGTCTTGGAAGTCCACGCATAAGCGGATATCGCCATTCTTCTTTCTGACTGGTACCAGGTTTGATACCCAAGTACTATGTTTGATTGGGAAGATGATACGTGACTCAATGAGCTTGGTTAGCTCTTGTGCCATTAGGGCCTCAGCTTTAGGGTTGACTAGCCTCTGCTTCTGTCAGACTGGTTTTGCACCTTTTGTTAGTTCAATAGTGTGCTCAATGATGCCAGGATCGTAACCCTCCAGTTCGTCATAGGACCAGGCCACTACTCCATATTTTTCGCAGAAACTGATAAGCCTTTCTCTATCTCGTTGTGGGACATCTTTTTCGACCCGGAGATTCCTGTCATCGGAGACTCGAAGGTTTTCATAATCACTTTTGTCTGCAATGAATTTCCACTTATCATTTTAGGCGTCATTACAATCGAAAAAATTCTCGAGAGTAACTAACCCTTTTGGAAGTTTATTTGACCTGAGCTGCATAATTTGTCCTTCATAGGCCTCGGCAATCTTTGATTGAATTTGATCAGTGAATTCTCCTGAGTGTTGGATAAACGAGGCGATGTGCTCATCACTCTCAAAGACTTGCCAACTCTGGTCATTGTCGAGAATCGCTGGTCGAACAAGCAGTCGTACCGAATATTCGTTCTGAAGTAAGTCAGAGACATGATCAAACTAAGCGCCGATCACCGCCATGCAATTTGCATCGCTATTCTGCATTCAGGGAACGGTCAGGATGTTAAAAGCTTCAAATCTTTCAATCAGGTCCCAGATTCGATGCTGATAGGATCTCATTCAGACATTCTTCGCTGCGGAGATTCCCCAGACCTGATGAACTACTAGTTCAGAATCTCCGAACACAATCAATTGCTTAATACCCATTCATTCCGCTAGGCTTAGGCCTTGGACTAACCCTTCATATTCAGCCTCGTTGTTTGAACAGGTGAATTGGAAATGAAAAGACCTCAAGAATTTTTCATTCTGCGGGGATATTAGACATACCCCAGCTCCAGCTCCAACTTTGCTCCTCGCTCCATCAAAATACAACGTCCACAGCTCATTTGCTTGGTTATCATCGGATTCCTTGACGAACTTTGGAAGAACTTGGTCTTCATCATAAATCACATATGTGCCCAATCCGGTAGCATGATAATTCCCGAAAGGATCATTGTTTATGTGTTCACTCAATAGAGCATCTTTCTTATCATTTCGACCTCCGCTCACCTTCTCCTCCTCTAGCAGTTCGACATTGTACATGTCCTCCTTGGTGATGGAGGTATGTGCGGCCTCAAAATTGATCAGGGCCTCATCCGCCACGTGTTCGAAATGTAGAGCCTCCGATTCTATCTTCATTTTCGCATCATGCTTGGTCCTAAGTATTAGATGTGACCAATCTAAAGACAGATATCCGCCCACCTTTGAAGTAAATTCTCAAGATAGACAGAGACCGAACATAGAAAGAACATCTATGATTACAGTATCTTGCGGGACCGTGATACTTGGGCAAGCAAATAGAGTCAACGGAAGCGCTTTGATGACACCCATAGTATCAACTTTATTTCCATCTAGCTGCATCACCCCCTTCTTCATAGGTTCGTAGCTGAGCCCGAAGGCTTTGGCTATCAGTTTTGGCATAACCGTTGTACTAGCACCAGAATCAATCATAGCATTGTGTAACAACTTCTTCCCTATAATGAGAGTCAAGAAGAAGGGTTGAGGTTTTGGCCTACCTCCGCCTTCCGCATGGGATCCCTTCGTTTTGTCTGTAAGAACTTTAGCTAGTGGTATTTGATAAACTCCCTCTGTACTGGCAGACGGCTCTGTTGGTGCTGAGTTGATCTCTTGTTGAAGTGCCTTTTGTAGCATAGTTTTCTGTTCCGGGATAGCTAGCATGTCCCATAAAGACACATTGGCAAATGATTTCTTCAATTGCTCCACCACATTAAAAGGTGACGAGCTCAGAGATTTTTGCTCCTTTGCTTTTGTTATAATAATCTCCTTCCGTGGTTGAGAAGGCGAAGAGATGGTCGAAGCGCCAGGAATTTGATCGGACACGCCTTTACATTGCGGGTTATCCGAAAGTGAAAAAATAGGCTCACCAGTGAATCTCCTCTTTAAGCGTGTGCTATAGTCAGACTGTACCTGCGATGTTTCGGCTGTGGACATGTCATTGGCAAACACCATTTCCTCATCTTCCATCCATGAGAAGAGCGCATGATCAGGAACAATATCGGACTCTTGCTCTAAGGACATTCTTTGCATTTGCGTGGTAAGGACCGCATTCTCCATTGCCGAGGTATATATGTATTCTCTATTTTCTGTTGCAGTACCTTGATTGCGTTGTTCTGCCACCTTCTGTTGTAAGTTGCCACGTGAAAGTTTTTGGGGCATATGTGCATCATTGCAGGGGAAACGCCATGGATTGATGTCATCAATAAGATTGTTTTGTCCTGCGGTTAATTCTCTACTTGAGCTTGGCGACACCCCTGTCAGCGACGTAGGCACCGGGACTATTTGGTTGGTAGTCGACATTGATAGATTAGTGCGAGGCGCACTCTAATATTGATTTTGCTGATAAGTAGACTGTCCACCTTGATAGTTTTGATATGCGGGCTGTGGAGGCGTTGCTTGGTTCTGCTTGAAAGTTGTTATATCATTCGCCATAGTTCGCAACATCTCCTTGAGGTCACCCATTTCATCCTTGGGAGAACCCGATGTGGAAGCCAAGTTTTCAGGAGTGACTGCATATGAGTACATCAACTGGGGAGTTGCTGGCGCACTGGTCGATGCGGCTTCTTGTGCAGAGGTTCATATCTCAGGAAATATCGGCACAATAGGTCGAGGAGGCAATTTCCCGCAATCTATCAAATGATTCTCTGCTTTGATAGCGGTAGCATAAGCATCTGGTAAAGTGGCTCCTCCCAAAGACTTGATCATCACAGAAATGTCGGGGTTAATTGACTTCAGATAAAATATGAATGCTAGCTCTGGAGTCAGGCGAATAGTCACAGGAATCCTCTGCCAATTTGATTGAAATCGGGCATTAAAATCTGTTAGGGCCTCCTGGGGCGATCGTCTTATGACGGATAGCTGATAATATAATGAAGAACGATCTCCGTAATTTGAGAACCTTTCATAGAATGGATCTCCAAGGTCATCCCAATTGCGAATTAAATTCGGAGTCAGCGTCCAGTACTAATCCAGGGCCTTGCCTTTGAAGGACGCAACGAGGAGCCTCAGGGCTACATTCTGCGCTGTAATACCGTGCACCAGACATACATCCGCTACATCCTGCAAATGTTCTGCTGGCATTTTTTTGTTGTCCCCGGCAAATTTAGGGAGAGCTTTTCAGGGCCGAAACTGGGATAGCGCCCCAAACAGCAGGCACTACCGGAGCTACCAGCGGTCTTCCAGCATCCCATGCTACATAGTTTCTGTTTGCGACCGGCAACATGGTGAGAGGAAGGGGCGGTGTGAATGGAATGGTTACTAACTGATTTGCGGCCTGGATTGTTCCTAGCTGAGGTACTAATAAACCTGGGTTATTTGCAATCTGGGATCTAGTTACAGGCCGATGGCTCATACACCCTTCTATAAGGCAATTTCATTAGTTTGGGTCCCACCGGGCGTGCCAGAAAAAGGACAAACTGTTAACGCCAAAAATTGACGAGGTAACAGTGCCTTATGGGAAACTCAGTTCAAGGGGGACCCCTTTGTACCAAATTGAGTAACCTCCAGATTTTTAAAGAAGCTGACTTCTTCTATAATGGTTTTTTGGAAAGGGAAAAGGAAACAAATATAATGAAGCAAAATCTAATCTAAGGCGATGCGCCAAAGTTTGCTGATGGGCACGATAAATCATAGACTTAAGGGCCTAAATGGTGTTGTCACGTTCCAAAACGTCAGAAACTTAAAGCTATAGCATGAACAGTTCATTTATTGACATAAAATAATATCCCATACATCCTTACTACTAAGAAGAGTCATTTAGACATGAATTAGATAAGCAAGCTTGTATTCAATATATAGAAGTCTTGTTAAATGAAATGCTTAAGACAATAAAAGGCACAGTTTACAGCTTGATCAAAACATGAAAAACAGAAAGGCTGAACAGTGGGCACAGTCTGAAAGTTTCTTGCAAATAAACATGTAAAAAAGGCCTGGTGTCTCTTGCTAAAACCAGTATCTTTTTTCCAAAAGCTCTTGGATCTATTTACTATTGGACCTCTTCTTTTGGTTGATAGAGAGAGTATATATATAGCTAGAGAGAAAACTCCCACCGCTTTGGAAAGCTGTAATAGAAAAGATCCCATAATCCCCTACAATGATGCCAGAATCAAAAGATCCCAATGTCGTTACAACAGTAATGAGCTAGAACACAACATCTGGTCATTCAGTTGCAGGCGCGCCCTTTGTAATGATGGCAGTGGTCCTAGCCATACCCGAGGCGACAAGCGTCATCCATCGCTTTGAAAAACCATGAAGAGCGGCATCCAATAACATAATCTCGCCAGCCAGCCTATCGCCTGCCTCAAGGATCAGCTATAAGGTACGTGGCATCATGTCGCTGCCCGAATGAAAAACTCTCTCCTTGTTGCTGAGAGATTGCGAAGTAGCAACACGTGTCCCATGGGCTGAGGTCTTTGTTGCAGTGGAGAGAAAGCCGTATCAACCGGCTGCGAAAGACGCGTGGCAGCGTTTCGTAGCCCGCGGTCACTCACCCCTCTGCCGATTTGAAAAGATGTGAATGGTTGCCACCTAGCAGGAGGTGGGGCCGGCCAACAATAAAAAAAGGCCTACGGAAGCACTTCGCAGCCCGCAGCTGCTTATTTCATTCCTGCATGAAAAACTTGCGATACGCCGCCACATAGCAAGATGTGGTTCCCTTTGACAATCTTTAGAAGTGATGGCCCCAGCAGAAGGCTTTCGCAACTCGAAGAGACTTCAAGGCAAAAAGGAAATAACAACCTCCGCAAGTGAGACACATGGACGCCCAGCGCAGCCTCTCAGGAGCCGAAAGGGAAGCCGTTACCCGAAGTTGCGAAGAGAGGATGCGTACAGCGGGAGATCAAAACTCGATGGAAAGCCGACCAAACTCGGCGACGCACAGGCCGACGCACACACATTCACAAAAAGAAACCCAAAGGGAGCTGTTCGAATATTTATTTTAACAGGAACTAGAGCATATGTTGACTCCATATGAACTAATGACTATGAACTCGAGGAATCATGATCCTGAGGGCTTCATCAGTAAACTCAATGCAGATAAGAAAATGAGTGCTTTTTTACATACCTTTCATTATCCTAAGGATATCATCAGGAATATATCCAACTTCGAGGAACAAGATGAAAGAAAATCCAAATACCTAGCTTATAGAAAAATGATAGAAGCTAAGAGGAAGAATAGTCCTCAATATGACCCCTTGCCAGATATACAGGGTGTTTTCAACAAATCTATGTATTTCATGGATAATTTTGAGATTGTAGTTGGTGTTTTGAGAGAGAAACGAGAGGTTCATGATAAAGGGAAAGCAGTAGTGGTTGAGGAAAATGTTGAAGCGACATTAGAAGAAAGACCTGCATATCAACCGTCCAAACAATTGAGAATTTATTCTAGAAGGAAGAAAATAACAAGTGAGGAAATAAGCCCAATAGCCCCTATTGTCTCTAAAGGACCAAAGGAAGATTCCCAAAAATTTTCAATGAAATCTCATCCTGCATAAGTCTATTTACCTGTAATTGATTTGGATTCACCTCCTGAAAGTTCTACTCCTCCTGAGCAACTACCTCAAAAGAAGAAAAAGATTGAAACAAAAGGGGTGGTTGATTACTCTGACACAGATGAAGATGATATTTATGTCACCCCTGAGGAAATGCAAATAGGAATGCCTCCACATGAGGGAGAAATTGCTTCAAGTTTTGGACAAACCATCCTCAGATTAGGAAAGCTCAACATTTGTGGACTAAATACTGCAGACGATTTGAGGGTGGAGGCCAGTAAAGAATTTATGGAAGATGATTATTTCATTAAGACTTCGGCATTTCAAGATTTCTGGTGGAAATCCAAAGCTGCAATATATGCTGAGAAGGTAGCCATTGAAAGGAGCTTGCACCTTGATTTGCCTGAAAGTGTCATTGAGGAAAATGTAAGAAGTGCTACGAAGGATGAGTTCAGGAAGATCAATGCCCAACAGGGCAGAGAGCTTGTAAAGAAGAGTGGTATATTGTTATTACCAGAGTGGAATATTGCAAATGCTATTGTTTTAGACGCAATAAGAAGGGTTGAAGGACCTTTTGTGAAGATAGAGGAAGACTTGGAAATGGCACTTTCAGGTTCTGCTTCCAGTGAAGATTGGGATGCATTGGTGATATGGTCATTATCCCTGGCATCTAAGAAACTAGCCCTGATAGAGCCATCAGCACTTGGTGGGAAATTGCTTGTAAAAAGAGTTGTTGATACCCCAACTTTGGAAGTTGCGGATATGGTTTTCAATGTTGCCAGATTTGCTCGGTCAACTATGGAGGGCTTAACCTTGGAGAGAGATAATCTTAGAGTTAAATATATTGAACTTCTGAATAATTATGACAATAGCCAATAGAAAGTGGCTACATTGGAAACTGAACTGGCATTCTATAAACAACGAGAGGAAATGTAGAGAGAAAAGGGTCAGCCTAGCTCAAGCCACCCATCTTCAGTTTCTCCAATGACATCTATGTTGCACTCATTTCATAGCCAATCTCTAGCAATAATAACATATGATCGGAGACAAGAACCAATTGCAGAGGAAGAAACAGATAGACCAAGCTCTAGCTCATCTTGAGATCAATTGCTTCTGCAAATTGAGGTATATGAGAAGTTGTTAGAGAAGGATCAAGATGCAATGTATGAGAATATATCAAGGATTGTTTGCACTGCTTTACAACATTTGAATAAGAGGATTCAGGATAGACTTATTAGTGTGCATGACAATTATGCTTTGATGGTGTATGTAATGAGATTGTCGAAAAAGGATAAATTGTTGGCTATACCAACTCTAAATAAATGGGTTCCAAGAATTAAGAAATTGAAGTTGATTCTAGTGGGAGTTGGTCAACATGAAGATAAGTGCCCCCTGGTGCAACCAATTTATAAATTTTTATGCAAGTTAAGTGAACAAAATTTTCAGGGATATGCAGTCCCATTAGAGTAGAAGATAATAGAATTGATAGTTCAATATGCCCACACTGATTTGGCCCCACTACCAGATATTGAGGTTGCTAACTATGAAGTGAAACCATTGCAGACATGGAAGATGGAACTAGATGAGGTCATTGATTCCCAGGTAAATGAAATATGCAAAGAAGTTAACATTGATGTCTTTAATGATACTCTGGGGAGGTTAACTTTTCTTATTAGTTTTCTGGAGGATTTTGACAAGGAATCCAATGCAGTTGTAACCAAGTATTCCCCCTACAAGAAAGCCATGGATGATATTATGGATTTTTATTGGCCATCTGAGAAAGAGTATGATGAATGGGAAAGGTTGTATTGTGGCATGTTTGCATTGTGAAACATATACTAGGTCATGTATTGTATAGGTCTAGCCTTAGAAATTGCAAAGATAAAACATATGTTTCACAGAAAAGTATCGGCTATTAATGATGTAGGATGTTGATTGAGATGCTGACTCACCCTATGGTCTACATCATTTTGTCATTTTTCTCAATGAATTGGACGCGCTCTTGTGACATGTGCTTTTTGAGAAGGAAAAGTTGCTCTCCATTGCAGATGCAAATATTAGTTGTCTTATGTCTATTCTCTCCATTTTGATGATTGCAAATATAACTGAATTTGGAATATGCCTTATAGCAGTCCAATATAATATTGACAAGTGTACACTTGGCCGGAGGCTTGTTTTTCTCCCTTCTTCTATTAAAGGGAATTCAGGGCCATTTGTTCAGATCTTTTGTTGAATTTATGGAGCTACAATTGAGAAAAATTAAGAAAAACATAGCAGATAGGGTAAGTCTTTATCGAATGTTTTGAGTCTAGACAATAAATTTAGTTAAATGTATGGTTTCTAAATATATTTGAATGATAATGAAGATTATTTGAGTCTATCGTCTCTCCCTTTGGTTTCAAATTAGAATTATTAATGAAAATATTGATCAATGATCATTTCATTAATTGTTATCGTGTTATGCTTTGATGTATGATTTGGTTTTGGCTCTTGTTCATGGAATGAGTTAAAATGCTTGAATTAGATCATGGGTTCTCATATGAAGTCATTCGGATTTGATAAGTAGTCTGTAGTACTTACTATTGATTTGTGAATTGCAAAGTGATATCACTGGATCATAATTGTTCAGAATTAAATGTGCCTTATATTTCAATTTACGCAGACTCTTAACCCATAGATAATGGCACTAATCTTTAACCCATTAAACCTTTCCTAGGGTTTCAGTCGTTCAACTTAAGAGCAGTCTCTTAAAATAATCATTGATCCACCTATTGTTTGTTGTTGTTCAGCTTGAGATGCATAGTTGATTTAAAGAATTGCCACCTTTGCAATTGATTTCATCTTATTTACAATTAATGAGAATCTATTTTTCTTGATTTACAATGTATGTGTGAATTTTCAAAGTGAGTAATCTATTAGGCATTGTGGGAACACCCTCCCGGGCCTGGCAGAACCTAAAGTGCAGGAGATAAAGGGATATACATTTTATCTCGTCATTTGGCCACTCATCTAGCAAGTATTCGAGAATTGAGTTTGGTAGACTCAGATATTTTTTAAGGCCTGCTTGGTTTGTTAAAATTAACCAACACAGGAGCATGAGTCAAGGTTGCCTTCAAGTCAGAAAATGCTTTGTCACAAGCTTCAGTCCACTAAAATTCAACATCTTTGGTGAGAAGGGTATACAATGGTGTTTCTACCTTGCTGAAATCCTTGATGAATCACCTATAATATCATGCATGGCCCGAGAAACTCCTAACATCCTTCTATTTTGCAGGTGTAGGCAGATTTGTGATTACCTCAATTTTTGTAGGGTCTACTTGAATTTCTTTGTGGAGATGTACTGACCAAGAACTACACCCTCTTGCATCATCATGAGACACTTTTCACTATTCAAGGAAAAATTTTGATCCTCACATCTCTGTAGAACTCTCTTGAGATTCTCCAATGCTTGATTAAAATCAGCACCATAAGTGGTGAAGTCATCCATATAAATCTCCATGCAATCATGAGAAATGTCTGAGAAGATGCTAATGACTGCCATCTGGAAAGTTGCAGGTGCATTGCACAAACCAAATGGGCGCACCGAATAGGCATAGGTCCCCCATGGACAGGTAAATGTGGTCTTCTCCTATTCTTTTGGTGCAATTTGGATCTAGTTGTAGCCGTTGAATTCATCTAGAAAAGAGAAATAATGCTTTCCTGCAAGTGTGTCCAAAACTTGATCAATGAAGGGCAAAGGAAAGTGATCCTTCTTTGTGGCAGCATTAAGCTCTCTATAATCAATGAAAACTTTCCATTTCCCTCCTTTCTTGGGCACAATCACTAATGGAGACACCCACTGACTATCTAAAATGGGGTATGTAAATCCCACATCTAGTAATTTTTGCAATTCTCCTTACACAATCTCTCTTAGTGCAGGGTTGATTCTTCTTTGTGGCTATCTTACTGGAGTGAAATCATCTCTAATATAAATTCTATGTGTACACAATTTAGGATCCAGGTCTTTCATATCATGATAATCCCATGCAAATGGATGTTGGTGGGTGCTTAATAGGTTTTCCAATTACAATTGTTGCTCTTCATTTAATTTACTATTGACATTTAGGTATTTTCCTTCAGACACTTGGATTTTTGTAGCTAATTCAATCGTGGTTGCTTCATTAATACATGGTACATTTAGTTCACATGACAAAAATGTATGGAACATACCTCTTGCTGTAGGAAGAATGTGTGCAGGAACAGTTGCTGCAAGAAGAGTGGCTGCAGGAAGAGTAGGAAGAAGTTTCCTGACCGAAGTAGAAGATGATGCTTCCTCCACTTCATAATGATTCTGAATGAGATTAGTCAACACTTCATCCTCATCTTGGAGTTGCATGAAAGAGCTTATTCCCAGCATCATAAGTTGCACCACCGAGTTAACATCCTCGGCCTCTTCACCAACTTGTGGCCAAATAGAATTATCTTCATCATGAGATGGCTGAGTAGGTGGATAGAGAAAAAAAATTAGTGCTCCTCCCATCTGAAATGGTCATGTCACCAGAACGACTTCCAATGTATGCATCTGCAGTTGCCAACCAAGGCCTTCCAAGAATGATGGGATACCTGCCTAGTGTAGCCTTAGGAGAAAGAATCATAAAGTGTGTTGGATACTCCCAGGAGTCTACAACTACCACAAGATCCTCCACTACCCCATCAATCTTAACAGTAGAGCTATCAGCAAGTTGTAAGACAGTAGGAGTAGATCTCATACTTGCAATATTTAGTTGATGTAGGATGTCTTTGGTCATTACATTAATTGTTTCCCCTAAATCAATTAGAGAATTCTTCACTTGGATCATGTTTATGACAACTACGACCACAGGAATGCCTAGGTCATTATACTTGGGAATAGTCACTTTTCCCAGCATGATATCAACTAGTTGGCCCACCACATGGACTGTAGTTGGGTCTTTCTTCTTTCTACCTGGCCTCTTAAGAAAAGCTTCCTTGATAGCTTTGCCATATATTGGAACATCCTTTATGGCTTGAAATAGGGGTATCTGAACACATATATTCTTTAGCTGATCCAGGATATCAAAAGTCATATCCTCCTTTTCTTATTTCTTCTAGGAAACTTTCAATCTCTGAGGAAATGGTGGTTCTTGCTTGGTCTGTTTGACTTGGACTGGTTCGGGATTTTTAGGTGTGTTTGGCTAAATGGGGTCATTCAGAGGCTCCTCCTCCTCTTCTATAGGAAGCTTAGTTATGATGAGCTTGGGAGGGCCTAGTAGAGTGGTTCCTGAACACAGATGGATATCACTTACACTCACAGCATATGCAGGGAATTGATTTGAATCAGCAGAGTATGCAAGCTGCTATTGTGGTTTGTTATTAGTATTGGGTGTGGGCTAAGTTGGTAGCTGAGTTGGTTTAGGTGCATTTGAGCTTGGATTAGTAGGTGGAGGCATTAGAGTAGGCTGTTGGGACTGAGAAGGTGGCTGCATGTAATTGGTTGTCTGAGTAGGCCATTGTTGTCCTCCTCTCCATTGATTTGTTTGCTACCAATTTCCTGGAGGTGGTTGCCAATGCCCTTGAAATTGTTGTCAATTCCCCTGAGGTTGCTGCGACTAAGGTGAAAAACTCTTATGATTGGGCCAAGCATTTAGAGGGTTACTCCAATGTTGTGGTGGATATCCTCCATAACTAGGTGGATATTGGGGCTGCCATTGGTTACCAGATGAATAAGAGTTAAAATATGGCCCAACATAGGATAGTGGATCTAGTGGCATACATTGTCTTGGAGCCCAAGGCTTCCTTTGTGCAACATAGTAGACTTGGTCTTCTTCAATCTGAATTGGCTTAAACTCATGTGAAATCTGCTTGCTTTCTAGGTTAGTTACCATCTTACATTTGCAGTCCTTCTTCTCTTGTTTGCAATGGGGGAAATACTCTTTCAACATTGTCTTTGACTCCTCTTGCTTCTTCTTGGCCTGAAGTGTATCTAACTGAGTAGCTAGATTGTTGATAATGTCTTGCTTGAATTCTACTAGCAAATGAGTGATCTCCATTCTTGAAACTCCACCAATAGGTGACTTACCCATGGAAGACTGATAAGCTCTCCCTTTCTTTGAAGCTTCCCTAGAGTAATTCAGGCATATTTTCTTGATATCCTCCCAAGGAACTTGGGAGATATCTCCTCCTGTCATGAGGTCCAAGTCATCAGTGCAACTATTATTGATTCCTCTCAAGAAAAGCAACTTTTGTGAATCCTCATTAAGTGCATGGTGTGGAGATTTTTGTAGGAAAAATAGAAATCTTGCAATGTAGTCTTCTAGGCTCTCATCTTCCTTCTGCTGCATCCTGAAAATGTCACCTCCTCTCATGTCACTGCCCCTACAATATTCCTTGTATTTCTCAAGGAATTTTATCTTCATGTCATCCCAAGTTTCCACAATATCTCTGCTTAGGCTCATGAGCCATCTTAATGCAACTTCCTTCAGAGTGGTAGGAAATAACTTAAGCCGATGGGAATCAGTAGTATAATCATAACTTCTGCAGAGTATGTCAAACTCAAAAAAGAAGGTATCAGGATATTCTATGGGAAGTCCATAAAACTGTGGGAGTGCTAAGGCAAGAATGTTCTTGATGTTGTCAACTTCATTTTGATGGGCAATGGGAAAAGGAAAAGCTGGTGGGTTAGGTTTTTTCCCATTTGCATCACCCATGTCTACTTGATGTGGTTCCAAAGCAAGGGGGTTCTCAAGCTGATTTTGATCTTCAGAGGAGACTTCAGAACTAGTCAGATCAGGCTATGTGTTTGCAAAGGGGTGTTGATTTCATAACTCATCCTTTACAACCATGATTCAGAGATTTGACATCTAACCTGAATAGCTACTCTAATCATCATGAAGGTGCATTTAAATTGTCCCAGGGACGTGAACTTGAAATGGGCCAGCACAATATGTGCACTAGGAACTCTCAAGTAGTCGTTCCTAATCTATAGCTAAGAAGCACACAATATTGGAATTAAATTGCTTGACAGGAAATAAAACAAATGTTGAACATTAACCAACAACTATGCTCAAATGAGATGCATAACAAGAATAAAAGATCTGAGCAGCAAATAGGAAACTACTATGTCTACTTTGGCTGTAGGAATAGACACAAAATGGACTTCTAGTGGCTGCAAGAATAGTTGGTGCCTGATTTCTAACTAAGTAATAAACAACAAGTAATACTAAACTAATGCTAAACTAATAGAACATATTACTTACCAAGTGGCCCTCCTTGGATAAGTATCCTCTAAACTAACGAGAACTCAGATACTCAAACTCATAACTTTATTTCATTCACTGTAAATCATGAATACAAAGGGTAATGTATCAAAATTGGAGTACAATATCAAATTGTGCAACGTTTTCCTCTATTCTCACTAATCAACTAACTAACTAGTAGGAAGGAGCATCAAATTATTGTTTATGCTAACAACTAAACAAGGAAGACAATTCCACAACTGGGAGGGCGCCAATTAAAGAAAATAGGGAAAGTGGAACGATGACGATTACGCATGCATGGAATCTAGTCAGACATGCAAGTCAGATGCAGAATCAGCACAACAATAATGCCCGTGCATGCTCAATCATTAAAGTCCACTACAACAAGGCAGTTACACTCGGCTGCATGGAGAATCTTCTGCCACTGGTCTTCTTTGACTTGGAGTGATTCCTTTGCTAGGCGTTATGGTGCATGCTCAACTGGCGGTGTCTTCCTCAACTTAGTACATTAAATTTGCATGGAAAGGTCAGTACGCATAATAACTACACATCTATAACCACCTTAAGAAACATTCAATAACCACATGCAAAATCAATATACATAGTTCACATATTATGCCAAATATCATTAAAGCTTGCGGAGATAGGGTAATATCAAATTTCAATGGTTTAATGGAAACATTATGTCAATACCAACACTTAAACATTAAATTCCATGACATCTATGAGCAAATAGACTATAGATTCTCCCCAAAACTAGGCTCATTAGCTCCAAGAGATGAAGTCTTCCCTTGAAGTAGAATCAGCGAACAAAAGTCGGGCCAAAGAAAAATGGCTCGTCGAATGGAGGAATTTTTCAGAACAACTTGTGTCTACAAACAAGAGGGTTGCGGAGTTGAAACAAGAGGTCAGCTCAAAAGATGCAAAAAATTCCCTTCTAAGGAGTATTCCCTAGGCCCATTTTGCCCATCTGGACCTCATTCCAGTGGCTCAAAAACTATATGTTTCATACTGGGAAAAGGTCAAGGCCTTCTTCCTGACACTATAGCCGACGCTCCAATTTATTTCGCAGGTGATAAGCTTGAGCGGGGAGGTTCGTGGAGCAATTGAGCAGTTCCCACAATTTATCACAGAAAGGGTTCCTGAGGAAAAATGTTTGCTAAGTTATACATGGTCTCGGACGAAGACTTAGCGAAGGAAGGGATTGAGGATTGGAAGGCTACTGCCAAGATGACAAACAAATTCATCCACTGCCACTCGGCTATCCTTCGTGCTAATGCATGCGTAACCACCTTGAACCAGACTATGGATAGCATGTAGGAAAATTTATCTCAACTAGCTGAGATAGGCCTGCCCTCCCCGTTTCTTGCAGATGAGCCAATGGCCATAGTAGGAAAAAAAGAGAAGCAATAGGACACATCCGATTTCCATAACTTCAGCCAACCTCCTACCACAACAAATATTGAAAGTGTCACTCATCCGATTGTACAACTACTCTTCCAATTTGATTCTGAGGCCAGTTTACCTGTGGCACTTCCTTATAAAGAAATGCTCAACCTAAGCAGAGTGCAAGATAATTTGCTTGATATATCGAGACCATCCAAGGCTGACTGGCTACCTCTGCATGCAACTCTTTCTAAGCTCTGACTCTATCGCCCAATGCATGGGACTCTGGTCTGTGAGCTAGAGAAAATTTTGGGTTCCTTGTTTCATAGGTGAAATGCCCCTAGTAGTTGCCAAAATTTGTGAATATAAAATTCCTCGATCTCCCTTCGGGTGATTTTTTTTTGCTAAGAGTCAGCCCGCGCCTCATATTTTTGAAGTGTCATCCTTCGCTTCTCAATCAGGTCACTTTTCAATAAACTCTGTCGGCTACCACCACATGTCCACTAGGTGCTCCTTGCAGCAAATGCTTCTTTCACTCTTCTACTGGTTCCTACCATGCTTCCATGTGTCTACACCACAGAATTTTCATAGCTACTTCCCTTCACTTTTTCATCAGGCCTCGTCTGCATGCCACGTAGCTTTCAATTGCATGCACTTTTTGGCAAACCCCATAGTCAACATCAATAGTAAATAATGTTTCCACGTGTCTTCCTAGCGCAAGCTTTCATCACAGAAAGGGAGGAATCAACGAGCGAGCTACGACCTACCACCACATGTCCCTTTTGCGAGGACTTCATCAAGAGGAAGGATGGAGCAAGTAACAAGTTGTGACATGCTACTGCGTGTCTTAACTACCTTCATAGGTAAATGACACTTTTCTGCACGGTATTTTTCTAGACCACTGCCATCATTCGCAGGGGATGCATCTGGATGGGGAGTGACTATGTGCTATGGCTCAAATATTTTCTGTTACAACAACCAAGGGAAATCATTGTTACAACCATCATTGCTCGAGATACAAAATATTTTATGTTACTGGCCCGCTAGGCGGTGGGATTGCTAGCTATATATATTGCTTCTTGCTTCAAAAAATGAGTTCGGAAGACATAGAAAAATAGGGAAAGACACCAGGCCTTTAATATTTCTTTTAGATTATTGTATGAGGCTATCAAACTGTGCCATTTTTTGACCTTTCTTTTTTTCTTAAGCTATTTGATAAAACATTAATACTGTGTCATTATTGTCCTGAATTGTTTATTTGCATAACTTCTATGGTTTTAATGCAAGTTTGTTGGTTTAGATCATGTCTTTGACTCCTCTTTTCCATGAGTGTGTATGAGAATTATTTTATGTCATTGAATGAATTGTTCAGGCTTCTATTTCTAAATTCTGTTATTCTAGGACATAGTAGATTACTGAATGGGCCCTTAAATCGTATTCAAAAGATATATTTATTGTGCCTTATATCTAAATCTTGGCACATAGTCTTAGTTAGACCTTTATTTTTTATATCTGCTTCATTTTCCCATTCCAAAACCCCAATTACAAAAGAAGTCGACTTCTTTAACAACCCGAAGGTTACTCAGTTTAGTGCAATTGGTCCCCCCATTAACTGAGTTTCCCATAAAGGTTATTACCTTGCCAATTTTTGGCATCAAAACTATCATAAACCAACTTTTACAAAATGTAACATCACTTCAACAACAAATCTCAACAATGAACCAAAACAAAAATGGACAACCATCACAATATATCAAAAGGAGCTCATTGTCACATGAGATCTATCGAAAGAAAAATGCCACAAAACATAGATATCCCCCAACTTGACAAGTACAATGGTAAAGGTGACCCTAGCAACCACATATCAACATATACCATCATGTGTAGTAATTTTATTTTTCAGGATAAGCTCCTAGCTAAACTTTTACCTAGGTCATTGAAAGACATGGCCTTGTAATGGTTTTGTTCATTGCCTAATAATTTGATCCACTCATTTAATGATACTGTTGATGCTTTCCTTAATCATTTTAAAGTCAACATTGGTCCTAAGCTCAACATTGGTCCATGCATTCTATCGGGGGAATGAGAAACCAATAAAGTTGCACGCGAGGTTCGAAAGCGAGTCTCTATCGAAGCCTTGGAACTAGGTATGTTTAGCCACTATGAAGTACATTACGTTGGAGGGTAGATTCAAAGTGTTTTACTTTTACCATCTACCCTTGTTGAACCATATTAGACACAAAATCCTCATAAGCTTTCCCTTCCTCCTTCTTTCATCTCTTGAAAGTTCTATTAGGGAAACATTTGAATTGGTTGCCAAGAACCTGAACAAACCACCACCTTTCCCCCTGCACCAAGGCCTAATTTTTTGTATGTACCATTATCATTTGGACCTTTTCCCCCCTAAACCTATTTCGGCTATCAAAATCAAGGAATAGGAAGTCTCTAACCTTTCCCCTAATAAACCTTCCTGAAAGCATCTGTTGGACCCAAAATAAAGAATCCCCCTATGCCTAGTGAAACCCCCAACGAACATAAACCTAAACCCTTGGATAAGAAGAAAAAAGAGGGTGTGGGTCTAGCTCAGTCAAAATAAACTGCTAGAATTTGTGAATTGAAGAGCACTCCCACTAAAAAGGATTGTAAACCAGCCACCAAGAACAAACCTGAACCAAACAGGGAAAAAACGGCACCCTGTGCCATGTGGTGGAGCCAGAAATAGACAGTGAGGAGGGGGACTCTACTAAAGATGATGATCTTACCTTGAGTTCCTATACTGATGTAGATTGGGCAGGAGATGTAGATGACAGGAAATGTGCAAGTGGTGGTGCCTTCTTGCTAGGGAAGAAGCTGGTGTCTTAGTTGAGTAAAAAGAAAAATTCCATATCCCTATCTACTGTTGAGGTAGAATATATTGTTGCTCCAAATAATTATACTCAATTTTTGTGGATGAAATAGATGCTAAAAGATATCAGAGTAGCATATGATGAGCCTATTTCCATATACTATGACAACTCAAGTGCAATAAACATATCGAAGAATCCAATGCTACACTCTAAGACCAAGCATATATCAATCAAGTTTCACTCCCTGAGGGAGAAAGTGAGTGAGAAAGAAGTCAGTCTGGAGTATGTGCCTACCAAAGAACAGATTGCAGACATTTTCACCAAGCCATTTCCAAAGGATACTTTTGAGTATCTTAGAGGGATGCTAGGGGTGATTACCCCTCCTGATATGAACTAAAGATGCATTTACTTGTATCAATCTGTATGTTTCATAGCTATATTATGATCTGGATTGATGTTTTTGTGACTGCTACTCAGGGGGAGTAGTCAAATGTGCATATATGTGGTTCAAAGCTTGTATGTGGAAAGATAATACTTATCTTTTCCATTGATGTCAAAGGGGGAGAAGAGTCATGTGAAAAATTGTGAATTATCTAGCGAGAAGAGCCTTGTGGGGAGAAGATCATGTGGAAGAGTTGAGGAGAAGAGTCAAAATCTAAGGGGGAGTACGTGATGACTAAGAGTTGCATTGATGGTGTTTTTCACATCATGTGTTGCCATCAATTCCAAAGGGGGAGATTGTTGGATTTTGTGGTTGTGTTGTTGATATATGGTTGTCATTGATGTCAACACTATTAGCATTGATGTATTGAAGGTTGTATATGTCAAGGATATTGAGAAAATTGTTAAAGAAAGAGTTGCAGGTTGACAGTGGAACAATGAAGGTGTCTTGCTCAGTATGTTGATGATCAATCATTGTGGATTAAAGGGTTTATTGCTGAGTGTATCTAGTTTATCCACTGAAAGTTTCAAAGGTCTGTGTGAAGATTTAATCGTGTTATAAATAGTTGTGTTCTGGCAATTTTTGTGTGGCTTTAGTTAGTCTTCCTGATCAAAGTTGATGTGATTCTAGTAATTTCATTTGTTGTGGATGCCTCTCTGATGATTCTTGGTTCTTGTGGATGTCTCTAGATTATGCTCTATCATTTTTGCACGTCTACATTGATCGGTGTGCTCATGGTTGGTGATTTTTCTCTTGTGTGTTCGAGTTTTTATGTTCTTGGCCGACATGGTGGTTGTAATGTGTTGTGGATCCTTGGAGATTAAAATTTGAATGTTTGGCACACTCGAGGATGTTTTTTTAAGTCTTCATTATATTGTGGCCGACGGTGTTCAATTCGCATTGAAAATTTACTTGTAAATTTGGGCCGACATTGTGTATATGTTTTATATTTCATATTTTATTTTGGCTGATTAAGTTGTTGATGTAGTTCCATGTTGCGGATATATAAGAGCAATTTTTTGAGAAAATTCAAGTATGCATAGAAGGAAAGAAGTGTCAGAGGAAGAGAAAATGTGTGAATAGTGATCTAATCATTTGATTGCAGAGCAGAGTGTGAAGAAGTTTGAGCGATGTGTGAAGGAGTGTTTATGTGCTTAACCAAAACTATAATCAAGTTTTTGTAGAAGCTATTTTCTCATTTCATACCCTACAGATCTAATTTGAATTGTTGTAAGACAATGTGTCTTCTTTGGGCAGTGAGCCCTCTTGTATTTGAGCAGTGAGCTCTAGCCAGTGTGCCTGAATGCATGGCATTCCCATTATACTTCATTATACTTTTAACAGGGTACAATATTGTGGACTGAAATCCACCGTGGTTTTTCCCCTAATAGGGTTTCCACATAAAAAATATTGGTATTCTCCATGTTTCTGATGTGTTGATTGTCTGTGGTTTATTGTTAATTCATTAGATCTGAGATTAAGTAAAGTTAAGTTTGAAAAGTTTAAATATTTTGTGGCAACTGATTCACCCCCTCCCCTCTCAATTGTCTATCCTTTTTTTTCCAACAATTGGTATCAGAGCAGGTTCCTCTGAAGAAGTTTAAAAGCTTAAGCTGATGCAAGATGGCATCATACAAGAAGAATAGCCGTAGATTTGATGGAACAAAGTACTCTCTGTGGAAAGCCATAATGGAATGTCATTTGAGGTGTATTGGTGAACCCTTCTAGAAGATTAGAAAGAATAGATATTTTATTCCTCAGAATGGTCCTTCCACTCCTGATGAGATTAAAGAGGTTGAGATTAACATCAGGGCTATTGAAGCTTTGTTGAGTACTCTAACGGATTCGGAAATGAAAAATGTGATGGATCTGAAGACAACTCATGAGATTTGGAAGAAGCTGGAGACTTTGTATGAAGGAGATGCACTTGTGAAGGTTGCTAAGGTACAAAGTTTGAAATGCAAGTATGAAACTTTGAAGATGGGTGAAGATGAAAATATTTCTTCTTTTATGCAAAGAGTAAATGAACTCGTGATGGGTATTAGATGTACCAGTGGTACCTTGGATGAACAATAAATTGTAGCTAAAGTGCTTAGATCATTTCCCCCTCTTACAAATCAAAGGCTCATGCTATTGAAGAGCTCATAATAGTAACAAATGTGACAAGGGATATGTTGATTGGTAAACTTGATGCCTTTGAGTTGAGTGAATTTGGTGATTCTTCCCCCAAGACTGAATCTACATTTAAGGCTTCTGTATCCAGAAGAAACAAGCAAAGATATGATTCGGGAGAGAGTTCTAGAAAGACATTCAAGTATGAGGAAGAGATGAAACAGCTTGAAGATGAAGAAAGAGAGGTAGAAGAGTTGGAAGCACTAATTGTAAAGAAAGAAGGCAGAGGACAAGGTAAGTATAAAGGAAAGTTTCCTATTAAATGTATCTCTAGCAGTAAAATAGGTCATTTTTCTTAAAGGTTTCCTGAAAGAGTTCCTAGGTCTAAGCCTAACAAACCTAGATTTCAAAAGAAATGCTATTATGCTGAAGAAGGTGTGACTGATGAAGAATCTGATAAAGAAAATGGAAATGAAGATGAATGGGCTTTTATTGATATCAAGGAAAATGGTTTGGTGGCTACTAAATCTGCTAAAGTTGAGAAAGCTCTTGCAACTCTAATTGAAGAAAAGGATGAGTGGGTTATTGACAACGGATGCTCACATCATATGACTGGTGACAAAAGAAAATTTGTAAGTCTAGAGAAATATGATGGCGGGGTTGTAAGATTCAGAGATAACAATGCTGGTGTGATTGATGGCAGAGGATCTATTTGTCTTGGTGGTAAACATAACACTGATGATGTCCTTTATGTTGAAGGCTTGAAGCATAACTTGTTGAGTGTTGGATAGATGGTGGACAAGGGTTATGATCTTCAGTTCAAAGATGGAAGATGTAGGATACTTGGAAGCTCTGGAAATATGATTGCTTCAGGTACAAAGACAAAAGGTAATATTTTTCAACTGAGTGTTGCTAATGTAATTTTTTTAATTTCTCAAGTAGATGAAAGTTGGTTATGGCATAGGAGGTTGTGTCATGTGAATTTTTATAACATTGTCAAGGTAAGCTCCACTCAAGTAGTAAGAGATCTACCTAAGCTAGTGAAGCCTACTAACACAATATGCAAGGAATGTCAGATAGGAAAATAGAATAGAGTTTCTTTTCAGAGAAAAAAACATCATTCTAATGGAGTATTGGAGCTAGTGCATACTGATCTATGCGGTCCCTCTAGAATCAGAAGTCTACAAGGAGAAAGGTACTTTATGCTACTTATTGATGATTACTCTAGGATGATATGGGTTGCTTTCTTAAGAGAAAAATGTGAAGCATTAGAGAAGTTCAAAAGTTTAAAAGCTATAGCAGAGAATGAGACAGGTCTGAAAATAAAATTCCTAAGGTCAGATAGAGGTGGTGAGTTCACTTCCCGGGAGTTCAATTATTTATGTGAAGAGAATGAAATCAGAAGACAATTATCTGCTCCTCAAACCTCAACAGAATGGAGTTGTAGAGAGAAAGAATAGAACATTTTTGGATGCTACTAGAACAATGATGATAGAAGGAAATGTGCCTCATATCTATTGGAGAGAAGTTGTAAATACTGTTGTGTACACTCTAAACCGAGTAAATGTCAATGGTATTTCTGGTAAGACTCATTTTGAGCTATGGTTTGGTTATAAACCTACTATTAAATATTTTAAGATCTTTGGAAGCAAGTGTTATATCAAGAGAGATGAGGAAATATGAAAGTTTGATGTAAGAAGCGATGCAAGAATCTTTCTAGGTTACTCTACTAAAAGCAAGGCTTATCGATGCTATAATAGAAGATTAAGAAAAATGGTTGAAAGTGCAAATGTCAGAGTTGATGAGGACTTTTCTAGTCATCCAGACATTGTGGATATGAGTCAGATGAACAACAAGATAGTTTAGATAAAGGGAAGAACGCTCAGAAAAAAAAATCAAGTTCAAATTGTTTTGGTAAATCAAGAAAGTCAGGAAGGAGAGACAAGTGGAAGTGCAAAAGAAAGAATAGAAGAACCAGAAGTGTGAGAGAATCCTAAGATTATGAGGTATGTAAAGTTGAATCATTCTGAAAATAAAATTATAGGAGATAAGAATAAAGGTGTGCAAACTAGAAGAAGGATTGCAGAAGAATATTGTTTGATTTCCAAGTTTGAGCCTAACAATTTCAATGAAGCTTGTAATGATGAACACTGGATGGAAGCTATGAAGGAAGAACTAATGCAGATTGAAAAGAATGATACATGGATTCTTGTTCCCAGACCTAAAGATAAAAATGTGATTGGTAGTAAATGGGTCTTTTGGAATATGTTGAATGAACAAGGTGAAGTGGTTCAGAATAAAGAAAGACTAGTATGTAAAGGGTATTCACATATGGAAGGTATTAATTTTGAAGAAAACTTTGCCCCTGTTGCTAGAATTGAAGCTGTAAGATTATTTCTTTCTTATGCTCCATATAAGAACTACAAAGTTTATCAAATGGATGTGAAGTCAACCTTTCTAAATGGTGAGTTAGAAGAAGAGGTATATGTTGAACATCCGGATGGATTTCAACTGACTGATAAGGAAGACATGGTTTTCTGATTAAAGAAAGCTATGTATGGACTCAAGCAAGCCCCCAGAGCCTGGTATGCTAGATTGGGTAAATACTTACTAAAGCTTGGATTCAATAAAGGTACTGTTGATAGCAACTTGTATTTTAAGTTGGATCATGATAAAGAGTTTATTATTGAAGTCTTTGTTGATGACATTATTTTTGGAGGAGATGATGATCCATGAATGAAGTTTGCTAATGAAATGAAAAGCGAATTTGAAATGAGTATTATTGGAGAGATGAAGTTATTTCTAGGATTGCAAGTCACTCAATTAGACAATATTATTTTTATATCTCAATCCAAATATGTGAGAGAGTTGCTAAAGAAGTTTGGCATGGAAGACTCAAAGCCTGTTGGTACACCCATGGTAACCGAATGCAAGTTAACATAGAATGATGAATCTCCTAAGGAAAATCAAACAAGATAAATGTCAATGATTGGGATATTTCTCTACTTAACTCATACCAAACCATACATCATGAATGTTGTGTGTATGGTTGCTAGATATCAAGCTAATCTGAAAGAATCTCATGTGACTATTGTGAAGAGAATTTTTAGATACCTAAAAGGAACAATTAATTTTGGGCTTTGGCATCCTAAAGATGATGGTCTTGCCTTGAGTGCCTATACTAATGCAAATTGGGCAGGAGATGTAGATGACATGAAAAGCACAAGTGGTGGTGCCTTTTTCCTAGGGAAGAAGCTGGTGTCTTGGTTGAGTAAAAATCAGAATTCCATATCCCTATCTACTGTTGAGGCAGAGTATATTGTTGCTACAAATAATTGTATTCAAATGTTGTGGATGAAATAGATGCTGAAAGATATTAGAGTAGCATGTGATGAGCCTATTTCCATATATTGTGACAACTCAAGTGCAATAAACATATCGAAGAATTCGGTGCTACACTCTAAGACCAAGCATATATCAATCGAGTTTCACTTCCTGAGGGAGAAAGTGAGTGAGAAAGAAATCAGACTAGAGTATGTGCCTGCCAAAGAATAGATTGCAGACATTTTCACCAAGTCGTTGCCAATGGATACTTTTGAGTATCTCAGAGGGATGCTAGGGGTGATTATCTCTCCTGATATGAACTAAAGATGCATTTATTTACATCAATATGTGTGTTTCATAGCTATATTATGATCCGGATTAATGTTTTCGTGGCTACTACTCAGGAGGAGTAGTTAGATGTGCAGATATGTGGTTCAGAGCTTATATGTGGAAATATAATGCTTATCTTTTCCATTGATGTCAAAGGGAGAGAAGATTCATGTGAATAATTTTGAATTATCTAGTGAGAAGAGCCTTGTGGGGAGAAGATCATGTGGAAGAGTTGAGGAGAAGAGTCAAAATCTAAGGGGGAGTAAGTGCTAATTGAGAGTTGCATTGATGGTGTTTTTCACATCATGTGTTGCCATCAATACAAAAGGGGGATATTGTTGGATGTTGTGGTTTTTTCATTGATATGTGGTTGTCATTAATGTCAACACTATTAGCATTGATGTATTGAAGGCTATATATGTCGAGGATATTGAGAAAATTGTTAAAGAAAGAGTTGCAGGTTGACAGTGGAATAGTGAAGGTCATGAAGGTGTCTTGCTTAGTATGTTGATGATTAATTGTTGTAGAATAAAGGGTTTATTGTTGAGTGTATCTAGTTTATCCACTGAAAGTTTCAGAGGTCCACGTGAAGATTTAATCGTGTTATGAACAGTTGTGTTCTGATAGTTTTTTGTTGCTTCAGTTAGTGTTCTTGATTGAAGTTGATGTGATTCTAGTAATTTTAGTTGTTTTGGATGCCTCTCTAATGATTCTTGGTGCTTTTGGATGTCTCTAGATCATGCTCTATGTTTGTTGCACGTCCGCGTTGATCGGTGTGCTCGTGGTTGGTGATTTTCTCTTGTGTGTTCGGGTTTTCATGTTCTTGGCCAACATGGTGGTTGTAACATGTTGTGGATCCTTGGAGATTAAAATTTGAATGTTTGGATCACTCGAGAATGTTGTTTTAAGCCTTCGTTATATTGTGGCTGATAGTGTTCGATTCGCATTGAAAATTTACTTGTAAATTTGGGCCGACATTGTGTATATGTTTTATATTTCATATTTTATTTTGGTCGATGAAGTTGTTGATGTAATTCCATGTTGTAGATATATAAGAGTGATTGTTTGAGAAAATTTAAGTATGCATAGAAGGAAAGAAGTGCCAGAGGAAGATAAAATGTGTGAATAGTGATCTAATCATTCGATTGCAGAGCAGAGTGTGAAGGAGTATTTATGTGCTTAACCGAAACTGTAATCAAGCTTTTGTAGAAGCTATTTTCTCAGTTCATACCCTATGGATCGAATCCGAATTTTTGTAAGACAACATGTCTTCTTTGGGCAGTGAGCCCTCTTGTATTTGAGCAGTGAGCTCTAGGCAGTGTGCTTGAATGCATGTGCATTCCCATTATTCTTCATTATACTTTTAACAGGGTATAATATTGTGGATTAAAATCCACCGTGGTTTTTCCCCTAACAAGGTTTCCACGTAAAAATCTTGGTGTTCTCTATGTTTCTAATGTGTTGATTGTCTATGGTTTATTGTTAATTCATCAGATCTGAGATTAAGTAAAGTTTGAAAAGTTTAAATACTCCATGACAACTGATTCACCCCCCCTCTTAGTTGTCTATCCTTGTTTTGCCAACAGTTCCTCCACCCATCTCCTATAAAATACCAAGAGATAATAAAATGATTCCTTTTGTGCTTCCAAAGATAAAACAAGTATATGGACATAAAGAGACAATGGTTTCCCAATCCTTGGTGGTTCCTTCATTTCCTCCCCTAAGGGAAGAAAATAAACCTATGGTTGATAAACCCGCTCCTACCCCATCACAACTTGAAAATAATAGAAGAATAAATAGAAATGCTAAAGAGCATACGTGTAGACATCACGCTATTGCTCTCGAATTGAAAGAAAAGAACAAAATAGTTCATGATAAACAACACCAATGGAAACAACTCAAGAATAAATTCAACTTTCACCAAAATAATAAATTGAACAAAAGCAAGACATGAAACAAAAACAAGAAGTGAAACAAGAAAATTCAACTACAATTGCATAAAACCTCCCATTGTGATCAATTTAGATGATGATGGTGAAATTGCAAAAATTGAGAAGAGGTGCATAATGATCTTAATGTTTTATTTTCAAATCAAATGAATTTAGATGGGGGAAAATGTGATGATCCTCTTGGTGAGAGTGACCCACCATATTTTGTAACTAGAGATACTCATATTACGAAAATTGATGTAGTCCCTTTAGCTATTTGTTTTCCTTCTATTTATGATATTTAAGATTGGGATGCAAACAACCTGCTCTAGGTTGGCTCACATGTGAAGTACTTCTTTTGTGTTTTTTATTTCTATGTTCTTTGAGTTTTCTTGCACATGATGTGATATCCTTTGTTGTGTTTATTGGCATATATTTGTGTTTGTGAGTTTAATTTGGATGACCCTTGTTGCTCTGTTGGTCCAAGGATACAAAGAAAACAAAAGTATCGTGACATTCTCCTATTTGTATCTCAATTATTCTATATGTCACAAACTTTATCTTTTCTTTATCTTTTGTTTTCCTTTTGGAGATGATGCAAGGCATTGATACATGTAGGTCTCTTCCATGTTGACCCAAAATTATGTTGAACAAGACAACTGAGAGGGGGGGTGAATCAGTTGTAGAAAATTTTAATCCTTAGAAAATTCACCAGAACTTAAACCATTAGTTTGCTAAATGATTAAACATTCAATGCAAAGGAAAAAATAGAAAAACATCACCCATACATAGCAACACCATATTTACGTGGAAACCCCAATAAGGGAAAAATTGTGATGAGGATTAGCTCACACTATAGAGAATATCAAAAGTGATTACAAAAAGGCTCACTGCCAAAACAAGGACTCACTATCCAACAAGGGTTAACCACTTGGAGGGCTCACTACCATAGATATACAAAGAAGATAGAAGAGATATGTTACAGATAAGACAATATCAATGAAACTGAAATTTCCACCATGTTTCACTCAACCACTTGCAGACATGCATGAATGATAGAGTACACCTTCAGCTCACTATGTCTAAAAACTTAACATTTAGAATTTTCATTGATCTACCACACTCACATCACATACACACTCTATTTTTCATCTATCTTCTCTATTTCTTTGCACTTATCTCTTTTTCCTACTTTCACCATTAACTCATCTTATATTTATACCATCCTCAACTTTGAAATGTATCCAAAGCCGGCCATCCATCATCAAATTCAAATTAGGTTGGAACCAAAACATTCTAGGGTGGAATTAGAATGAGGGCAACCCAAACACATGCTTGATGAGGACCCAAATAAGTCCCAACATGATTAAGCAACTTTGAGAGTAGTGTTCAACACAAGGTCGACAAAACCAGTGTAAAACACAGAACAATTAAGCACACACAACCCTTAGCACGATCCAATCCTTCTAGATACCAAAATTATCTTGAACACAATCATAACAGCTTAACTCTAGAACTGCAAGTCATAAGACTCAACCAAAGAGAAATCCAGACCAACAACATTTCTCCTGGACCTCAACCAGATACAGAGAAAACCATAGTTCACAACTGGTAAACATAACTTGCATTGTTCAATGAATCGGAAGCCCAAATCTTGGATATAGAAACTTCCAACAATCATGATCAACATATCTGAACCACACGAACATAGGATCAAATCCCGGAGCAACCATTGAACATCATTGTAGGTCTCCGAGAATTCAAGAATTCAAGAAAATCTATCAAGCAATATCCAAATCCTTGAAGTGATATACATGAATTCAATCCTTCAAGGAAGCCATTGAAGGGTGGTGAGTTGTAGCATTATGTTCATTAATCATTTCTTTCCTTTCCATTATTGATTTATCATTGACATTGCCATTGTCAAAGTGGGAACACTTACACAGGGTTTGATTGAGGCAAGCCCCTCTATGGCACAAAATTTTCCCTCTTTGTGAATGTGTAGGTTATAGGTTTGAAGAGGATTGAAGAGAGTTTGAAGATCCATTTTTCATTATTGCATTTGTTCAACTTTTCAAGCAACAAAAAGTAACCTACAAAATTTACTGATGACATTTCGATAAGTTTACAAATGGAAAATATAAGCTCATATCCATCACTAGAGGAACCCAAAAGTTGATCAGGACATCTTAATAAATACTCAATAACCATTGGGTGACCCAGTCTTTGGAGGAACAACCAAACCAATTTTTGGGTAGGTACACATTAGTCTACACTCTCCAAATCCACTTGAAAATTACTATTTTAGTCTGTTTAATTTCGAGAAATTTAATTTATCATATTAGGTCATATAGTTTAATTAGGGGAATCATTCCAAATCATCTCCAATTAATTCCCAAGACTCAAAAAAATGCAGATCCAAGTCTAATTGACTCACCTTGGAGGTTGAAAGTCAATCTATGTACCTTGTTGATTTGCATCCTAATGAAACCCTAGAAATTATGGTCCATTTACCCTAGGTTTTGGGAATTAAAATTAAGATATCACCACATTTTTATATTTCAACTTCCAAATTTTAGACTATTGATCTAGGTATTATTCTTCTAAACCCCTTTAATTTAATATTTTTCTATCTTTTTTTATTAAAATAAATGAAAACTACATGTGTTTAAATTCAATCAATTAAAGGGGGTTAAGGTATGAATATAATGTGAATTTATACCACAAGGGCTCCAATGAAGTTTCTAAACTACATGCACATTGACAACTAACCTATCAACTCCCAAAATTAGATTTTTTCTTAATGGAAGTGTGTTAGCAAGAAAAGTGGGGAGTCACAAATTAGAATTCTAATCCCTAAGCATTATTATACTTTGTTTTTATACCCTAGACTTAGCAAAAGGAGAGGATCAATTTTAATAATTAAGCACATAATTTATACTTAATCTATTCATGTGGGACATAAATTATAATTCACATATCACATTAAAGATCATAATATATATAGTCTTTAGAACATTGCATTATTCATCTGTATCTTATTGTATACATTCAGTATCATATCATCCTATAAATTTATATATATATCTCTATGTATATGTTACAATATTTTCCTTCTTATACATGTAGTATCATATTAGGATATTTCCCTTACCAAATCCATCCCTTCCTTGAGGTAATGTTGGCCTCAAGCTTATCCCTTTTGCAATGGTTTGCTCTAGTTTTTGCTACATTATATCTCTTTTCTAGCCCCTACTCTATTGCTTACACTACCAACATCATCCCCCCTTTTAAAATTTTCTTGTCCTTAAGACATGTAAATTGCTTTATTTTTCTAGGAGGATAGTTTTTTAAGTCTCCTTGAGGTGGGTGAAGGTTCTATCCCACTAAACTTTAAATTTTTGGAGGAGGTGATTTTGTACATTGATCTATGTTAGGAGCTTGTCTACTTTTAGCAAGGTGGTGGGAATCTAAATTTTTTGAGCTAGCCTTTGTGCATCTCTGATGAGACATGTTACATGTGCCAACCGCAAGCTTACTACCTCCCTTAATTGTCTAAATTGGCTTCATATATTCTCTTGTTGGTCTTGCACCTATTGTAAGTAAGCATGGAGTGCCTCTAGGTGGGATGTTATCTTGCCATTTGTATCCATTTTTAGCATTTGAGGAAGTCCCTACTTGAAGAATTTTTTGTTCAAGTTGATCCATTTGGATTTTGAGATTTTTGGTGAGATTAGGCCATTGTAGGAAAAAATGATATAAAGAATTAAATATCATTTTCTATATTTTTGAGTGTGTTGATGTTCTAGATTCCAACACGATATGGGAAATTATATAATTTTTCATTTCCTCATCTATTTTTTCCTTTTTGAGTTTTGTAATAATTATTAGGTAGAGGGTGGATATTTTTTTCTACATATTATGTAATAAGCCATATGCTAGAAGCTTAATTTGTACCCCCAATGGTTGAGATGAATCTCCTTGGATATGTGGAAATTTTAACTAAATGTCACTTATGACTTCCTCTAGCTAATTTGTGTTATTCATATGTTGTTTTAAGTATATATTCCCTTGTTATTTGGTGAAAAATGTCCCCAAGTTGAAACTTTTGTAAGGGGGAGACATTAGCAATATCCATCAGAGAACCAACTAGTGGAAGTTGTAACAGTTGTGGAGTGGCCAGATTTTGGACTTGCTTTTTCTATTCCAAGTGGATGAGGAAGGACTTTCTAGAGATGATTGTGATTGAAAATCCATTTCTTGATCCATTGAAGGGTTTTTGTCTCCAAAGGGGGAAGATGCAATTTCATGAAACTTTGTCTTTTCCTGCTATACTTTTGAATAAGTCATCTTAGTGGATTCCATTATCTCCTATATTTTCTTTGTAGCATCCAAATTCTTCATCATGAGATTGTCCACTCTTTTCTTTTAATGAAGCTCTCTAGCCTATATTTGTGTTATTTTATCCTTTTGTGTAGTGGTGGTTAAGGTAGTGATCTCTACTAAATATTTTTCTTTCAATTTCTCTTCCTCTTTTGCAACGTGCTCCCTTCTTTGTTGTAGGATGGTGGCCAGTTGTTGTGGAAATTGGTC
This sequence comes from Sequoia sempervirens, assembly GCA_007258455.2. NCBI lineage: Eukaryota > Viridiplantae > Streptophyta > Pinopsida > Cupressales > Cupressaceae > Sequoia > Sequoia sempervirens. Next base: position 198,236,280 of record VDFB02075321.1, read on the forward strand.
AATCATTCCATCCAATGTTTTTGGAGAGGTAACCATGTATTCAATAATTATTTCTTCAATTATACCTTTGTTTGGATCACCCACCTCATCATATAATGCCATAAATTGTTCCAATATGCCATTGAATAGAGGGTTTTATTTTAAATATCCTATAGTTTCTTTGTACTATATTTTTCTTCTTCTTGTTACTTCTCTTTTTATGGGGAAGTCTCCTTGTATACCTTCCATTTTTTGTCTTTTCCTCTATCATTCTACAGTCATCTATAGGAGTGCTTCAATGGCCTCTTCTATTGATGGCCCACTCTATGGAGTTGTAGTGGGTAATTTTCTCTTTGCCTTATCCTTTTCTTTTGAATATGTGGATGTAGCTAGAGAGGTTCCTACTTACAATATTTTTTAGCTTCGCAAGGTGAAATTCCTCTACTCTTATCATTCTTCCTTCACAAACCCCCTTTTTTCTCTTAGTTTTCCCTTCATCTTATATGCTCCTTAGTTTTATTTTTGGCCAAATTGTCCATAAAATCTTTGTAGGTTGTGAATTTATCTACATTTGGATCTTTTAGTAGTTGAAATAATGTTGTTACATATGAGTTTATTTATGCATTGCTTACTTCATAAGGTAGTTGTGATATCCATGACTTGTGAGGTTTAATTAATTCCATTAGGGTATAGTATTAGTCGACTAGGAACACAATATCCTTGATGTGTCTCTACACCACCTCATAGGAAATTTGTACCTATATTTTACAACTTCTACTGAAGGGATTTGGAGAATCCCCAATATGTGATGATGAATGATGTAGCATCCTTGAAATTTTAGACATGATCATTAATTTGGTTGGCTAGTGATCGGGATGTTTCTTAGATCTTTCTCATAAATACTAGTAGCTCATTTAGAAAATAAAATGTTTAGAAAATAATTAATGTGCCATACCTAAATTGATAGTGTGATTTATTTGCCCATTTAATTTTTATATGAGCTATTCTCATAGTACTTCATAGAGTTCAATGCATTTTTCCTCCAATATCATTTGAAATGTGACATGAATAGATGTTTTAGTGGTAGAGTCCTCCTTTTTGTGTAGTAAAATTTATATGGGATGCCCATAGTTGCATATCTTATCATCACATGTGTAATTTTAGTAATTTCCAAGCTTCGGCCATCAAATATTGCTCCTATCAACTTTGTGACTTTGGTGTTTTTGATGACCTTCTTCGGAGGTACTTCTCATTCTGCATACAACCCTATTACTACTTATATGAAATCTTTTGTAATTTGATACAATTTTTTGAGATAAATGTTCTTGCCATGGATTAGACTAAGGATTATCCAAACCCATCCCTCCTCTATTATGAAGTATGGAATGTTTTCTAGATATCTAGTTTCTTCTCTTGTACTCAATTATACTGTTGCTAATATTCTTCAATGCTAGACTTGAGTAGCATTCTTTGGAATGCTTCAAACTTAGTGTAATGAATTTATTGTTATCACCTAAAATTGCACCCTATTGAACTTGATGTTCAACACCTCAGTGTAACATGGGAAGACCTCTAAAGATGTGGGTTTCTTGTAAATAGAGGTCAACCTCCGGAGAAGGCCGGCTTCCTATGGTGTCACCTAACTATTGATCTTGTAAGGAAAAGGGAGAAGGAGAATGCATAAAAATGAAAATGAAATCCTATGGTGATGCACCAAAATGACAAGAACAATGAGACACTCGAGTTACACTTGAATACTGATGATGGATATGGTACTGCACAACAAGTTTTTGTAGATTATGCATAAGTATATCACAAATAGGTTTGACATGCACACACTTTCAAGAAGGAAAATCAGATTTTCACAAATTAAAAGCTCATGTGCAATTAAGTAAACGCAGTTTGTAACCTACATAATACTACTTTTGCAAAGAAAGGCATGCTAACACGAGGCAAAGCTATAAGGAAAAGAAATATTTCACGAAGTAGCTTGATCAATCACCTAAAAATGCACAATATTTTGCAAGAACCAGAAGGAAAATTGAACCATCAATGGTAACCAAGGTAAATTTTATATATCATGCTCCAAAATGAGTTACAAAAGTTTGCTAATATGAGAAAGGACTGTAGAAGTCACAGACTTTTGAAAAGCATAAGGAGAACTCTTTTACAAGAAGGAAAAAATGCCATATATACAAAAGTGTCGGCCCGCCTGGGCTTACAAAAATATCAGCGTTCATAAAGATCTACCCCCCTTAGATCTTTTTTATGAAGTTAATGTTGTGTCCCCACTGTCCATGTCGGTGAAGAGTTGCTCCAGGAATGGCCTTCGTGTTCACTTTTGAACTTCCTTGAAGGGTCACTTTGAATGCTCTAAAGCATTATCGTTAATGTTGATCCCCCTCTTTGTCAGTAGCGACCCCAGCTGTCATTGTGACTCACAACTTCTTCCTCCTTTTTGCCTGATTCTGACTCCAAATATTTCTGCAAGTTGATCTCTTCTGGAAACATCAAATTTTCTCTATAGTCAGCCTCCATAGAGACAACACTACTTCCTTCAAACCGATTCATCACCCTTGATCATAGAGTAGATCCATGTTGCTTTCATTCAGTTGATCTTCCTCACAAGGATAGTCACGATAGTCAAAATGCCCATGGTTCCCTCTGATTGGTTGAAAAGATGCCACGCAAGCTTCCTCGAGTGGTCAAAAGTTCTTCCTATAGAATTGCATGTCAGTGAGACACTGGTCGTGTCTCCCCGATGCGATTATGCCCTTCAGCAGTTATTGGCATAGCTAACAACTGTCGGCAAGAGTTCATATCGGGCTGTAGAAGTCATGCTGATGTCAAAAATTGTCACCCAGACTATCGTTTTCGGCCAGAGGTCTCATCGAATCCTATAACAGATCCATCGCTATCGGCAAGACACCACCAAGTCGGCGGGACTTCATAGCGAACTCCTCCATTCTTCCCGAGCTCCCTTCATTTCAGAAAGATGTTACACCGGGGCATTTTATTTCGGCAAGACCTCGCCCTGTTGGTGAGACCTTACACCGATGACGCCTTGCTTCGGCGAGAACTCTTATCGAGCTCCCTTCATTTTAGTCGGGGAAACCTCTCGTCGAGCTCACAACTTTCGTTGAGACTTCCCCATGTCGGTAGGACATCTCCCAGAGCTCATCTTATACCGAAGGCACCATCCTTTTGGTGAGGCATCATTCGGTCACCGAGACGTTATAGTGAGGCCCACCTTTTTTCCCTGTTGACATCTCCTTTCACCGACCTTTGTTAGTCGCCAAGATATCTCCCCAAGCTCCTATTTCTTCGGCGAGACCCTCGGCCTTCAGCGAGACACTACGCCAATATCAATCCCTCTCGACGAGACTCTCGCTATCGGTGAAACTTCATGTCGAAGGAAAAACCTTCAGCAAACTGAGAACACTTTGGAAGGACACTAGCAGGTCAAGAAGACCTTACACCGATGACGCCTCCCCTCGCTGAGACTCCCATCTTTTAGCAAGACCTCATGCCGAAGGAAATCCCCTTCGGCGAGACTCTACATGGTCGTCGGGACGTCGCAACGAGGCCCTTCTTTTCTTCATGATGACATTTATTTTCGTCGAGACCTCTCAGCGAATGGGAACCCTTCTCCCCGATGTTGGCCCTACGAACAACTTTCGGCGTGACTTTCGCTGGTCGGGAAGAGATAGGAAACTCATGGCAACCAAAAATTCTCAGTGATCTAAGGATTTCGAATGAATATAGCACAACAGCCAGTCGGCAAGACAACTGGAGGGTCTCAGCGACTTTATCTCTGGGGAGTTTTGTGCCGAATCTAATTGAGGCAAGGCTTCCAATAGACTTCCTTGTGAAATAGCATCAAATGAAAACCTTCCCAATGAAATCCGAAGACCTGCACGATGGGCTCAACCCTTGTGGGAGCCACATTTAATCCACGTGCCGAATTTTAAAAAAATAATTTCCCCTGATTGAGCCCGTAGGTGAAAATTGGGTAACATTTATGTTAGAGGAGCATACATGTATTTCTAGATGTCTTTTGTATATATAATGTGGGTAGGAACTTTAGAGAAATCCTCATCGAGATGCACCTCCATTTATTTGTAGGTGAACTTCTCACACTTGGATCAAGGATTCTATAGAATTTCTACTTGCATGGGTGTGGGGTAAAAATACAAAGTTGTGTCTCACTTTTATAAAGGAAACAATCAACATTGATCCAACTTTTAAACTTGAATCACTAAAAATTGGCATATATTTTTTTAATTTTGAATGATGTAAACTAATAAAATGTGTATTTTTTAGTATAAATTTTATGTTTATATTTTTCTGAAAAAAAAATTTGAATATATTTTTTTATAAATTTACACTATAACTAAGTTGTTGATCTAAAATGCTGAAAAATGAAGTTACATGAGACATCAACCTTTATATAGTAATCATTTTCCTTCAAAAAATTTGTGTGTATTAGGTGAGTGCAGGATCATGGGGGTCCAAAAAGAGGCAATATGAAAAAAAGTGGCTGATGACTTTTTTTAAATCCAAATATGATGAAATGAAAAGCATTTATTGAGAAAATTATCAGCTTTCCAAAAATATAAGATATTCCTTATTTGAAATTAAATAGATAATTATTATTGATTTTCTACATATATTTTGACTAAGTCTTGATTGATAGGCTGATTGAAAAATATCTATAATTCTTTGGATTAGATTGTCATTATTGTTTGTATCAATGTTTCAGATCACACTCTGTGATCCATCATCAAGATGAAACTTAGAGAGCATAAGGAGGAAAAATGAATAGTTGCAGACCAAGAATTGCATAAAAAGGTAGGAAAGAGGGAGGTGAGAGAAGGGTGGCACAAGTAAAAAGGCACGAAGATGGACTAAATTGATCTAAGAGCTAGAAAGAAAAAACAAGAGAAAAAACATGGAAAGATAGATCAATTAAGGGCCTAATAGGAGAGAGATTGGATAGAAAGACAAATGAACCAGAAAGAGAGGGTTCAAGAAAGCTTGAAAATAAAAGTGAGCGAGAAAATATAATTATAAATTAAAATATAAATATTTAGAAACAATAATAGCTATAATTAAAGAAAGAAAGAAAGAAAAGTTAATGAATGAAGGAAACATAAGAAACAACCATAAAATGATAATTTAAAATATTTAAAAGAGATGAGGAAAATATTTTATCCTATTCATAAAATAGTACAATTTAATATGTATGCTTATATTATGTTAACTAATATTATATTATCTATAATATTTAATATATAATATAAGCTATGCATATATAATATATAATATATGCTAAGCTATGTATATCCATAGTGTTGGCTAATGGATTTTCAACTTTTAAATTTATGATATAAATTTAAGTCTTTTTCCCAAATGAGATGCAATCAATTATCAATAGTTGAGTTAATTATTTCTATGTGAAACAATTACTCTGAATTTTTGAGAGATACAATTTCCTCTTTAGACTATTTAGACTTTCATTAAAATCCTGAAAAATATGAATTTAAAATGATGAGTTTTTTTCACTAGAAAGCAGGAAAGGCATGAATAGTCAATACTCAAAAGCTTTTAAGAATCGAGTGTAATGAATGAATATAAGAGAAAATATAAATTACTAGCACATTGACCAATAGAAATTTGATATAACTAGAAGGAAATAATCAGCTTGAAATAACATCAAAATTGAATTTAACCAAATAGATGAATATGTTCCTCATTCACATAGAAATGACATAACATATAAGGAATAAATTGAACACAAAAATTACAATTAAATTCCTATTTCATCCAAATGATATTTTATCACATGCACATAGACGTAAGAATTCTTAGTTCTGCATATCTATTCCAAAATTGTGTTGTTGTTAAGAGAGTTTCAAGTTCAACTTAATTACATAAATATCAAGTAGGCATAATCACTTCTTTAAAAATAACTACCCAATATTAAAGAAAGTCTTTTAACTTATATCATAAAGCTTATAAAAGATAATTAAGCAAATAAAATCATTTTTGGAGTAGTTTTTTTTTGGTTACTCCTTCGATTGACTAGAACATTAATGTGGCATTCCTAGCTCAATATGCATAGTAAGCCTTTACAATAGGTGGCATATCTTCATACTAAGGGATAATGACATTTTTAGCTTCAAGTTTCCAAACAACCTTTTCTCCATTGACCACCTCAAATTTTCCCATATAGATTGTAGCAAGCCTAACAAATTGGAAAAGAGCCAAGTTGATACAAGTGATCTTCTTTAGGCTTTCATCATTGAATTGTTGCTTGTTGTAGATGCTATCGATCATTCCTTTGAAACTACCCTTGAGTGTTTATTCATCCTCATCCTCGATGTTGCCTTCTTTCCTTTAAGATGAAGACTGATTCCCAAGATATTCTTCTGAATTTCATCCTTGATGGTGTTGCATTCATTTAATACTTTTCCAAATTTTAATATGCTATGTTTGACAATTAAGAGATTCCACTTTATACTCCCCTTTTGCATGACACATCTATTTTCTACAACATTTAAGAGGATATTTTCACTAACCAATGTGTTAGGGCCCAATTCCACCATCCCCTTGAGATCACCATTAGTAGTTGTCCAAATGGCCTCTTTGTGTTTAGCTGAGGTGACATCTTTATCAATTTCAACTTTCATGGATTCCCTGTCTTTACACACCTTTTTCATATTAGTAATAAATTTACCCCCCTTGTTTAGGATGTCAACAGTCCACTCCTTTGTAGCTTTCCCAAAGGCCTTATAATTATACATTTTATTTACCACTTCCTTCCCCATAGAGGATGTTGGGTCAAAATTATCCTCAACCCGAGTGATTGGTTGTGAAGTTATATAAAGCAAAAATTTCAAGCAATCAACCAAAAGCTTTACCTAGTTCTTCAATTCATCTTTGCTCTTCTTGTCCTTGGTTGTTCTCTCCAGTAACCTTGTTTTTTTTACAAATAAATTATGTACATCACCATCTCTTATGCAAGTTCCTACGTTTACTCTGGTGATATCGAAGTCATTGTTAGTAGCTTGACTTGTCTCCTTCTATATAGAGGGATGAGCCACTTCCACATACATATTTTTCGTGTTATCATACTCACATAATCTAGATGTGGTTTCTAACATTTTAGGATTTGGGGTCCTTTGTATCAATTGACCAACAAGATCCTTGTTTAGAATATTTACTTGGATTTTTTTTCTTTTATTGGACATGGTATGTTCAAGCCATGAGGTGGGAGTAGGAGTTATTGCTAACCTAGAACTAGGAGAACTGAATTGCAAAAACTCTCCTCAAAGGAGGGGTAATAGAAGGTCTATCTTTGGGAGAAGAAGGATGGGTAGGACCTACCTTAGGAGAAGTATATGTTTCCCTATGAGGAGATGATTTAGGAGAAGGAGAATTTCCCTAGGAAGTTGAAGTAGACACATTAATCATTTCTTCTTCTTCTTTGACCACTTGCTTTTCCTTATCTTACTGTAGTGGCTCAAGAGCATCTTCTCCACAAGTTCTTTCTAGTAAACTCTTCTCTGTGGGTTCATCATCATTGTCACCCTATCCTTTTGATGACATCCATTGAGCAAGGAATGTTTGCACAACTAATGATGAGGGTTCTTGGTTGCTCTCTCCCTAAGGATAAGTGTTATGTGATTTTGGAGGGGTCTGCTTCTCGACACTCTTCTTCACAATCCATTCTTGTGTTCTTTTCAATACCACTATAGACTTTTCTTCAACCATTTCAACATCCTTAATACTCCAATCAATGGGTACAATGGAATGAGTTTAAATATGATTAATAAAAATTGGATCTAGTAAATTACATTCATCATCTTCTAATCCTTGGACATCCCAATTCAATCTAAATGTGATTATTTGTCTCAAGATTAGTCTCATACAGCTTCTTTGCACCTCATACTCATTTTCATAGTCATCCCAATAGTCTTCTAAGTTCAAAATATGATTGAAACTAGGACCTAGCTGCAAATTTTCCTTGATAAAATTTTTGTTGTCAAAGGGAAATCTTCTATAATAAAATTGCATTATATATTTGACAAGATCCCTCTCAATGTTGAGGGAATCAGAAATGGTATTGTAGGAATAGTAGCTGAACCCAATAGGGAATTTCGCACCTTCTTCCTCTCATGAAATCTCTTATTTATCTCAGTAATTTGTCTACAAAATTTAATCAAACTAAACTTATTCTTTGCACATTTGGAAAGCTTAAATGGAAGGCCATAAAAACCTCCAATTTTGATATATGTAAATCTTTGGAACTATATTAAATAGCTTCCATATGTATCAATTAGTTGTATAGCATCAGGAGAGATTCTCAAAACAATGTCCACCTGAATTTCTCTAACCATTCTCATGGTAAATGCATTGTTTACCCTTCTAAAATGATGATAGCTTTTCTATAATTGCAATTTATCATAGTAGTCAAAGATTTGGACATCTTGGTCCTAAATTACAATTGGCCTAAAACTTGGCCAAGGTCTTTTGTAGGAAATTTTGTAGAACAGATAAGAAGACATGTAGAAGAATATGTTAAACGAGAAGCACAAGTGATGATTGAATGCACCTAGTTGTTGATAAGTTGTTCCCAATCCACATACTATTCACCATGAATAATGATTTACACAAATAAATACATCCACTCCTCAAAGTCATGTGCCCTCTCACTATCTTTTAACCTATGTAAGCGTACAATTATATCAAAAATTTCATCAACAAAATGATTCTTGTGCAAGTTATTAGGCAGTTGATATTTTCCTTTATTTGGTGTAGCAAACCACTCACAAGAGATTACATTCCTGTACCACCCCTTTTTCTCCAAAAATGCATAGTATGAGGAGGAAAAATCAAATTTTGCATACACTTCCCTCTTTAGAATTTTCAAGAAAGAGGCAAAAGTTTCCCTTTCAATTTTTACCACTAATTGATTATTGCTCGTTCTTACTTCCCCCATTTGAGGATTATAGTGGTTTATACACTCCAACACCAAATCAAGGCACTGAACCACCACTAGAAACACCGCTGCTCACATCAACCCACTTTTAGTTAACCACTAGGTGATGGGTGTTCGGTTTTGTTTCTCAATTCTCTCCTAGAATTTATTTAAATTTATATGCCCTAATTTTGTATCTCCAATTTCTAGGATAGTTCTAGTTAAACCACACAAATTTTTTGTAACCTTTATACTTGAATTTCATGGTGAAAGAAAACCTCAAAACATATGCACACTTTTCCATAGAGAATGGATAGATTTGTTTACGTGAGTGGTATGAAAATGTACAGTTATATTCAACTAGGGCACTATTGAATTATTCTCTAGTAAATTGTAGCTCAATAGAGGAGTATTGTACCTTTAAATTGTATTCCCAAGCTCTAAAAATCACCAACTATACCTCTAGAAATTTCACCTTCTCCAAATTGTATAAAATTGTACTTTTATGGAGGCATTAGGAAATGGCATTTGGGTTGAATTCATAAATAAAAGCCCCAATGCTAATTCTATAGTTTTTCTTGTGCTCTTTAAGGATATTAAATTCTTCCATCGACTAGAAGAAGGTGGTGTTTCACTTTTGTTACGATGAGATAAAGTCACAACACTATTTAATCTTGCTAGGTTGTTTGAACAACTACATGATATTGAAAAAACAAATCTTTTATACAAGCTAATATTGTTCAAGTTTCCTGATTATGTGGATACATATCTACGTCTTGCAATCATGCCTCAAGCTCGGAATGAGATCCAACTAAGCCTAGAATTGATTGGGGATGCACTTAAGGTGGATAAAAAATAATCAAATGATTTATCTATGCTTGGAAAAATGGATCTGAAAACAAATGACTGGCTTAAAGAAAATAAACAATTAAAGTTGCACAAAGTGAATCAGATGCAAATAATTCTTATGTTGACATTTCACTTGGAAATTGGAATTATTTTGTAGCTTTTTGCAATGAGAGGAGGGATCCAAAGGTGGAGGCACAACATCTTAAGAAGGCTAGAGAACTGTATTGTAAAGTGTTGACACAAAGACCAGGAAATGTTTATGCTACAAATGAGGTAGCCATTGTGCTAGCTGCAAGGGGTCAATTTGATATTGCAAAGGAAATTTTTACATAGCTACAGGGTGATCCCACAATACTGGTTTACAATTTTTGGCCAAACTGGACACTAAACTAATTTGTTCTAACTAAATCTTCACTTTTGGGCACCTATAGCGGCTAAACAATGAGGAAATTGAAGATGATGCAAACTAGTGATTTATGACATTTTGTCTATAGATTCTAAATATATTTTTTTCAAAATTTTTGGAATCAGATTGCACTTCTTTTTCCATCTCCTTTGAAAACTATTTTTTTTCAGTAAACACCATTTTTAAGGAGTGACCCTCACCATATAACACAACTTTTTTTCCATGAAGGATAAAATTCTATTTTTTTCGAATTTAGATTTGTAACTACGATATCTAGTGCTTCCAATTGGTTTTATAGTGTTTTATTGAATATTTTTTCCTTAATCAAGTTTTGAAGTCAAACCAATTACAATTCAGACATAGGGACTATATAACACAATTTTTTTTGTATGTATTTAAATTGTTTTGGATCAAGGACTTCAATATCTGGTGTACTCATATTTTCAAAAAAATTGATAATCTTCTATTTTTCCACATGCTTAACAAAGAGCTTGATTTTTGGTGAAAACCCACATTCACAAGAAATAAAAATATAATAATAAAATTAAATTTATTTAAAATTATAATTTTTGGGAAGCTTATAATAAGGAATACATACTTACAAAAAATAAATTTTAAATTAATTCATTTGATCCCCCAAAAGGTAAATCAAAAGTGATTTTTTATCAGCATTTTGATAGGTGTAAAGGAGACTTTGTTATAGGTATGGTTTAAAACTAGCTGGGTTCTATCCAAGGGGATTTTATCTAAGGTAGTTTGATGAAACCATCTTCAATTGGAATACTTTAAATGGAACTTTTTAAGGATTAAATCATCATATTTTCTAAAAATATGTGATTTCAACAAAAATTAGAATCTCCCAGAAATTGTAAACTAGCTTTGTGGGATCACCCTACAAGAAGTTGTAGCAGGAAACATCTTTGTTTAGATCCCTGATGTGTGGGTAAATCTAGCACATGTTTACTTTGCACAAGGATAGTTTGCGCTTGTAGTGAAAATGTATCAAAAATGTTTGAGTAAATTCTAATTTGGCATTGACACCCAAATTTTATTATATTTAGCTCGAGCACATTATGAAGTAGAACAGTGGCAAGATTATCAAAGAACATTATTAAGACTAGTAGAACATTATTAAGAGAAGTAGATTGTAATGAGCATTTAAATTTGTGTTTAATGTAATGAGGGTTTTGAATTACCTCTGAATTCACTATAGAGGGCATCCCCAAATTTGATTTTGCTATAGAGGGCCTCAGAAAACTCAAATTTGTAGTAGCAAACTTTGAATTCCTTGCCCTTGCCTGCCCTTTCAGAAGTCTTCAGGTCCTCTCTAAATCCTTATCACCCATGCAAGCAGCTGCTATAACTGATCAAAACACCTCATGCCAGGCTAACGAATGAAGTGAGTTCTACAATAAACGAACAAAGCAAGGTCAAGCAAATGAATCGAGGTCAAGCGAGATGAATGGATCTACAATGAAAGTGAATAATTGCACCAATAATTGGCTGAATTGTTTTTTTAAATTTTTGTGTACTTTAGATTTGACAACTAACTCTTTAGTCATTTTTATTTCTGTGACTAAATAATTTTTTAGTCAATGACCAAATTAGTCATTTATTTACTCATTTATAGCTAAGTTGCAAAAAATGAGTAGAATTTAGTCATTTTTAGTTGTTGTGACTAAAAGTTTGTCACCTAGTCATTTATTTGCCAAATTCTACTAGTGGATGCAAAAATACAAAGAATGTTCATTAACAACTTGCAAAAGGATTTGAGGGAAAAAGTCCTATTGATGAAATTTCTATCCTTTATAAGTTTTTGTATGATGCTTAATGACTGTAAAAATTCAGTTAGTAAGTATGATGAAGCATCTTCATCAACTCATAATTAAAATTTTGAGCTTGTACATCAAAACAATTACCAGTCATTCAAGAAGCCAAACAAGAACTTTCTAAAGATAAACCCATCCCAAAAAAGTTAGATTGAGCTTCTGATTGCTGCCATAAGTTCAACCCAATACCAATTTAGGGAAAAACATAGACAATTTACCCCACTCCCTGATTCTCTCCATTCAATTATGTTGCAAATTTTGGGTAAGAACCTAATCCACTTGCCTCCAATTTGACCTATGGATACAACCAAACCTCTACCCCCAAGTTTTAATCCAAGTGTCTTTTTTCAATATCACCACACAAATGGAAATGATACAGAACAATGCATGCATCTTAAACATCAAGTTCAAGACCGCATTGATTCTAATCACATTCAATTTGGCATTGTTAATGATAAAGGGAATAATTATGTTGCCCCACCTAACCAAAATTTTCAAATCTTTACCAATCCAATGCCAAACCATTCAACCAACTTTGTGCAAGCTTGTGATGTTAAGAAAGATGAGATGAATATTGATACACCTAGTGACATGAATAATGATTACAATAATAATGAATATGGTCTACAAACAATGGTTGGTTTTGTGGATGTGCAACCTTGTAAGGGAAAAGCTACCATACTACCCAAAATTTCTTACACTAGTGATGATACACTTAGACATGTGTCTGATGGTACTCTCTACATTATTGGTCGTATCAATAACAAACCCACACAAGGAATACTTATTGATCCCACGTGTGCACAAAATGTGATCACAGAGGAATTCTTGTTTTTGCAAGAGATTTATCAAGAGACCTATGAATAATTGAAAGCATGGATAAAAAGTCATGATGGTTTTGCTTGACCTACGATATGTTCCATCACTCTTCCTCTTAATGTTGGACCTAAAAAATTAGATGTTTCATTCTATATCATCCTGTCATCGGACCAATTTTGTGTGAAGCTAGGTTATTCGTGGCTACGCAACATGAATGTAATCATGTTGGTTATTCACAAGTGCATAAACACTATTGAATTTGACTCCATTTTCCGACGAACGTTCGTCGGTCTTTCGACAAACATTTGTCAGAAAATTGATGAATTGACGAAAAAAATTTGTCGCTATTTTTTCATCGAAATTCTGACGCCGAATTAAATGTTGAAATAACAGCGCAGATTCATCGATCGTCAGCATCATAAAATGACTCGAATGTTTGTTAGAATATCGACGAAAACTTCATGTATCCACCGACGAATTACAACGAAAATGCAATTGCAATGGCTCTTCTGAAGAGTCGAAACAACACTAGAATTTTGTCACCATTTCAACGAAATGGGCAAGGAGTTATGACGAAGTCTTCGTCGCAGCTAAGCAACTTCGTCAGACCTTTTTTGTGATTCGTCGATGGCGTTCGTCAAACTTGCGACGAAATGGGAAAGGAGTTATGACGAAGCCTTCGTCACAGCTAAGCAACTTCGTCAGACCTTTTCTGTGATTCGTTGATGGCCTTCTTCGAAATTGTGATGAAATGGGAAAGGAGTTATGAAAAAGCCTTCGTTGCAGCTATAGTAACTTCTTCGGACCTTTTCGGTGATTCGTCCATGGGTTTCGTCGAAATTGTGACAAAACAATGCAATTTTTTTTAAAAATATATTCGTTGAAATGTACCATCGCGGAGACTCTTGGTGATGACCACCGAAGCCAACCCATCGATGAGAGATCAATCATCGACACATGATAGAAAAATCACTTCGATAGTCCATGTCTTCTTGATGACTTCCGTCAGCAAGACAGATCCAATGTCACACTAATCTGACCTCTTCAGGAGTTTTGAACACTGTTGGTTATCAGCAAGACATTTTGACGGTCTCGCCGATTAAACAAGTGTCTAAGGGAAAGTAAACAAATGGAACCTATTAATTTTCTTATTTTGGGGTTCTTTAAATCATAGAATAGATACCATCTTCTTGTGTATAATGTACTTATATTCAGATTTGAATTCGAGACCAATTGTCATTGCACATTCCATTTTACTTGCACAGAGTATTCTATAAGCAATATATTGATAATTCAAAATGATTTATGGTGTTGTACAACTCTACCTATCATCACAGTTCTATTGTTCCCCCTGAGAGAATCCTGCAAAGACAATTTTACAATACCAAGTCAAATAATATGAAAAAGACTTACTTCCATACAAATTAAATGATTATTCTCACAATGGAAATTGTCTAATAACAACAACAATTCCATGAAAGGTTATCCATGCTTCATAAGAGATGACTGATCATACATACATACTACAAGATGCATAGAAAAAGCATTACACTTGAGAACAACCAAGGGCTAACAAGGGAAGGAGTTAAGAAATGTCTGGATTGAAGAGAAAATGTGTAGGGAAAATGTTGAGCAGTGTCAAGAGAACAGAAGAGAACATATTCTTGACCTAATCAAGCCTTGAACAACTTAAAAAAAAAAATACTAACACATACATGAGACATGAAATGAACTTCCAATATCTCATCTTTTTCATTAATGTAGAGGTAGGTAAAGGAGAAATAATTATAATTATAGCACTATTCATAGTCCAGTAAATTATGTTCTAATTTGTGTGCAATGGACCTCAGTTTTATCATTATACTGCCCATCTAATACCATATTTTAATCCAGGGTTCAACTATCTCAAATCTAAAGAAGCACCTTCAATTAACCATTTAAGTAAATAAGGTAATACTTTTACTTGAGAAAGATTGGGTACACTTGTAGGATTAAAGTTCTCACAATCATTAGATTTATTGGCACACAGACACAACCTCCAACATATGAAGTAATGGATGACTACAAGTTAGTGAAATGGTCCTAATAGGATGGTTTGCAAATTGATTGGTAGAAAATAAGGTTACAAACAGATCTACATGAAAAATTATGAGGACAATCTACTATAATCATCAAAATAGATGAAAAGTGCAAAGGAAAGAGCCAAGCTACATCTCTAGAGCCTAAAAAAAACACATGCAAGAAACATAAAAAAAAGAACAAACCATTTTTGGATGAATACAAAATGGTGCCTTCAGCAAGTGATTCATATGCTTTCACACCTGACAGGACATTAAGAAGATTTTAGTCTTCCTCTATGAAATTAACTACTTACAGAAAAAACCAGAAACCAATATTATATACCTCCATGTCTAGCCAAGGGTAGGTATAAGAGAAAAAAATTCCTCAATGCAATGCCGAAAAATATGAATGTGTGTGTAGGTTTGTATTACTCAAAATATCATTTCACTGCCTAAGGAAAAATACCAAAGTGATGTTTTAAATTTCAATCTTCACATAGGCTCCCTTATTGCTACACATGCATATACAAGCATTATTCGAGCTCTAAACTATTCAAATATTAAGGATTTAATTAGCTATAAGATGGAAAGTTGTTGTTTAGACATAATCCATCATCTTTTACATATCTTTATTCACTCCTAGTGCTTCAGATAAATTTGTGTAAATGAGCAAATGTGAATCTTTTATGACAAAGAAAATTCTTAAAAGGAGGGGGAGAGAGCAAAGGGTAGGGGGCAAGAGAATGCTTGAATGTATAGCAAAGTATAACATTTTGATCATTATAACAATGAAACGAATCTTAAGTTTGAAGCATTAATATCATTTACAACATTTATGATCAAGAATGAATGTAAGTAGAGAAACTTTTGCATACCTACAGATGGTACAAAATTTCATGGTTAAGTGGAAGCCTCCCATCAACAACAAGATCCAAATATCCGTGTATCTATCTCAATCGAGCCTCTAAACCCTTCAGAGCTATCAATTTTTGCACTAACTGTTATGCACAAAAGTCAAATTTTAGAGTTATGTCACTACTAAAAACAGAAGAAACAGAGCTTTGAAACCAAATCCACACACAACACAATGTGGTATTCATACAAAGCCATACAAACAAACTAAGCTTAAAACATTGGAATGGAAACAACTTCAAATTATGATGCAGAGCATGGATTTCTGCCACCATAGTGGAAAGAAATGGTGCAGAAGCAACTTTCCTAATGTCAAATCCACAGGGAAGTAAGCAGACAGTACTTTATTTTTTCTAATTACAATCTTTCTTTCTTTTATGAAAAAGTGGGGTAAAACTTTTATTGAATCAACCAGCAAAGTACAAACAGCAAGGGCCACAAGCCCAGAAGAGAAAACAACAAGAACATAAAAAAGCCCCCAAAAGGGGAAAAACTAATCATCCATATCTTTCTTGACCAAGCTCTAAAGATCCTGAGCACATTCCAGAGGCAGGTGAGCCCAGGCTCCTGCTCTCCATCCCTCTCCACGATCTGAAGCCCACTTAGCCAGGCAATCCGCAGTCGCATTCCACTTGCGAGGAACATAGCAGAAATAGAATGCAGCCAAAGAAGTACTCAGCCTAAGAATTTGTCTACCCACCACAGCAAGATGCCAATCCACCTCTTCCATCCGTTGCAAATTCAACATATCCACCACCACCTGGGAGTTAGACTCACAAATAATCTTGCTCCACCCCAGAGCACATCCTCTTTCAAGAGCCAAGAGGACAGCAAGCGCTTCCATGTAATTATTGGTCTATAGCCCCTTATATTCAGAGAAGAAGAAGATAACCTTACTAGAGCTATCCCTACAAATTCCTCCAACCCCAGCATGCCCAGGATTCCCCCTGGAAGACCCATTAGTATTGATCTTGAGAGTCCCTAGAGGGGGGCGAAGACCACTTTCCATCCCTACAAACCTTCCTTTTACCTCGTCGACTTCTAATCTGTTGTTTCTCACCAAGAGCATCACTTGAACCAGCACTCGAAATATTCAACTTTTGAACCACTCGCACATCTCCAGGATCAATATCCTCAAAGAGGTCACACTTCGCAGCAAGAGTCTCCTAAAGCATACTTATTACTTCCAACCACACCTGGTGCACCCTCTTCCACTTATCCTGGAAAATCCTACGGTTCCTTTCCAACCACACCTGCCAGATAATAAATCCTAGACCAATATCCCAAGCTACCTCAAAAAAGGAAGTCTTAGAAGGGGGTCTACCAAGACTATTGCAAAATTCAACCAGAGAATTAGCATGAATACAAGCACGCTCCCAAGCTTCCCACCACCAGTGCCAAATAACCCTAGTGAAAGAACAATGGAAAAAGAGGTGCGAACTATTTTCTTCACCTTGCTTGCATAAAGTACAGATAGAAGGCCCATGAAAACCCCTCTTCTGGAGATTCTCCCAGGTAATACATTTATTCTACACCACAAGCCATAAGAAAAAATTACACTTGGGCCAAGCAGATTTTTTCCAAACCTGCTTCCACCAAGAGATGTCCATCCTATCAAAATTTTGTCTTTCCAACTCTTGATACCTAGAAGCAACTGAAAACTTTCCTTTCAGATTGGGTCCCCAAGCAAGGGTATCAGCTTCTCTTAAAGAGTTACACACTCTACCTGCAAGAATCCCAACAAGAATTTGTCGATCGCCCTCAGAACCCCCTGGAGGCCAGTCCTGAGGTTCTTTCCATTTGGCTACCTCGCCATGACCCGCCCTTAAAATCACCTTAAAATCCTCAACTTTACTCTAGCCTGCTGCAAGAAAGCTATCACAAAGAGGCTTCAGATGGGGGTATTGAGACAAGATAGGAGGGAACCCATCCCATGAATCCTCCCAAAATAGGGCATATGAACCACTATTACAAATCCAGAAAAGACCCTTTTTAACTAAATGCGCTCCTTTCTTCAAGGTCTCCCAAATCATGGACCCCTTTCCTGTCAAATTGTACCTCGGTACATCTTTCCCATTCACCCCACCAAGATGCTTAACATTAAGAATTTTAGCCCATCCTTGATCCTGACTTATGCACCATCTCCAAAATAGCTTACTTGCGAGAACCCTACCATTCAAGCTTATTTTTTGCAAACCAAGGCCACCATCCTACTTAGATCTACAAACACAGTCCCATTTGACCAGACTCTACTTGGAGGACAGCAAATTACCAGTCCATAAAAATTGCCTAGAAAGGGCATCAAAATCCTTAATGAAGCCAGCAGGGGCTGACTATATAAGACACCTGTAGATAGGAAGAGCTTGAACCATAGACTTCAAAAGAGTCATTCTACCAGTAGTTGAAAGCCACCTGTGGGTCCAATGACTTACCTTGCTCTGAAGTTTGTCCAAAATCTCCTGCCACACAGCCCTAGGCAACCTTTGGTCTGAAAGAGGGATTCCAAGATACACAAAAGGAAGAGTTCCAATTTGAAACCTCGGGATCTGAGCAATCCGAGCTTGGATAGGAGTAGGGGTATTGAAGAAAAAAATATGAGACTTTTCTTCACTAATCTTCTGGCCTAAGGCTTTCACATAAATATCGAGAGCTCTTTGGAAACTAGTTGCCTCTTGAATTCTACCAGCCCCCATCAAAGACGTATCATCCACAAATTGGAGGTGGGAAGAAGGAGGGATTCCATGCCCCCACTTCCAACCTTGAATCAATCCCTACCTAACCTGAGACTTGAGAAATCTTCCCAGACCTTCTGCCATCAGGATGAATAAGTAAGGGGATAGAGGGTCCCCTTGCCTAAGGCCTCTAGTCGTAGCAAATAAGTCAGTAGGTTCTCTATTGATCAAGACCGCAAAAGAGGGTGAAGTAATGCAACTCATTACCCAACTAACCCACTCCTTTCCAAAACCAAAGGCTTGTAGAACTTTTTGTAGAAAACTCCATCTGACCCTATCATAAGCTTTGGCCATGTCCAACTTTATGAACATGGCTTTCTCCTTAGAGGTAGCCATTGAGTGCACAACTTCTGCTGCTATGATAACTCCATCCAAAATCTGTCTTCCTATAACAAAACCCCCTTGCTCCTCAGAGATCAGGTTACTGAGCCATGGCTTTAATCATTCAGCTATCACTTTTGTAATTATTTTATACATCACATTGCACAAAGCAATAGGTCTAAAGGAGTTAAGGGAGTTAGCTCCTTCCTTTTTTGGGATGAGAGTAAGGAAAGTTGCATTCAAATCCTTAAGCATTTTCTTATTGCTAAAAGATTATTGCACCACTTCAAAGAGGTCCATCTTGACTATATCCCAAAAAACTTGAAAGAACTCTATAGGAAAACCATCTAGTCCCGGGGCTTTACCCTTTTTCATTTGAAACACCACTGCTTCTATCTCAGATAGAGAAACAGGCTTAATGAGAGCCTCATTCATTTCAAGAGTGACAATGGGGGGAATGCAGTCAAGAACCAAATCCTCCTCAACCCTAGCAGGATCCGAGTCTTCTGAGAATAAATTCCCAAAAAAACTAGTAGCCTCCAGAGCAATCTCCATATGAGAGAAGACCAACGACCCTTCAGCCGTCATGAGAGAATTGAGAACACTCCCATGTCTTCTATCCTTAACAGTGTTGTGGAAGAACTTAGTGTTTCTGTCCCCTTCCTAGAGCCAATCAATCCTAGCTTTTTGTTTCCAATAAATCTCCTCCCGTAGCTCCCATTCCTCCAAATATTTTAGTGCCATAGCTTCTTCTCTATATAGCCCATCAGATAAGCCCTACTCTCAGATATGACGAGTAATATTATCAACCCTCAGCTGTGCTTCATGCTTTGCGACAAAGAGGTTTCCAAAGCACTCCCTATTCCACCTTTTCAACTTGAACTTAACATACTGCAATTGCTTGACAAAGGAAAACATAGATGTGCCATAAGCAGGTTTCCCTTCCCTCCACCAGGAAAACATATGATCCTGAAGAGAAGCATCCCTCAGCCACATAAGCTGAAACTTAAAAGTAGGATTCTTTGTCATTTGGAACTTAGCAGCAGTCAAAAGAATTGGCCAGTGATCTGAACCTCTCCAGTCCAAAATCTCTGATCTAGTACTCCAACTATCTGCCATCCAGAAGCAGGATACCATAAATCTATCTAACCTTTCCGCTATCGCCTCCGCCCCACATCTCCTATTATTCCAGGTGAACAAGCCATTGGAGGGTGTAATATCCACCACCCTCAACCTTTCAATATTACTCCTCAAAAGGCCCGCAAAAGGGTCGAGCCTGGGATTACCTCCCCATTTCTCCTCTAAGCTTAAAATTGCATTAAAGTCTCCTACCAAAATCCAAGGGAACAAAGGAGCAAGAGAGCGGACATATCCTATATGTGACCAAAGCAAATTTTTTCCCACAAAATCAATCGGGGCATAAACATTAGTGAAAAGAAGAATCTCACCAGTTTCGCAACACGTGGCCACCAAGGAAATAGAAGATCTACTAGAAACACACCAAAGTGGGACCAACTTGCGAGGATCCCATAAAAGAGCCAAGCCCCCAGAACATCCTTGCGCACCAATGCATTGACAAAGACATCTAGGCCAAATCTTAGCAGCCGTGTAGAACATCCTCTCAATAGATAGCTTAGTTTCCTAAATAAAAACCACCGCAGGCGAATGAGACTTAATCAACTCCCGAATAGCCTTTTTTCTAGGGATGCTATTCAACCCCTTTACATTCCATGAAAGAACAATCATTTCTGAGATAGAGGGAAATGAGAATCAATGGTCTTCACAGAACTAGACTCCACTAAAGTCTCACCCACTAACTTCACCTTCTCCTGGTCTTTCTTCCTCCCCACCTTAAGAGGCTTCTCTGAAACATCTTTTCTAATGGTCTTTTGATGAATGCCTAAAACAAAAGGGGAACCCCTTCCTTTGCTCTCCTCCTTCCGATCTTTCCCAGTGCTAGACTTGAAATGGGGAGGAGCAGAAGCCTCTGACAATTCCTTGTCTCCACTGGCTCCCAAGTCCTCCCTATGCCCCACAAAAGTATTTATGTCCATCTGAACCCCAAGTACTCCCTCCTATGGACCAACTTGAGTGATGTTCGCATCCCCACCAATTTCCCCTGCCTCCAAAAGATCTTGGCCAGCAAGCATATTAGCAATAGTTCCATCAAACTGTTTCAGGTCATCTAACACATCAAACCTATTGAAAACCTCATCTGTTTGTCTATCCTTAAAGGTCCTCTTTTGACCCCGACCCTTATTACGACCTTTGACAGGAATGAAGCCCTCCTTGTCCTCCTCATGGGGGCTTTCCTTTTGTCTTGGTTAGGAGTTGCACTAGCCGACCCCACTTTTGAATCCTCTGTAGGCTTTGATTTGGGACACATCCTCTGCAAATGTCCATATTCATGAAAAAATCGACAATGAAACGGTAGTGTTTCATAATCAAGTTGTTGAATCCATGAACTTGATCCCAACCAAATTTCTATAGAATTAGGCAAGGGCTTATTCAAGTCAATTTCTACACATACCCGAGCATAGGTAATTACTTTCTTTTCCATAGTCAGTCTTGAACGACCAACTGGTTTTCCAAGCTGGCTTGTAACTAAGCTGAAAATGTCCTCTCTCCAGAATTCCAAAGGAAGCCATGGTAACCGTACCCAAACCAGAACTCGTGAAGGAAGTTCATCTGTAGGATTGAACCCCACATGCCAAGGCTTAATGAAAAGACCCACTTGATTGTAGAAATAAGGTCCTCCTTCAAATACTTTATTCCTGTCCGACATGCAAGAAAAAACTACTTGAAAATAGCTGTTGGCTGCCAACATTACATCCATATCACCCTCTGGAGACCAAGTTCGTCAAGCCCACGATTCCAGAAAAGGAAAAGACACTCGAATCCCTAGAAACTTACAGATCAAAGCATGTTTTGATAGATAGTTGATATCATCCACAACCGCTTCTGGCTGAATCTCAACGATCAACCGAATGTCACTCTTAGCAAGACACCCATTCACCTTTGTAGGTCGATAGCCTCCAGAAAAATATGAGGCCTCTCCCATTCCTGATCCCGTCTCACCATAAATTGGATTCTCATGCAAAGGAATGGATGGACTGCAACCCGCCACCGAATCCTTAAAGGATAAACTTATCCTGCTCGAAGAAACCCCTCTTGGAGCCATACAAGGTCCCACACAAAAACCCCGAAGGGGAGCCACAACCAAATCGCAGTAGAGGAGAACAACAACAAAGAAGAAAAAACTCCCCACGCCCTAGCCAAGAGCATAGCACCCTAAACAAGCCATCCACAGACCCCCCAAACAACCACACACCAGCCCCTGCTACAGGTCGCGCGCCCAAAATCTCAAAAGAAGAATACACCCCCTAAAAACGCAAAGGAAGACCCCCCCAGGCAGAAGAAAACGCAGAGAAAATGGATCTACAAAAAATAGGAACATGCACGCATCCTCCTTAGCATGCAGCTCGGGCCGGGAAGGCCTCAAGTGCCTGCACCAGAGCTCGTGCGTTCGCCATCAGCCTTCTAATTACAATCTAATTAAGACACACACGAAAGAATTACAGAAACAGAGAAGATACTCAAAGACAACTAACAACAGATTTACGTGGGAAACCCTTTTAGGAAAAAACCCACCACACCAAGCTAAAACTCTTTGTATTATAGTAACAACATATTACATACAAATCAGAGATATAACTCTCTGGTGTTAGTCACAGTAGCTTACTCACTGTTTATCAGTTACAGACAATGCTCTCATTAATCCGATCTTACTCATCATAATTTCAAATCAGAATCGATCCTTTAAATCTTAACACATTCTGATTTTTTCCTTATGTTCATCCTTATCCGCCAATGCTCCATTGAAGAAAGTTTCAATGGTTTTTTCATATTTTTCTTTGCATGCAGTTTTTCCAGTGATGCAACTGATGCAAAAAACCAACCGTCATCTGTTTGAAAAACTGCTTCCTCTGATTGGTCCAGCGGGATGCCACATAGGATGGTCACACAGTTAAAGGCGATCAAACTTTGTTGGCATATCGGTGAGACACCAATAGTGTCTCACCGATGCCACAAAGTCTTCATATCGATATCGCCATAGCTTCCACGAGTTGTCAAGACGTTTTACCGATGCTCACAAAGCATATCGATTTCCACTTTGCCATCGGAAAGACTTCCCATTTGCCAAAAGGTTTTGTCGAGTCTCCTCAGGTTTCACCAAAGCATCTGACAGTCGGCAAGACATTCGTCTTTCGCCGAGACTTCATACCGAGCTCATCCAAGTCTTACCGAGTCAGCAAGACTTAAGTCTTTCGCTAAGACCTTACACAGGCCGAACATGTCACACTAAAGCATTGAAGAGTCGGCGAGACTTATCATCTTCGCCAAGACCTTATACCGAGGTCTTAAGTCATCCCGAGCACTGCAATCACCAATCGTCAAGACTTATGTCTTTCGCCGAGACCACATACCGAGCGCCCATGTCTTGCCGAGTCGGCAAGACATTTGACTTCACCAAGACGTTTTGTCGAGTGTTGAGAGCTACACCGATGACTATCGGCGTGACTTATTTAAGTCGCCAAGACTTCTCAGCGAAGTCTTTTGTCACCGCGAATAAACCAAGAGAATACTCCCTTCGGCGAGACTTACCTTCTTCGATGAGACCTCTCCCCGATGATCCGTGTGTGTTAGCCCGATAGCCATAAGCTATCGGTGAGACTTACACCATTCACTGGGACATCTCACCAAAGCCCTAGAGATAGCTTGATAAGATCAACTGTCACCCAGAGTTCTACCAATCGCCAAAAGGTCACGCCGAACACAGAGAGTCATAGCGATAGTCATTTTTAGCAAGACATCAACTCTGTCTTGGTGACATGAACCTGTCAAGCAGATTTAGAACAGTTAGTCGCCTAGACATGAACAATGTCACAACGACTTTTCCCTTCAGGAGTTCCATGTCAGTAAGGATTGAGGCACATATTCCAACAAGCTCCCACTTGACGAAGATCTTACTGACACCTCCAGAGCATAATAAAACTACTAAAATTCATGGGCCAAGAGGCCCATCGAACTGGCACACCACCTGAACTTGTTTGTGCTCACAGGATTCATCAATGCATCTGCAACATTCTCCAGAGTATCCACTTTCTCCAAAGAGACCTTTCCATCCTCCACCATATCTTGTACAAAGTGATACTGTACATCTATATGTTTTGTCCTGGCATGAAAAGTAGGATTCTTTGCCAAACATATAGCACTCTAGTTGTCATAGTAAATAGTAATTTTTCCTGCATCAAAACCAATGTTAGAACACAACGTTTTAACCAGATTTCTTTTTTACAGGCATGTGTAGCTGCCATGTATTTTGCCTCTGTAGTGGACAAAGTGACTACAGCCTGCCGCTTGCTCATCCAACTCACTGCACCACCATTCATCATGAAAACATATCCACTGGTGGATCTTCTGCTGTCAATGTCCCCTGCCCAATCAGAATCTAGATAACCTTGAATGTTGAGAGTCTTATGTGATTCAACCAAGTTACCATGGTAACACAAAGCATAGTCTGAAGTTCCCTTCAGATATCTAAACACTCTCTTCACATCATCCCAATGTGTTCTTCCAGGATTTTCCATAAAACGACTAAGAACTCCCACTGCTTGGGCAATGTCTGGCCTTGTACAAACCATAGCATACATAAGGCTTCCAACTACACTTGCATAAGACACACTGGTCATTTCCTCCATCTCAGAAGGAGATTTTGGACAATCCTCAACAGATAACTTCATTCCCTGCATAACTGGAACAACTAGCTGTTTTCAATTAGTCATACAAAATCTCTCTAGAACAGTCATGATGTACTTACTTTGACTGAGCCAAAGTTTTCTATTTTTCCTGTCCCTGGTTATTTCCATTCCTAGAATATACCCTGCTGCACCAAAATCTTTCATTTCAAACTTTGCAGATAGCTAAGACTTAAGATCAGAAATCATTAGCTTACTATTGCCTATGAACAACATATCATCAACATAGAGTGCAATAATAAGTACTTGATCACTTTCAGCTTTATAATATACACAGTGATCACATTTTGATCTTACAAATCCTAATGGCAAAACGAAAGTGTCAAATTTCTAATAGCACATCCTAGGAGACTATTTTAAACCATACAGAGATTTCTTTAACTTGCAAACCAGTCTTTCTTTACCTTTTTCCACAAAATGCTCCGGCTGGGACATAAATTTCTTCTTCAAGATCACCATAAAGAAATGTTGTCTTCACATCCATCTGCTCAATTTCTAATTCATACGCAGCTGCAAGTGACAAGAGAAATCTAATAGATGTCAGCTTAGCTACAGGAGAAAATATTTCTCCATAATCAATTCCCTCTACCTGGGAATAGCCTTTCGCAACCAGCCTTGCTTTATATTTTTCCACACTGCCGTCTAGACCTATTTTCTTTTTAAACACCCATTTGTAGCCCACAACTTTTCTGCCTTTAGGCAATGGCACCAAACTCCAGGTATCATTCTTGTCTAATGATTCCATTTCTTCATTCATGGCTTCCGACCAAGAGTTCGAATCAGACATTTTAAATGCCTCTTTCACAGTCCTAGGTTCATCAGTTCTAGAAATTAAAGCATAGACACAAGTAGATTCTATTAAAGAAAACCCATACCTATCAGGTTGCTTTCTTTCATGAGTTGACCTCCTCACAGGTTGAGGCTGAGGTGGTTCTTCATCTTTATTAGAACTTTCAGAGCTACTGGAGCTCTCCTCAGTATCAGGCACATTTTTATTTTTCAATTCCTCTTTATCTGGTGTTGGAGGAATTGCTGCTACAGCCTTTTCATTTTTTGATTTCTTATCTGACTGCAGATCCAAAGTAGAAGGTTTCAGCTCACGAAAGATAATGCTTCTGCTGTGCAAAACCTTCTCAGTCTTAGGATTCCAAAGCTTGTATCCTTTTATGCCAGCACTATAGCCAATAAAAATACACTTTACAACTTTGTTTTCCAACTTGGATCTTTTTTCAAATGACACATATGCATATGCCTCACAGCCAAAGACACGAATATGTCTAAGAGAGGGCTTCTTTCCAGACCATGCTTCCAAAGGTTTCTTCTCAACAAGAGCAGAGTTAGGAGAGCGATTTACCAAGTAACATGTTGTAGAGACTACTTCAGCCCAGAACTTCTCCTCCAAGCTAGCACTACTCAGCATACTTCGTGCTCTTTCCATTATTGTCCTATTGAACCAATCAACAACTCCATTTTGTTGTGGAGTGTAAGGTGTAGTCTTGTGCCTTTTGATCCCATGATCTTTACAGTACCTTTCAAATTCATCTGAATAGAACTCACTGCCATTGTCAGTCCTTAAACATTTTATTTTTCTAGCAATCTGATTTTCTACAAGGTTTTTAAATTCCTTAAACCTACTGAACACTTCTGATTTACTTTTCAGAAAATATACAAATGCTCTTCTTGAATAATTATCAATAAACGATACATAGTATCTTGATTTAGACAAAGGAGGAACATTCACTGGACCAAACACATCAAAATGTATATAATCAAGCAAACTAGAAGTTTTGTGAGGACTGGAATAAAATGAAATACGGTGCTACTTTCCATATATGCAATGTTCGCAAAAATCAAACTCAAGGTTACAATCTTCAAGCCCTTCTACCAGGTTTTTATTTTTCAAGGTTTTTAAACCATTCTCACCAATGTGGCCTAGCCTATGATGCCAGATCATAGTCTTCTCTGCTGGAAGTTTAATCTCCATGGAGTTTACACTATCAAGAACATTTTCCTTCTTTTCTCCGTGAGCAGCCTTAAGTGACTTTGCAGAGACACTGTTTCATTGGACAACTAGTGCATCCAACTTGTACAGAGTACCAATTCGAGCACCCCTGGCCAGCACCATAGATTCTCTAGTCATCTTGCAGCCATTTCTAGAGAACGTGACCTGCACTCCGATATCATTCAGCTTACTTACAAAAAGTAGATTTCGAGCCAGACCTGGTATATGCATCACATCATTGATTCCCTTCACTCTTCCATCAGGGAATTGAATTCTGACTCTTCCACGACCAAAAATTTCCAAAGATGAATCACTTGCCAAATACACCTTTCCACCATTATATTATTCATTCTTCGTGAACCATTCTCTATGAGATGTCATGTGGAAAGATGCTCCAGAATCAATCAGCCAGACATCATCTGAT
This sequence comes from Sequoia sempervirens, assembly GCA_007258455.2. Classification (NCBI taxonomy): domain Eukaryota; kingdom Viridiplantae; phylum Streptophyta; class Pinopsida; order Cupressales; family Cupressaceae; genus Sequoia; species Sequoia sempervirens. Next base: position 198,263,415 of record VDFB02075321.1, read on the forward strand.
GCCCGTGTAGCCAAAGCTGCAATGAAGGCGTCTGCATCACTATGAGAAGAATCATTTCCATAAGAGTTCTTCTTTTTCTCCTCCTTGCAATCCTTTCGGACATGACCAAGTTACCCATAGTTCCAACACTTCACCTTTGACTTCTTGCCAGGAGACTTTGATCTCCCTTCTGATTTTGATCTGGACTTCTTGTCCTTCTTCTTGCCTTTCTCCTTTGGTCTACCTCTAACAGCCAGAGCCTCCTTTGTCATCTCAGAAGATTTTCTTTTCATTTCTTCTGATAACAGAGAACCAACAACATCTTCCATCTTGAATGTGGATGTTGTACTCCCAATGGCCATCACTAGATGATCCCAAGAATCAAGCAGAGAACACAGCAATAGCATGCAACGATCTTCATCTTCAATCTTCACACCAACAGATGTCAACTAAGCAATCAACATGTTGAAGAATTTAAGTGATTAGTAATAGACCCTCCTTCCTGCATTCTCAAAGAGTACAACTTCTTCCTCAAGAACAGCTTGTTCACCAAGGACTTGCCTTGATAAATAGATTCTAATCTTTTCCACAAGGAAGATGTAGTCTTTTCTTCATGTACATTCAGAAGAACAAAATCTGCTAAACAGAGCCTTATCAACCCTTTTTATTTTCTATCTAATAGATCCCAATATTCTTGCTTCATGCCTTGAGGCATAGTTCCAGACACAGCAAGCCACAGATCACGATCCACTAACAGATCTTCCATCTTGAGTTTCCACAGCTCAAAATTGCTACCATTGAATTTCTCTATCTCCATCTTTCTGGATGTGCTTTCCATCTTAATCTGTAATTAAATTAACAGACCTCTACCAAAACTCCCACTGGAAAAGGATTGACACAAAAAACCCAACCCACTCACAAGGACAACACAACTGGCCAGGCTCTGATACCACTTGTAAGGAAAGAAACGACGCAGAAACAACTTTCCTAACGTCAAATCCACAGGGAAGTAAGCTGACAGTACTTTAATTTTTCTAATTACAATCTAATTAAGACACACATGAAAGAATTACAGAAACAAAGAAGATACTCAAAGACAACTAACGACAGATTTACGCAGGAAACCCTTTCGGGAAAAAAACCCACCACACCAAGCTAAAACTCTTTGTATTACAGTAACAACAGATTACATAAAAATTAGAGATACAACTCTCTAGTGTTAGTCACCATAGCTTTACTCACTATTTATCAGTTACAGATAATGCTCTCATTAATCTGATCTTACTCATCGTAATTTCAAATCAAAATCGATCCTTTAAATCTTAACACATTCTGATTTTTTCCTTTTGTTCATCCTTATCTGCCAATGCTCCATCGAAGAAAGTTTCCATGCCTTTTCAGATTTTTCCTTGCATGCAGTTTTTCCAATGATGCAACTGATGCAAAAAACCAACTGTCATCCGTTTGAAAAACTGCTTCCTTTGATTGGTCCAGCGGGATGCCACATAGGATGGTCACACGGTCAAAGGCAATCAAACTTTGTTGGCATATCGGTGAGACACTAACAGTGTCTCCCCAATGCCACAAAGTCTTCATATCAATATCTCCATAGCTTCCACGAGTCATCAAGACATTTTACCGATGCTCACAAAGCATATCGATTTCCACTTTGCCATCGGCAAGACTTCCCATTCGCCAAAAGGTTTCATCGAGTCTCCTCAAGTTTCACCAAAGCATCTGACAGTCAGCAAAACATTCGTCTTTCGCCGAGACTTCATACTGAGCTCATCCAAGTCTTACCAAGTCGGCAAGACTTAAGTCTTTCGCTAAGACCTTACACCAGCCAAACATGTCACACCGAAGCATTGAAGAGTCGGCGAGACTTATCGTCTTCTCCAAGACCTTATACCGAGGTCTTAAGTCATCCCGAGCACTGCAATCACTAGTCGGCAAGAATTATGTCTTTCGCCGAGACCACATACCGAGCGCCCATGTCTTGTCGAGTCGGCAAGACATTTGACTTCACCAAGACGATTTGTCAAATGTGGAGAGCTACATCGATGACTATCAGCGTGACTTATTCAAGTCGCCAAGACTTCTCAGCAAATTCTTTTGTCACCGTGAATGAACCAAGAGAATACTCCCCTTGGTGAGACTTACCTTCTTCGATGAGACCTCTCCCCGATGATTCGTGTGTGTTAGCCCGATAGCCATAAGCTATCAGTGAGACTTACACCATTCGCTGGGACATCTCACCGAATCCCTAGAGATAGCCCGATAAGATCAACTATCGCCCAGAGTTCTACCGATCGCCAAAAGGTCACGGCGAACACAAAGAGTCACAACGATAGTCATTTTCGGCAGGACATCAACTCTATCTTGGCGACATGAACCTGTCAAGCAGATTTAGAACAGTTAGTCGCCCAGACATGAACAATGTCACATCAACTTTTCCCTTCAGGAGTTCCATATCAGTAAGGATTGAGGCACATATTCCAACAAGTGAGAGAGAGACCTAAGAGAGGGAGAGGGGGTAGGAGGGAGAGACTTGAGATAGAGTGACTGAGTGAGTGAGTGAGAGAGAGATAGACCTAAGAGAGGGAGTGGTTCTAGGAGGGAGAGACTTTTTAGAGAGAGAGGGAGGGAGTGGGAGAGAGATAGAGAGTGCGTAGAGGTTTAAGGGTAGAGGGGAGGGAGATAAGAGTGAGTGAG
>VDFB02075321.1:198266205-198404288 GCA_007258455.2 Sequoia sempervirens
TAAGGCTCTTTGTTTCTATTATTCGACCCATTTTGTATTTTCACATGCCTCCCAATCACCTGCAATACAAAATTGACAAAATCATGCAAGCTCCCTTTTCCATATTGTCCATGTGTTTACACTCAAACTCTTAAACGAATGCCATTTTGCAGATCCATTAATTGTTTCACAATCTTGTCAAGTAAAAATATCATTTTCTTCAACTAACCAAAAGAAGCATTGAATTATTGAGCTCTCACTTGTTCTTGTAGATAATTTGGTATTGCACCAATCTACAATCGCATGTGAATCTCTGAATTTCGCAGCATCCTCAAATTTTAGTTGCTCTCTAGCAAGAGCTCTTTTGACACATACACCTACTCCATCGTGTTCTCCTTTAGCATGTCCAACTTTAAAAAAAATCCACATGTGTTGGATATTATTTTCCTTATGAAGTCTACATAACCAATAAAACATTCTAGCATTCTTGAATTGACCCATGCAATTATTTGACCATATGAGATATTCTCTCATTTGAATTCCTCTCTCTTTTAAATTTTTATAAAATATATCAAAACAATATTGAAAAAACTCAGATTCAAATGTAATCGATTATCACTTACATAAAAATGGTACCCTCTCAAAAAAATTCTATTATCTTCTCTACTAGCATCTGCATGTCTATATACAATATGAACAAATATAGCTACTTGCACTGAATTATAATATTGTGATTGAGTTTCTTCTTGTGGAGCAAGAGTATAATGGGTAAAAGCACAAAGTTGTGTCACATTTTATAAAGGAAACGACCAACACTGATCCAACTTTAAAACTTGAGTCACTAAAAAGTGGCATAGAGTTTTGAATTTTGAAATGATGTAAACTAGTAAAATATGTATTTTTTAGTATATTTTATGTTTTTATTTCAAGAAACAATTAAAAATTATTTTAAACTAGTTTTTAAAAAATTAACACTATAATTTAATTGTTGATAAAATGCTGAAAAATGAAGTTACATGAGACGTCAAACTTTTTATAGTAATTATTTTTTTTCTTTCAAATTTTTTGTGTGTATTTATAACTTGAAATTTTAGTGCATGGATATATTTTTTCCAATTTTGATAAATATATATGTTTTTAAATAAATATTAAAATGTGCATGAATCAAAAAACAATTGTTTCCATCAAATTTCAATTTTCATTTTAAATAGTTATCTAAAATGGAAAAAAAATATATCATCTTGAAAGAGATTTTGTTATTTAGTGCATCATATTTTTTTCAAATTTTTTATTAAGTTTTAGTATTTTTCCTTGGCATGGTAATCAACCTAATATTTTGTGTTGATAACCTACTTTTAGTAAAAATAAAAAATAAAATATAAATAATAAGTAAACTATTAAAATAAATATATTTTTGAAAACTACACTTATGGATCTACAAAAGGGTATTTTTTATATTTTTAAAAAAATGTGATTTACATTAGTAGGAGTTATTGAAACTTCAAGTTTTTCAAATAATTTTATTTTTTTGGTAAATTGGACTCAAAGTGGCGCTCCATATATTTTTAGCCAACAATTTTAGTTGAGAAAGCTATGGAAGTATCTAACTTAGCTAGAATGAATCTTACTAGATCATATGTTTGACCAAAATTGATTTTTAGTTAGAAATACTTAAATTAAGTTGTGTTGATAAGTTGGCTGAAAGTGTGACACAACTTTGTGCTTTTACCCTAATTTGCATATTCACCATCTCCACATTTGCATCATCTACATTCATCTCATCCTTCATGGTTTCCTCTTCAACATTCATGGAACTAGATGCTTCCAATTTTTTTATTTGATGAATCCTTTCTCTTTTGTCCCTTTGTCTTTTTGCCTCCATTTCTCTATTTACTTGAATTTCTTTGAGTGTCATTAACTTTCTACATTTTTTTCTTTGCGTTTTTTTTTCCCATGGTTACCAAACCCTTTTTGATAACAAAACAAATAATTCTTAACCTATTTTCAAATTGTTATCTCCTTCAAATATTCAAATAAAACTATATAGTATGAAGATCATTTCATCTACAAACTTTGAAGTACAAAAACATCATGAATACATCCAAAAGTTCTCTTTTTCCAAATCTTCTTGTAAAATGTTCTTGTACTTGATTCCATTTCAGAAAATTCAACCTGCACTTGTCTCTTCCAACAATTTGAATAGAATATGCCCTATTAAGAGATTGCACAAGACAACATTGTAATAAAAAATGTAGAAAATGGTGCTTTCGGACTATATCACAGAAAATGAATGTTGCAAAAAAAATGAGCTCTATCAGTATTTTCCAAATTGGGAAAAAAAACTAAATAAGAAACGTGTACACTAAAACACGTATGCGTTCTATTTTAGGAACGTGTACGCGTTACCTTTACCCAATGGGTAAATAGGTAACATGTACATGTTATATAACACGTATGGGTTCTATTTTAATAACACATATGCGTTTTAATAATGCGTACACGTTATTAAGAATTTGAATCTCCAACCCACATGCAACCTCAATTTTAGGCTTGGGAAAGGCTTGGCAACCCGTCCCTTAGCTTTTGACCTGCAACTAAAAAACTAAGGCAAATGTTCAACTTTGGCAATATGGCTGATGGACTTTTTTTTTGAATCAATCTATGAAATTAAAACCCATTAGAGAACATGATGTCTAGTTTCCAAATATATAATTTTTTATTAATATTGGATTATATTTGTTATTTTTTAATTAATTTCTAAGCAAACTAGTCCATAAACGTGTAATATCAAGTTTTTTTGTATTTTAATAAAAAAATTTGGTTAAGTTTCTTGTAAAAAAATTATATGGCATCAATCTTTAGACAATTCTCTACATAATGAAAAAAAAAATTCAAAAAATGTTTAGTTTAGGTCCAATTATGTTGTTTGTACACGTTGATTTTTAAAAACAACAATTAAGGCCAATAAAAAAATTTAATAAAAACATATTCAAAAAAAATTATAAAAAAAAATCCTCATCAATCTTCATGTTGCTAGCTCTCTTTCCCCAAAAGGAATTAGCAAAATACTTTTATTTGGGTCAAAAAGTGGTGTCCATACGCGTGCATGGTATGGTAAAAAAAAATGACTTTTAAAAAGTGGTTTTTATACATCCCTATCAAAATTTAATTGCTATCATCTAGGTATTTGAATAAATTACATATTTGGAAACTAGATTCAAAATGCTAACTTTCATAATGCTGACCTTTTATAAGATTCATTGTGTAAGTGCCTCAAATTTTCAGTCCAAGTGTGACAAATTCTTAAAAACAACAAAAACACTTCCAATTTTTGAACTTTTTGTGGACCCAACTTCTTGCATCAACCCATTATATTTATCTCACTCAGTGCTAAGACATTCAAATTTTTATTTTATTTGATGTTTGTTTGTACAAACAATGTAGCAGAATATGAAGCCTTGTTATTTGGGATGAGGTTAGCTGAAAAGCATGGGATTAGGAAGTTCAGAGTCATTGGTGACTTAGAATTGATTGTATCCCATGTTAGGTCCAAATTTATTTCTAAAAAAAAGGATAAAAATATACAAAAATGTTGTCTGGGATTTAGTGGAGATGTTTGACACCTTTGGAATTGACTAGGTGGAAAGGAGTAAAAATGTTATGGTAGATTTGCTAGAAATTATAGGACTAACGCCAGATGGTATAACTTTTGCTAGTATCTCAAGGGTTGAGGTGCAAACAAGGCCTTCCATTCCTGATAACATTCAAAATTGGTAGGTTTTCAACGATTATGAAGATATATTGAAGTTCCTACATTGTATAGATTAGTATGAAAGTTAAGAAATTGATTTTGGAGCATTTGTTGAGGTGGTTGATGGAAAAGAGATAATATTTGGCAAAGAGGTGATTCAACTCAAAACCAACAAAATTCCCAAGGTTTTAGTAGCTTTGGAAAGGGTTTCTGATGACCCTAATAAAAATATTGTTAAGCAGAATTCCACCCACAAGGATGATCTGAAGAAAGTAAATTTGGGTATTGAAAATGCTCCAAAAAAGCTTTATGTGGGGAAGAAGATGAAGCCACAAATTAAACCAATGTTAATTGCTTTATTGAGAAAATACAGGCATGTATTTACCTGGTCTTATGATGACTTGAAGGCATATAGAGAGGATTTTTTTCAACATGAGATACCTCTCAAACCTAATGCAAAACCCTTCAGGAAAAAGCAAAGACCAATCAACCCAACCTTGGCATCTAAAATGCAGGAAAAATTAATGAAATTGAGAGATGCTAGGATTATCAAGCCTATCTTACATTCTACTTGGGTGTCTAATCTAGTGCTAGTAAGAAAAAATAATGGTGACATCAGGCTATACATGGATTTTAGAAAGTTGAATATGCCATCATTGAAGAATAACTATCCATTACCAAATATGGAAGCAATGCTATAGAAGGTGACTAGTTGTGAGTTGTTATCAATGATGGATGATTTTTCTAGGTATAACCAAGTAAAGGTTAAGGAATTAAAGTAGTACAAGACTACATTTACAACTCCTTGGGGCACATATGTATATGTTAGAATGCCTTTTGGCTTGACTAATGCTGGTGCAACATTTCAAAGAGCTATGGATGTGAATTTTTCTAGTTTCATTGATATTTTTATGGCAGTGTATCAAGATGACCTTACTGCTTATTCTAAGAAAGAGGAAGATCATTGTATGCACCTTGAGAAGATATTTGTCAGATCTTTGAAGTATGGGATATCTATCAATCCCAAGAATTATATATGATAATATGTAAATATGAATATAAATTTGAATGGGGTATGTGTAGAATATAAAATAATAAAATTGTAGAAGAAAAAAGACCTATATGCTACTCAAATTCCTTTGAGTGTTAAATAGTTTCAAAGCCTTTGACTAATTTGATAGGAAGTGGTTATGGTTTATCCCCTTGAACTCCTTATAAGGTGAGCCCTATTTTGGATCCCATTTCTTTAACAATTTATATGTTTACATTATGAAAACCCCTAAAAGGAAGAACAAACCACTCTTTTGTGACTAGTTCAATTGCAATGAGAGCATCTCATAGGTGAACCTTCAAATTCTACATGCTATTGATAAGGTGGAAAAGTGAAACCCTAGGACTTCACCATAGGATTCCATGGGCTTTTCCATAATATATTTATCATTAAAATTTGAGATCAACTAGTATATGAAATTGAATTGCAACTTGAAAGGTGAGTCAATCAACCCTAGGATCTGAATTAGGGGGTTTTGAGTGGATTTTGTATGAAATATTATGATATGACTAGCTAAAGTTATGAAAATGCACTATTCTAATCTATAAATATAGAAAAACTGGAAACTAACACTCAAATTTAAGGACTAGAAATGGAGAGAGCAAACATGTATGCACCTATAGTTTGAATTTGAGCTAATTTTGGGTGGAATAGGGTGCAAGGATGCCCTAGTCTAGGTGTCTAAAATCAAAATCTAATTTTATAGTCCTCAAGTACCCAATTTGTAGCTTCTTAATTTAAGATTTTCTTATTGGATCTTTGTCTATTGATGAGATATTGTAGTTTCTAGATCTTGTCAAATTGCAGGGTTTGAATGCATGATGAGTGAATTGTCTTCAAATCTTCCTTCAATCCTCTTCAGATCTATACCTGCACATTCAAAAGGAGAGGAAGGGTTGTTCCATATAGTGGCTTGCGTCATTCAAACCCCATGTTGGTGTTTCCACCTCCACAATGGAAAAAATGATGAAAATAAAACTTATCCTTTTGAGGGATAGAGGCTAAAATGATAAATAAATGATGAATCAACAATGGACTACAAATCACTACTCAAATCTAATTTTGTTGAAGGATTGAATTCATGCACATATCCTCAAGGTTTGATTGCAATTTGGCTTGGATTTATTTGAAGATAGGTACAAGTGTTAATCCTCACAAATAAAATGTATGCATAAACATAAGCAAAATCACATAAAACTTTACATGATGCTTTGATGTTGAAATTCTGCAATACATCTCTAAATGCTACTCATGATTGCTCTTGACTTGACCTTGAAGTGTAATAATTGCTCTTCACAATTTCTTGATAATCAAAATGCTTCTAGTTATCTTTTAAATAATGAAATGACTAAGTATTTATATAAAATTGCTCTAATTTCCTAAAAAAAAAATCTCGATGGCTGACAATCAGAATTTGAATTTCAAATATTAAATTACTACTGCCAACACTTTGAATTTTGGGGCCACATTAAGGGGACTAGGGTGCAAGGATACCCTAGTCCAAATCCCTCAATCTCCAGGATCAAAAATGCTAGGAGAAAAACATTAAATGTATATTTGGGTCTTGCACATTTAATTTCTTGATAAGTGTAAAAACAAGCCGCGAAATACATAATTTAGTAAATTAGGTGTACCATTAGGTCCAATCACTTAGAGGCCCGAGCAAAACATAGTGTAAAATTGTCAAGGGTGACAATTTATGATGCTATAGATATAACTAGGATCTCATATATGATTGCAATTTCAAGCACGTGCTAAGATATCATAGAGATCCACATATATGTAGGCCTTTGTAGACTTGCTAAAGTCCAAAATTGAATCTTAATATACAAAAACTCACGTTCAAAACAAACAATTTAACCATTTTGTCTTATCAACATATGGTAGTAAGATTGTGAAATAGAATCCAAAATGAAACCTTAGTGAATTGGAAATGATTAGGATAGAAAGGGTTTCTAATGACTTCTTAATATTAGCCCAAATTTCCCATGAAACTAAGATCCATTATTCCAAACAAAATCATAATTTGAAGTTGAATGGATTTTAATGAGAAAAAATCTCTTCAAGAGAAAGGAGATAGAGGACTACTCTATCATAGGCCAGATCAATTTCATCCAAATGCTATCTTGAATAGGTATTTGAAAGTAAAAAGTAGGTCCAAAATGTAGATAAACTAACATAGATATCTTAAATACATCTATCTACACGACATCGAGAGATATTAGTCTTGAGGTGCATATCTAATATATGTCATAAATCTAATATAGATGCTTCAAGACTAGTATCTCTTAAAATCTTTTGAATAGATATATCTAAGATGACTATACTTGTAAAATATTTATGCAAGTTGTATAACACCTTTCTAACACAAATTAAGAATAGCTCAATCACAATAAACCCAAAACAAATAGGAAAGTGAAGGATATAAATTTTTGACCTTTATAAAATTAAGATCCCCTAACTTTTTAAACTTATTCCCTAAAAATTTACCAAAGGGTCATAGTCCAATTCGTTGAATGCAACTAATGAGGGTGATAGCATGTTTGTTGATTATGCCATCCACCAAGGTTCAAACCCCTAGAAGTGTGCTAAATAAGGAAAGAGAGAAATAGCATGTCTCGGTTGACTTTAATAGAATGGATACCCATCAATCCTTGACTCTTACCCAAAGAAGTGTCATCTTAGACTTATGTTCTCAATATTAATGTGTTGATCAATCCTTGATTCTTGACCAAAAAAGTATCATCTTAGACTCATGCTCCCAATATTAATAAATTGCAAGCAATCAATATAAAGATGATTAGTCTCACATAGAAAGGCCAAGTCATATTATTTAATCCTCCATGAGAATTTTTCAAAGGACAAAAGTAGAATTGAAAAAATTGATCATATTATTTACATCTTTCATGAAATTTATTCAAAAGACAAAAGTAGAATTGAAAAAATTGATCATATTATTTATATCTTCCATGAAAATTATTCAAAAGACAAAAAGTATAATTGAAAAAATTGTTCATATTATGTACATCTTTCATAAAATTATTCAAAGACAAAAGGTAGAATTGAAAAAATTGATCATATTATCTATACATCTTCCATAAAAATTATTCAAAGACAAAAAGTAAAATTGAAAAAATTCATCCTATTATCTACATCTTCCATGAAAAATATTCAAAAGACAAAAGTAAAATTGAAAAAATTGAACATAGATCAAGTGTAAATAGAGATAATGGTTTGGTGGGTGAAATGAACATGGGTCAAACCTAACATGCTAGTTGTCTTTCATGTGCATTTCTTTCATCCATGCCTTCATTTGAATAGCATTGGTAGATGTCTTTTTTGACCTAATTTGTTATCACGGCATAAATAAGCTGTCTTGTATGGAAGGACATACATATGTGCAAGCATGAGATCCACCTGCTTCACCATGAATACGAGCACCAACAATGTCAAAGGTTTAGGTGTAGGAAAATTCCATTCAGTTCCGTAATCTATACTTCACTGGCTTCTAGAAGGAAAGCAACTGGGTCATCGCTATTCACAGACCCTGTTTTCCCACTTTCCTCCTCCACGTGGTAAACCCAAGCACGGGGGTTGTCCAGTTTTCCATGGAAGACTAAAATCATCTCTGACCTGGTGAAACAAACGGCTTTGTCACGACATAAACCGTCTTAAATTCATTTGCAAGGGAGCCCATCTTCCTTACCCACAATAAAGAATCCTCAATTTGTCCTCAGCATTCCATTAAAGCAGATGATATTCACAGAACAAAATGTGGGCATGTTTCGGGCTTCGCAATTGTTTCACAAAACCCAGTTGGGCGATTTGCTCCAATTATTTGAAGGAGGAAACTTGTGATTCCGAGACTCTTTTCGATTCAGGTGGAGATTGTTTTGTGTCTGATAGGTTTAATGAACTGGATCGTCTGTTCATAGCAGATGATGCACAATCTACAACTAGTAATACCAGTTGCATAGAAGATTTGGATGAAAAAGATTACAGGTGCAGAGAATTTGGAGACCCCATTCCCCAGAACTATATACAGTATCTAGAGAAAGCCTCGGATGATGAGCTCGGCCTGCCCCCCAATCTTGATCAGCGTGCAGATGAAAATCTTCAGTTCAATGACATGGATTTGGACTTTGATGTGGAGCGTAATGACAGAAAAATGGATGATTCACACTTCTGGTTGTCTTTCTTACAGGGATAAAAATTTCTGTTCTTTCCTGGCACACTGAAAGTGAAATTTATGTTCTTTCCCGGCACACTGAAAGTAAAATTTCTGTTCTTTCCTGGCACACTGAAAGTAAAATTTCCGTTCTTTCCTGGCACACTGAAAGTAAATGTGATGTACAGGTTTTATACAAATTTGTAAATTGTTTGTGCCTCCCTGTGGAAGGCATTCGTAGTTCTAGAATGTAAGTTCTAGTCCTGCATTACTCATGAAATCCATGTAGAAAGGAATTGTGGGTATCTATTTGTTTTACAAGATTGGCTAAATTTTTTTGGTTTCAGAGTTTCAGTAATGATGGATGAAGATTAGGAGATCTCATTTGATGGATAATCAAACAAATAGACTCTGTAATTTTGTCAAAAGCTTAATGAAGTGTTAAATGTGATTTTGATCAGTGTATCAAGATTCTTGTATTGTAACAATTTGTTTTGTTTAAAATTCCTTCTTGTGTATGGTTTTCAATATTCTTGAGTCAGGAACATTTGCATAGACAATTGTTGTATAATTGATGCTGAGTCTTGGAAAGAGAATTCCCATACCTCACCTGAGATTCCATTCTGTTTGTTGCCCTCTCTTTTTTTAGAAAACATGGATATTTTTTCAAAAGGTAATTGGCACACAATTCTATTAAATGTCATACTTTTCAATAGTCAAATAGTGAATACTAATTTTGCACCACATATTTGTTAAAAAATAGTAAATAGCTGTCCTATTCTTATTGACAAAAATTTGTCTTTTACTATTGAATTGGGTGATGCTTAAAAATAGCCCTCCACAATTTTTTTGAAAGAATAATCAATCCTTCCAAGCTAGATTATAACTCCAACAATAGAAATTAGACTTATATTCCTAATGTTAACCAATGAGGATTTATATTGTTACATGACTAGCCCAACATCAAAATCAAGGGCATTGTCCACCATATATATATATATATATATATGTATTCCTTACCACCCAAAGATTGCCCACATAAAGATTTATATTGTTACATGACTAGCCCAACATCAAAATCAAGGGTATTGTCCAATATATATATGTATTCCTTACCACCCAAAGGTTGCCCACATACCATACCAAATCTACCTTGTTATATATATATAACAAAATCTACCTTGGTATGTGGGCAACCTTTGGGTGGTAAGGAAATATAGAAATATATATAATTTTCTTACCATCCAAAGGTTGCCCACACATACCAAATCTATCTTGAATTCTTCTAATGATATATTACCCTCATGAATTATATATTTCCTTCTTTAAATAAATATAAATTTATTTAACTAGCAATCGCACCTTGGTGTGCAATGGGTACACCGAAGAGTTGTGGAAGTATTAGAGAAATTATTGATCTACTTTTTTCATTATTAAAATTAGTAATATATAAAAATAAATTACAATATTTAAAAAAAATAAAAAAAATTACATTTTATAAAATATAATATATAATAATATAAATTATATTTAATAATAAACCTTTATAAGCTCCTTGAACTCTTTCCTTTCTTTCCATATTGCTTATTTTTCCACAAGAATAATACCCAATTTTTTTTACTAACAAACTTTTCTTTATCTATTTAAAACTTTGTAAACAACAATGTATATAAGGCTTTATTTATGGACATAATTCCTCATAATTCTCTAATGATGAGATTCATATATAAAATATTATTCTAAGCACTTAAAGGTAGTTAAGGTGACCAACTATTTTGTAATAGAAGTGGGTATTTAAATACACAACTACTATGAACATGTGATAGCCCCCCATCTTAATCTACTTTAATAATCATCATCTATCAAACATGTGATATCCCCCAACTTGATCTACTTTAATAATCATCATCTATCAAACCAGCCTCTTAAATTTCGATCCTATTCCAATTTTGGTTAATCCATTTATTTTGTGAGTTATTAATTTTTTTTGTAAATGGATGATTGGTGGAAGATCTCGTAAACAAAATCCACGAGCAACACAAACAATCATCTAGTTTATTTTCATTAAATGATTTGAAATTGGCCCATATTTGCAGTGGAGTGCATGTTTAAACATTGGAAAACTTAGATTTAAATTTAAGTATTGATTATTCATGTCACTAGTACTTGAAATGAACATCTACCAACATCACCAACATTTAAACCTCTGTAATTAATTGTAGTAAAATTTATGTGTAGTTTTGATTTTAAAGCAAATAAATTGATAGGGTCGTTTGGGGTGTCCCACATAGATAAGCATTAAAAAATATTTCTAAAGTGATGTGTTTACATGACAGTATTAATCATGACTTTGTTGTTGTAAACATGTAGTATATAGTATTGCAAGGGCATTGATAGCATAGCTAGTACTGAATATTGCAAGGAGAAAAGATGCATGCATCTCATGGGAATAACCAAAGCACATTAAATGATAAGGCATTTATATAACGTGAAGAATAAGAGAATAAAGAGCATGCAATGTAGTCTAAATAGATCATAAGTAAAATAATGAAATTTTCGATAAAGATAGCATCTGCTAAAGTGAGACAAATTAAAATTATATGATAACTCGTGCACAAGAGGCACTATGGATAGCTCCTCAACATTTTATGAATATACAAACATTAATTTACATTTATCCTCAATTTGGTTGAATTAGGAGTGAGATTCAAAGATAGAGAACATGAAAAAAATCCAAAATTTATGGTAAATTTGTAGTTTTAAAATCCCAAATGATGAATAAATGCTACATATTTATGAGTATTTATGTCTTTGTAAGCCCTAGCTTTGTGCCCAGTGGCTGCAAAAGAGGCATAGATGGTATGAGTGGGAAATTCATATGTCATATATGATAAACTTATAAGGTATGTTATGATATTCATAATAATAATGAAACTACCATAATTGAGGGGCTGCATTAGAAGGAATGCTAGAATGTCAAATGATGAATAAATGCTACATATGTATGATTCTTTTATGTCTTTGCAAGCCCTAGGTTTGTTCCCATGTGGTTGCAAAAGAGGCACAGATGGTATGAGTAAGAAATGTGTATGCCATATATGATAAACTTATTAGGTATATTATGACATTCATAACAATAATGAAAGTATCATAATTTAGGGACATCAGAAGGAATGCATACTAAAAACTTGAATTTCCCATTCTTGATGTATGTTTGTGCCCTAAAACTCACTATACTATTGATGCCCTAGATAATTAGGGAAGAACTGTGTGGTCTGAAAATAACTTGGAAATCTTGAGGATAACTAATGTGTTGAAAGGACACTCATGAATGATTAGTCAGAATGGAAATTCGGTTGGCCTACTTCTCAAGAGCATTTAGTTAGTTTAGTTGTGTCAGTCAATAAGTTGAGAAGATATTTGCGAGCCTATTGATTGGTGGAATTTAATGGAAATGAGAATACAAATGGCTACACAATATCCATTTTCATTTTTAATTGGTTGCTATTATGTCATATGCCTTACCATGCAACTCAATTTTGTAGATATAGACATGATGTGTGGGTGTGGATGTGTGGTTGTGATTGATGTATGTGGCATATATCTTATTATTTTGCAAATACTTGTGCAACTAGGTGCAGTGAATCCACAACACATTTTTGTGGTTTCAAAGGAATTACAAGCATAAGGATTCTCTTAATGTTACAAAGGAGTTGGTGTATCGATATTCTTCCATTGAGTTCAAAAATGCTCCTTTGTACTATTGTTTCCCTCTTTGTTGGCTTTGGTTGGTTTAGTCCAAACTTTATTGCTAAATATGTGCGTAGAATGAAGTAGGTATATACCTAAAATATTGTACAAATGGATTTGAAGTGAATTGATAACTTGGTCATTTTTCTTGATTTTTTAATTCAAGTTATTAAATTGTATGTTATTACATGAGATATTTTAAGACTACCTGAAAATATGTCATCTATGTTTGCTAGATATGTACAAAACGGAGTTGTTGAAAAGGCTTCCTAAGAAGGGTAGTGTGATGCAAAAGGATCTATAAAACATATAAAAAGTGGAAAATAGAAACAAAGAACAAGTTTTTGATACAAGAATAGTTGTTTGTGTAGACACCTAAATTTGGACACTACATTTATCCAAATTTATCCCCTTTCATCTAAGCATCCCCTTATTTGCATTAATTAAGTAATATCGCTATTATTTAATTAATATCCTTAATTCTGCCAAATCCCTAAGGTATTTAATTAATAAATAAATACCTTACCTCTTTAATTCCCCTTTCATCAAATGAATTAAATAAATATGACATTTATTTAATTCCTCACATGTTACATCCCTTTCTTAATCTTAATACATCTTCTAATTTCATCATTAGAGATGTGCACATGCCTAATCCTTGATTAGGATGTGTCACATCCTCCAAATTTTGCAAGTTGGCCTCTAACCTCTCTTAGCAGTTAACCCTCCTCTAATCCTTCATTAACTAGCCTAATCAACCTCTCAAGGAATTTGTAATTCCTTTTATCCTTCCAAAGAATATTAAATTCATTTTTCTCTTCCCCATGTGATCTTTGACTTGTCGCATCAAGTCACATGTGAACTCTTCCTAATCTCCCACTTGCCTCTAATATGTCATTAATTTGTCTAATCAGGTACTTGCACAACCTTAATCACTTAATTCGGTTAGCCTAATCTCCATGTCATTTATGGAATGTGTCCTAAGTCAACCTTATTAAATGTTTTTTTCCTTTTGGAGAAAGCACCCCTTTCCCCATGTGAATTTTTTAATTCACATTTAATCCCCCAATGCATTTCAAGGAATTTTAAATTTCTTCTCTCATTCCCATGTGGATATTTGAGGAATTTTTAATTCCTCACATGTTCTCTCACCCACATGGGGACAAGGACCTCCTTTATGAGGAGATCTTGTCCCAATCCCAAGGTACTATGTAGTACCTCCATGTCATGTACTCTCCTTCCAACTCATGTACACATCATCCTTTTCAAGCCACTTCACATGCCACATGTCAAGATGTGAGGGCTTGTGAGTTTTCAACTCACCATAGCCCTACATCTTGGCCTTGTTGGTTTAATCTCTAGAGAACTCAAAATCTCTATAAATACCCCCTCTTTTCTCTCATTTTAGGAGGAGATCATTGTGCTAGCCAAACTCTTGCAATTTTTTCTCTTGAGCCATACTTAGCCAAATACTTGCATTTGCATCCACTTTCACCCTTTTTCTATCCATCTCACAATCCACACTTGCATATTTTTCCATCAAAGGAGCATACAACATCGAAGATCGAAGGGCCAACCCAAGGACAACTCAACAAGGTAAAAGGTTCCATTTTGTTTTGTTAAGTTAAGAATTTTCCCAATCTTGAGGTGTAGGGTGTTTATAGTTGTTGTTTGCACTCTTTTGTTTGCTGCTCGTTTTCCAACAAGTATTTTCACCCATTCACATTTTTGGCATGCTTGGTGGGACCCACAAACGGGTCTGTATCTTTCATGTTTGTTGTTTTTTCACTTTTTGCAGGTGCAGGTTGCAGAGGGGCGGACCTGACCATCTAGGGGTGGACCTGACCTAACAGGCAACTGGACCTGACCTCTAGGGGTGGACCCGACCTTGCCCAAGGGCGGACCTGCCCTCCATAGACTCCAAAAACTGACTTTTGCAGATTTTTCATAGAGGGGCAGACCTGACTTGATAGATAGGCGGACCCGCCCTCCAGACAAGCAGACCTGACCTAGACAACTTTTTCCATAAGGTGAAATTTCAAATTTTAACACTCTTTTTTTGTTGTTTTAAGTGTTTCTAACCCCCTAACGTGTCTTGTTTGTGTTTGTGCAAGCATCTAATCAACATTTGGCAAGGAACAAGGAGAAAAATCACTAAAAAAAATTCCTTGCAGTGTTATCTATTTATCAATTGTTGGTTGTTGTTTTTGAATAACTTAGGCACATAGTTTAACTAGGGGTGTCAATTAACCTTGTGTGTCGTGCTTGTAGGTAAGCTATTTGACATATCCAATCCCCTTGTGCCATTTGGCGATCCTAGGTGACGATAAATCATAGTTTACCAAGTCCTTTGAGTCACCCTTTTACTTTTCTTAGCGGGCCCTGCTTGGGGATTTCATCACTGCAAGGGATGATTCCAACCACGCGTACCAGCGGGGTATATAAAGGAGGGAGAGCGAAAGTTGTACCTCAATCCAACCATGTTGTAATTGACAAAGCGTCGGAATGACGTGAAGAGTTGGTTAGAGCCTCTAATATCTCGCTAAGGTTCTCGACTCACGCTTGTAATGGGTTGGTGTTCACGGTTTGGGCCTCATGTACCGGGTGTATATCGAGGACTCCTTAGCAACCATGTTCATCCTAGAATAGAAGACTTTGTCAGCCATACCCATTTCTAATAGACTTAGGATCGTGCTATCTGAACCATCTTCTTTGTGCGAAACCAATAATTCTCTATTTAGTTGAGTCCTCGTATCCTTTGATTGATGCTTGTTGTGTTTTGGGTCGTTTTCCTTAGCCATCTTTTCAAAACTCAAGCTTAAACCTGTCTAGGGGTGGACCTGCCCTCCAAGGGCGAACCTAACCTAATAGACAGGCGGACCTGACCTAATAGACAGGCAGACCTGACCTCCAGACAGGCGAACCTGCCCTCCGAACAGGTAGACCTGCCCTCCAGGGGTGATCCTGACCCATTTCAGGGGCAGACCTGACCCTTGGCCAAATAGTTTTATCATCTATTTCATCATTCTAGACACCCGTTTCATCGTTTCACGCGCTCATTTCACCATTTTGATCATTTGTTTACTCGTTCTATGTAAACATTCATCTATTTCGAACCTTCATCTATTGTCTTGAACTCTCATTCTGCCATTTCGATCATTCATTTACTCATTCTGAGTCAACGTTCATCCATTTCACATCCTGTTTCATCATTCCAAACTTCTGTTTAGTCGTTTCAATGATTCATTTACTCGTTCCATGTAAAAATTTATCTATTTTGAACCTTCATCTATCATCTTGAACTCTCGTTCTACCATTTCAATCATTCATTTACTCATTTCGAGTGAACGTTCATCCATTTCACATCCTTCCAAACTCTCGTCCAGTCGTTTTGATCATTCATTTACTCGTTCTGTGTAAACATTCATCTATTTCAAACCTTCATTTATCGTCTTGAACTCTCGTTCTGCCATTTCGATCATTCATTTACTTGTTCTGAGTGAACGTTTATCCATTTCACATCTTGTTTCATCATTCCAAACTCTCGTTCTATCGTTCTGATAATATGTTTACTCGTTCTGAGTAAATGTTCATCCATTTCACACCTCCTTTCATCATTCTGAACTCTCATCCTATCGTTCTGATCATCCGTTTACTCATTCCGAGTAAACGTTCATCCATTTCACACCTCATTTCATCATTCTAAACTCTCATTCTATCGTTTTGATCATCCGTTTACTCGTTCTGAGTAAACATTCATCCATTTCACACCTCCTTTCATCATTCCAAACTCTCATCCTATTGTTCTGATCATCCGTTTACTCGTTCTGAGTAAACGTTCATCCATTTCACACCTCCTTTCATCATTTTGAACTCTTGTTCTATCGTTCTGATCATTTGTTTACTCATTCTAATTACTCATTCATCCATTCTGAGCACTCGTTCGCTCGTTCCGAGTACTCGTTCATCCATTTTGAATCTTCCTCCCCACGTTATGAGAGTCATTCATCCATTTCAAGCACTCATCCATCCATTCTGAGCATCCATCTCCTCGTTTTGTGCGCCTGAACAACATATTTTTGACTATTTTCACCCTGGGGTGGACCTACCATTTTCCAAGGGCGGACCTACACCCCTATACAGGCAGACCTGCCCCCTTGGACAGGCTAACCTGCCTTGCAGGTGGACTTGCCCTTTTCCAGGGGTGGACCTGCCCTCCAGGGGCAAACCTGCCCCTTGTATAGGCAGACCTGCCCTACAGGCGGACCTGCCCCCTTGGGCAAGCAAACCTGCCCCCTTGGACAGGAAGACCTGCCCTGCAGGTGAAACTGCCCTTTTTTAGGGGTGGACCTGCCCCCTTGTATAGGCGGACCTACCCCTAGGACAGGTGGACCTGCCCCCTTGGATAGGCGGACTTGACCTCATCCAGGGGCGAACCTGCCCTTCAAACAACATTTTCTACCCTTCGTTCAATCATTTCGAGCACCCATTTGCCCACCATCAACACTTTTTCGAAAGTCGTCGTTACATCACAAAAATCACATAAGTGCTACTTAGAACATCATTGGAGTTCATATCCATCATCGAATCACCCATCCCAATCACCTAGACTTTATTTCGAGAGTTTTCATTTTTATGTCGAAACTTCCAGAGGCCATAACTTTTGACTCGGGTGTCCGTTTGAGCTGAAATTTTACGAGTGGTTGCATTATGAGGTGGCGTGTGGATTCCCAACAAACCTTGAGTCGCTTGGACCCTATTTCGCCAAATTTTTGAGGCGTCAAACTTTCATCTTGACCCTCAAAATCGCAATTCAGTGTTTTTTTTCAAGTTTTGAAAAAATCATTTTCGTTAATAACTTGGAATGCATGTCTCAGATTTGGGATGTTAGTTGGAAATTCATGCTATCTTAGTTTTGGGTATTTTTGGGGAAAAAATGGACTCTCAAAGGTATGTCCGTGAAGTTTCCTAAAATGGAAAAAATTGACAATTTTTGACAATTGCCAAATCTGGAAAAATTTGATTGTCAACACCTTACGTCCTTTAAACCCCAGAATTTGGTGTAGAATCCATCCCATCACATCCTCCAATCATTCTAGGCTTCAATACAATCCTAATCTGAGATTTAATCTAATCCCAATTTGAGCTTAACCAAAACCCTAATCTGAGCTTTAATCCATCTACAGTCAAGATCTTTGGATATCAAAACAAATCTTAAGATCCCTCCCTCCATATTCTTCAATTTCATCCTATTCAACCTTTCATCCATTCCACAAGTCAACCTCCTAATCCAAGCATTCGTTCATTCATTTTGATCAATCGTTTACTCATTTCAACCTTTCATCCATCCATTCTGAACATTCATTCCCTCTTTTTCGATCATTTGTTTACTCATTCTGAGTAAACGTTCATCCATTTCAAACCTCCTTTCATCATTTTGAATTCTCGTTTTGTCGTTCCGATCATTATTTTACTCATTCCAAGTAAACGTTCATCCATTTCAAGCCTCCTTTCATCATTTTGAACTCTCGTTCAACAGTCCTAATCAATCGTTTACTTGTTCCAAGTAATCTTTCATCTATTCCAAACCTTCATCTTCTCATTCTGAGAATCATTCATCTATTGTAAGCAGTCATTTACTCGTTCCGAGTAGTCATTCATCTGTTTCGATCAATCGTTTACTCGTTTTGAGTATTTGTTCATCCATTTCTATCATCCATTTCTCTAATCAAATCATCGTTTTCCCCATCCAAATCCCTTGAACTTCACCTTAGGTTATTATCCAAATTGACCTAAGTGTCTTATCCGATCGTCATCATCAACATCTGCTTAGGATTGTCATTTTTCCTAAGTCAGTCAATCATCGTCATCGGACCAATCAATCCATTTTCAATCTCAAAGTGGATTTGGTGTTGTAATCATCCATTTATCCTTTTATCCGATCAATCAGTATCCAAAGTCACCTACGGTAATTTTTGAATGGGGTTTACAGTCTCTTTCGTCATCTTATCCAATCCATCAATCGATCTCATCAATCATCGATCGATCTTATCCAATCCAATCCAATCACATCCCTATCCAATCACCTTCGACCCAATCAATCTACTTCCATCTCGAAGTAGATTCAGTGTCATAATCATTCTTTGATAATCAAATCTAATTGTCAGAATCAATCCCATCACATCATCCAATCATCCTAATCTGAGCTTTAATCCAATCCTGATCTGAGCTTGACCTAAATCCCGATTTGAGCTTTAGTCCGTTCCCATCCAAAATCTTTGATCCATCCTCTTCATCCTTTCATCATCATGAATCCTTATCCTCCATCAATAGTTTTCACGAGAAACCCTAATTACATCAACAATGATAACAAAATTCTTGTCGATCAAGAGGTATAAGACATGGATCCCCTTGAAACTATCATTGCTAGTAAGCTTTCTCCACCCGCTTTCCAAAATCCAATCACCCCTTCGAGTTATCTCATTATGTCTTCATCTATGCCTAATCACACAACTTATGCCACCTTTGACAAGGGATATCCATTATATCCTTCATCTACATCATCCTCTTATCCAACACTTACATCCTATTATCCTAGTCTGCCATCACAATACCCCTATCCTAATCCCCCGTCCACATCCTCCTATCTCAATACTTCATCCGCATATACTCACTACCCTAATCTTCCATACCAATCTGCTCACCCTAATCCTACATTCACACCTTCCTATCCTAATCCAACATCCACACCAACCTATCCTAATCTAACATCCACATCTTCTTATCCTAATCCAACATCCACATTTCCCTACCTCAATCTGCCATCTCAATCTTCCCATCCTAATCCACAATCCCAATACCCTTACTACAATCTTCCACCTGCATCCTTGTGTCCTAATTCACCATTCCAATACCCTTCATCTAATCTCAATCCCCCATCTATTCCCAATCATGCATCCAATCCCATTCCCCCATCTAATCCTAATCCACCAATCCCTAGTCCTAATCCACCACCAATCCATAATCCTTCATCCACTCCTAGCATGCCATCTCAGCCTAGAGTATGCAAGTTCCTCACTCCAGAAATTCTCCAAGGAATTATAACGAAGAAGACATCCCCCACTCCACACATTGAAGTAGTGGACCCACGCAGTCCCAACCCATCATCCACGTTCATTAGTGATGAGACCTTTCTTCATCCAACACCTATCATTGATGATACCACCCCTAGCACCACTTAAACCATTGAAACCATCAAATCCTCTGAATCCACTGAGCCCCCATCTCCTACCATCACATCTACCGAATCCAGTGAACACTCACCTCCTACTCCGAGAGTCGTCGAACCCATCGATGATACCCAAATCCAATCCACTTCTTCCACTCCTAGTGTCACTAAAATCCATTCCCATTCATGTTTTGAAGCCTCCATCCCTCCATCTTCCCCACTTGAAGAGTCCCACCAAGACTCCATTATCATGCCTCTTGCACACGATGAGTCATGCCAAGATCCTAATCCAAAGCATGCCAACATATCCCCTTCTCCAGATCAAGATCCTACCATCCCATCTAGTCCACCTCAAGATCGCGGTCCCCCATCCATTCCATTCCATGATCCCCTTGTCATTCAAGATTCCACCTCTTCATCTCCATCGCATGAGCCCGCTACCACAAATCCAGATCCTATCATATCTCCTAATCCCTCTCCCGATACCACCCATCCAAATGTTGCTATCCCATCATCTCCCTCTCATGATCTCCCATCATCACCTAAAACTGCTATCTCCATACCACTTGCATATCCCCTTGGTACTCTCACATTCTTCCATGGTGGCCTCCTTGCAAAATAAGAACACAGTGTATATACCACCCATCATCCTCCACCTAATAATGGACACGCATCATGTTTTCAGAATAACAAAAATCCTATCATGGATCACATGCTCAAGAAAATGAACTATCAAGGAAAAGGTCTAGGCCTTCATGAGCAAGGTATTTTAGAGCCCATCCAAGTTAAAGAACAAATTTGCATGCAAGGTCTTGGACCTATTTTCCAAGACTTGCCATCTAAAGATGTTGGTACAACCTCTAGACGTCCTCAACGAGCCTCTTCTAAAAGAAATGTCAACTCTTCCAATCGCTCCACCAGATCATATGCTGCCATCCCTCCTCCTCTATCGCATCACCCCAAAAAAACCCTCCATATTCCTCCTTCATCTACTCCATCCATTTTGGGTCCTTACATCCCTCCATCCACCATCTCCCATCCTTCATCTACTCCAACCATCTTGGGTTCTTATGTCCCTCCACCCACTATGTCTGCTTCCGGTCCGTATATCCCAAGATCACATTTTCCATATCATCCATTCATCCATCCAACACCTATCCATGTCATCCATCATAAACATCCTAATCAGGATCAACAAAGGCACATACCTACACATTTTCCATCTACACGTAATCCTCATAATTTTACTCCCAGTGCTCTACATCATCCATATCCTTGCACCCATCCCATTGCTACTAAAAGCACTTTGGATGCTAAAGTAAAAATACATAAATCCAAACATCCACATGAATCTAAAGCTCCCCATGTCCCCTCTAAAAGACATGGTGAAGAGAAGAAAAATATAAATCCAAATTAAATCCATAGGCCACAAAGGCCCACCAAAGCAAAGATCAAAACCATGTGGATCCCAAAGAATAAAGATGCAATGCCTTCAAATGAAAAATTTGTAACAACATCCAACATTGCTCATCCAAAGTCTAATCATTTTCATCCACCCTCTCCTAAATCTGTTTTGCGTCCCTATGTCCCGAAATTCACCATTCCATCTCCTCCATTATCCCCACATTCTTCGTCCATTAATCCTCTTATCTTTTCACATCCACCACCACATGTGCCAATTTTGGTCCTAAACACATCTCCCCATCACATATCCACCCCATCATTCCATCCATACACTTTCCAACATCCCACCCATTATCCCTTGTATCTCCCCTCTCAAATCCCTCGAATTCATCCACTTGCATAATCCATTTCCTCTAATAAGATTGTACCAAGATCCAACAATCGGTTCGAACATGGGCTCTTAATACCTCGTATAGAACTTGATGCTTGAGTCCTTCATCCATATCCCCATTGCACATCTTCTAAATATGCTTATTCGCCTCCCTATCTGTATCCATCTCCTTTAGCATGCTATCCAAAAAAGTCAAAAAATCCAAAAAAGTCAAAAATCCAAAAAAAGTCAAAAAATCCAAAAGAGTAAAAAAAATCCAAAAAATCAGAAAACACAAAAAAAAAATAGTAAAGAGAAATAATCCTTCCAATGGTGAAAACTTGGCAAACAAGCGCCTTGGATAAGTACCATGATGAAAACCTAGCAAACAAGCATCATGCATAAATCCCGATCTGCACTTGGGGGCAACTTCCTGATATGCATTCCCTCCATCCACTATGCTTGCTACTATGCTTCCAGCTATGCACCCGTCTTCTTGCTATACGTCATTTTCATTCATCCCCTCCATCCTACCTATCTTACACATCCTGCTTGGCATATCCCAATCCTTCCATCCTCCTTGTGATCTTGATAACGATAGGGGTAAACATATAAACATGCTTTGGACACCTCTTAGCATGCATTCCCCTCATCCACACACTATCTTAATCCTCATTTACACTCATCTACCTTCCTTATCCACCCGTCATGCTACCCTCAATCTCCCTTCTATATCCATGCATCCTATCTTCATCCATCTCACTCCTTTATTTTCCTATCCTTCTCTATCGCATCCTTCATGCCTCCTCGCACATGACATATCTAGAGTGGGGGCATCTATCTTCCTTTGTGATATAGTCCTTGGAGACATCATTCATTCCATCAGAGCAATCCCTTCCATTTCCCTATCCTCATCTCCTTATCGTTATATCCATCTCCCCATCCTTATCTTTTATTCCTCCAAACAATCCTTATATCCATCTCCCCATCCTTATCTTCCTATCCTTACATCATAGCATCCCTTTTCATCTATCCATCTGGTAACCTCTTCCTCATCCAAATCCTTATCCCTCTATCCAATCCATCCAAACAATCATTTTCCTCCCCCCCATCCTCTATCCTCATCCCATCTCATAATCCCTTGTCATTGGTCTCTAGCTATAGGCTACTCCCCATGCAATCCAATGCCATCTATCTTATCATCATCACTTCTACTTATTTTGAATATCTTTTCAATCTCCTCTCCTTTTTCATCCCTCATCTCTCCATCATATCATCCTCTGAATTCGTCTTTTGATTATTTGGATAACTATCCCATCCCTGAGCTTCGTGATCACCATCCTCCCATCCAATCTAACAAGTCTATCATGTCCCATCGTGTCAGTCCAATAATTTTATCCCCTTATCTAGGGTTATCTCATCATCCTTTTTCCATTGTCTATCTTTGGTCCTTTGGTCAAACTACGTTGCCCCTGCGCTTTCACGTAGGCAAGGTCGATCATTTGATGCGCCCCCAGGGATCCTTTATCATCTATCATCGATCTTACTTCTTTTTCCATCCTGTCATCCATCGAGGTCTCCATTGTCCTCTTTCCACTTTTATCCATGGTCAGTCATCAACCTTTTATTGAACTACGAGGGCTCTGTGCTTTCACGTAGGCAATGCTAATCTTTGATCGGCCCCTGAGCCCCTAGGTCGCTAGGATGTGTCAGTCTCCTATCTTGTGTCATGTCTCTTGTGTCATGTCATCAAGCTATGCCCTTATCTAGCTGGTTCATAACAAACAAGATCCACTTGTATCATCAGATCCAATCAGTTCTGAGTCCTGCGTCATATCGGTCTTTCAATTTAGTATCCATCATCGGTCTCAACAGGATGCATCCTTCCTAATAGACCTCATCGACCCCATCCATCCCCTTGATCCTATGGAAAAGGAGGTTTGAAATTGATTGCAATCTTTTGATGCTTTTGGATTTTGTTTATCATTTGAGCTCCCTATCATCACTTGTCATGGTCACCTTGATCCATCTTATCATGGTGTTCTTTGACTAGTCAACATAGGGGCGTATCTTGATCTTTTCTTTGTTGCTATCTTCTTGATTGTCCCACGTAGTACCCACCAAGATCCTTGAGGTCTTGTGTTATGCTAGGGCATCCTTGTGTGCTTGTGGTTATCCCAATACCTGGCCCGACCAAGGTCATCATGACTTTGGGGTGTTGGGATAGCCTTTTTGTTTGTTATTTTTGTTTCATGCATTAGACACTAATTTGCCTTGGTCCTTTATACCTTGGTGTATCGTGTCTTCTGCTATAGCAAAAATCAATGGTCCTAACGATGGCAGCTTGCATTCGGATTGCATTTCATCTCCATCCTCTCATCTATCAAAATCCCCCCCATCCATTCATCCTTCATCACTCTCCCCTCCCAATCTCCTGCCACCTTTTCATCCTTTCTTACCCATCCCTTTGCATCATCTTCCTCATATACCCTTTGCATCATTTTCCTCATATACCCCTTGCATCATCTCCTCCATTTCGAGAGCACACCCATGTTATCTTGAACCCACATGTCCTCTCAAGGGGGCATCCTTCATCCCTAATTTTCATCATTTTTTGCCTTCCTAGTCACTCCTTTGAATGACTGGGGCATCTTTCCCAATCTAACCATCTTCTTCTAGGTTCTATGTTTTAATATTCTTTGAAATGATTCTACTTCATAACATCATCTCAAAGAGGGGAAAAATGTAAACACCTAAATTTGGACACTTAATTTATCCAAATTTATCCACTTTCGTCTAAGCATCCCCTTATTTGCATTAATTAAGTAATATCGCTATTATTTAATTAATATCCTTAATTCTGCCAAATCCCTAAGGTATTTAATTAATAAATAAATACCTTACCTCTTTAATTCCCCTTTCATCAAATGAATTAAATAAATATGACATTTATTTAATTCCTCACATGTCACATCCCTTTCTTAATCCTAATTTGTCTTCTAATTTCATCATTAGAGATGTGCACATGCCTAATCCTTGATTAGGATGTGTCACATCCTCCAAATTTTGCAAGTTGGCCTCTAATCTCTCTTAGCCACTTAACCCTCCTCTAATCCTTCATTAACTAGCCTAATCAACCTCTCAAAGAATTTGTAATTCCTTTTATCCTTCCAAAGAATATTAAATTCATTTTTCTCTTCCCCATGTGATCTTTGACTTGTCGCATCAAGTCACATGTGAACTCTTCCTAATCTCCCACTTGCCTCTAATATGTCATTAATTTGTCTAATCAAGTACTTGCACAACCTTAATCACTTAATTAAGTCAGCCTAATCTCCATGTCATTTATGAAATGTGTCCTAAGTCAACCTTATTAAATGTTTTTCCCTTTTGGAGAAAGCACCCCTTTCCCCATGTGAATTTTTTAATTCACATTTAATCCCCCAATGCATTTCAAGGAATTTTAAATTCCTTCTCTCATTCCCATGTGGATATTTGAGGAATTTTTAATTCCTCACATGTGCTCTCACCCACATGGGGACAAGGACCTCCTTTATGAGGAGATCTTGTCCCAATCCCAAGGTACTATGTAGTACCTCCATGTCATGTACTCTCCTTCCAACTCATGTACACATCATCCTTTTCAAGCCACTTCACATGCCACATATCAAGATGTGAGGGCTTGTGAGTTCTCAACTCACCATAGCCCTACATCTTGACCTTGTTGGTTTAATCTCTAGAGAACTCAAAATTCTCTATAAATACCCCATCTTTTCTCTCATTTTAGGAGGAGATCATTGTGCTAGCCAAACTCTTGCAAATTTTTCTCTTGAGCCATACTTAGCCAAATACTTGCATTTGCATCCACTTTCACCCATTTTTCTATCCATCTCACAATCCACACTTGCATATTTTTCCATCAAAGGAGCATACAACATCGAAGATGGAAGGGCCAACCCAAGGACAACTCAACAAGGTAAAAGGTTGATAAATAATTTCATCTATAAATAGCCCGAGCTTTTATTTGCAAGCAAGTATTAGAATTTGGTTGATTATGAATTCCATAAGTTACGAGTTTAAAGATCACTTCAAACAAAAATTGGCAGCAATGTTTCACAATCGCAATGCATGTTGTAGCTTGGTCTAGAGCTTTTGGTGTGGTGAAACGAAAGATATTGAGATTTTGGTTCTAGGTATGCAGGGTATTGAGCTGCCCTAGTGTGTCAAAGGTTCAAGCGAATAAGGCCATGCATTAGGAATTGATTGACCTTGCCAAGGATGTGAGCAACCTTATGGATTTCTATTAGGATATACACTTGGTGATCAAGAAAAAGATCATTTCTCACAACAAGGGATTCCCTGAGATTCCCAATGGCCACACCCTTCCACGCTTGAAAAATGACAATTTAATTTTCTCTATGTGACAAGAAAAAGTGAATAAGTCATTTGGATGGAAGGCTTGGAGGCATCTACATAATTGGTCCTGGTGATGGTAAGGACAATAACAGTGTTTGGAAATGGTGTCTAGAGTTGGGTGTACAATCCATGGAAGAATGCTACAAGTATTTTTGACATTGTCCACCAGGTGTCTTTGAATGCCAGTTACAATGTTTAATGCCTCTGTTGGCAACTTCTGATTTGGCTTTGGTGTCTAGTGGATGTACATTTATGTTACTATTTTTTTTGTGTTCCTTATTTCTTTGGCTTATTCTTACCATAATTTTGCTTCAGCATGGTAATATGTCTGTTTAGTTTATGGTTTGTGTCTATCCTTGTTTCGCCCCCTTATGGGTTGTGATCGCAAGATTTTGGCTATGTATTTTGTTTAGTCTTTAAGACAAAGGGTTGATGCCCCTTAATATACAACTCCCAAACTTTTTTCACAGATATCCATATGAAAGCTATATACAATAATTGGGAATACATTTCCAGATAACCTGGTTTAACTATTTTTTCTCCTTCTAGTTGGGGTTCCTTATAAATGTCTAACCAGAAGGGGAAGTTTGCTTAACCGATTGATTAAATAGATATATGCTCTTAGTTTTAATCAAGAAGGATCTTTGTTGGTGATGATAAAAAACTTGAGAATTACTTTTACTTCTACTTTAAGTCCCATATTGTCAGACAACTAGAGACCCAAAAATTTATAAGAAATTTAGATGTAGGTTAACCAAGGGAATTTATGACCCTACAACATGCATATTGGAAACCTCATTCAACTGGTTATGATTTGTATATTTTAGTTTGTATATATAAATGGAAAAATCAACAAACATTCCTATAAGATTAAAAGTTAGTCACTCAGCACAAAAAGGTCCCATTTGAGGTGTTCTCATAATTATTATGCTTACACCTTTTGGAGGTTCTGAGATACCGAATGAAATAGAAATGTATGGATTGGTTGTGATAGGGGTACACGTAACAAACATGAATATTTAATTGGAAGGAAGTTAAAAGTAGCTGAATTACACAATCAGAACATTTCAATAAGACCTAAACTTGTTTCAATATACCTTAGAGCATTGCACAAAGATATTGATCTAAATTATAAAAGGTATGGGTTAATGTTAACATGGATTTTGGATGATGATGAGAAATTACTTCTATGAACAACCCTATTTGTATGATGTAAGACTCATTACTAAAAAAACTAAGACTGCAAAAATGTCTTTAGTCGTTCCCCTTTTGACAAGAACCTGATAAACTAACATGCTAAACCATCTAAAAATTATACTACAATTGTAGGATAAGCTAATATATCCCATCCTATTTTCTCAAGGTTAGCATGTCTAGAAGGTGGAGAATTACTTGCAATCTACAACAATCCTTTCTAGAGAGATGAGAAACATGGAATGCTAGAAAATATTTATAAAATTAATATATCACAATATCCTGTGTAGTGTCTTTCAAAAGATCCATAGGGTCCTTAAAAAATTATCTATACTCTTTAGTTATAGTGTCTGCCAAATCAGGTTGCCTGAGTCTTTTAAGGCCATTAATTAAAACTACAAATGTATATTGATCCATCTTACATTGGATCTGCTTCATTAGTTCATATGTTTCTATTGCATGGTGTGGAAGGCCCACTCGTAAAAATGTGGCTAGCATCCATGTGAAAGCCTTCGTGTCAGGTTGCAAGGGTTCCTTTTTCAATTGTTCAAAAACTGAATCCACTTTTTCCATTAGGTTGTTTCTTTTCAGTGCCATTATAATAGAGACACAGAGTGACAAATTTGGCTTGTACCATATTTCTTTCCACACAACATTGAACACCTGATGAATAGCAAAAAATAAAATGGTTATTTTTTAGCCAAAAAATTCCCAAGCTGATAGAAGTTGAGGTTCCATTTGCATAAAACTTGATTATCACAATCTATACTCTACATATGAAATGAATTTGGGTAAGTGATTGTTGTTTGCAATTTCCCATTCACAAAGAGCCAACCAGAATAAAGTTTGCAACACAACAGGACCTCACACTGCTAAGGAGCTTCTAAATCATCATAAATATTAAATGACCAAATGACACCAATCAAGAGAAAGCCCATACCCAGTTTTCAAGAAACTGTAGACTACATTATGGACAAACAATTCACAACACTACAAATCTTTCTTTGCACTGCCATTTTGATGTAATTAGTATTAAGTATAGTTTCTTTTAACAGAATATCAGCTCCCTTGCTCTAGAAATTAAATTGAAAGAAGTAAATTTGTGACTTTGTTGCAGTCCATTAGTTCTGGTGGACTTGCAGAATATTCAACAAGGTTCCATAACTATTGTACTCTGCTTCACCCATATGACATGTTGATAGAAATGACTTTAGTGGAACATAAACTCCTCAAATTTCAAACCTATACTGAAACAATTCCAAAACTTTGATATCAAAGGAAACTCATTTAACACAACCCCAATTGAAACACCTTCAGCTGCAAAACTCTAGATTAATTTAAAAACACT
Source organism: Sequoia sempervirens (assembly GCA_007258455.2). Lineage (NCBI taxonomy): Eukaryota > Viridiplantae > Streptophyta > Pinopsida > Cupressales > Cupressaceae > Sequoia > Sequoia sempervirens. Next base: position 198,294,865 of record VDFB02075321.1, read on the forward strand.
AAAAAGAGGGAATAAGATCCCAAACCTCTAATATTGATTGCAGTAGATTTGATACAAACCTAATTTTACACATTCTGCTATAAAACCTAAATAAAACCCTAGTTAAATTATAAACACTAAAAAGAGGGGAAAAGAAAATCCCTTATTACCTTAAGAGTCAAATGGCACTCATCCTGTCTATGAAGGTCCTAAAGCAGAGCTAGCAAATCTGACTTCAGCAAACGATAAACCCTCATTTCGAAAACCCTTTCAATCTTAGCCTAGTCTCATCTGGCCCTCTTCATGGCCTACATAGATTGCATTATTTCATTGTTAAGAACTCTTCCACTCCATAAGGGTCCTCAAATCTAACTTTCCCTTACACAATATACCTATTTCATTGCTCTATCCCATCTGATATTCTTCCCATTACCATTTTTTTCCATGGTAGCCTGTCCCAAAGGTTAAAACCAAGCTTTTTTGCTTGCATTTTAATAGGAAAGGAGAGTTCTTTGTTGATGCAATGCATTGGACTTGCACTTTGCATTTTAAGAGAAAATTTGTAGCATTGTTCGGTGTGTTGCCTATGGGGAGTGATTCCATTCCCCAAATCTTGTGGTGTAACCTTGGTTGCAGCTCATCCACCTTCTCAAACACCAGCTTCCTCAAATTCCTCCTCACTACAACTACCACCTCTGTCGCCATGATAACAAATCCTTCAGATCGCAAATTCCCCAAAACCCTGACTTTCTTGTCTAGTCACTAAAGGAATCTTGCAAAATACACTAAATTACTTTTAGAAAATTCTTCAGACACTAATTTCCTCGAACCCTGGTTTCTTCAAATCCTAATATCCTCCAGAGTTCAGAGAGCAAAACCTGCTCAATTCACGAAAATATTTTCACAAATTCTGCAAACCCTAGTCTCTGTTGAACACAACAAATTTTATTTTGGAAAATTCTTCAAACTCCAATTTACATAAACCCAATAAAACATCACCATTTTTGTTTTGATATGTGGGTTTCATGGTCATTTATTTATCAAGGAAATCAAGACTTATAATTTGAATGCAATCCCAATAAGTCGATTCTCACCCTAAGATGAAAGAGGTACAAAAATTGAGTCAAGGTTCAAAGATTATTTACCAGTAATGGCGGAGCTATGCAATGGCTTGGGAGTGGAGGCGATGAGTGCAAATCAGCTCATAGCTACGATTATAGCTCTTGATATCAATGGCGATGGAGTTTTCGATGAAAATGGAGGAATGGTGATGAAAATGGAGCAACGGTGACGATCATTCAAACCGTCTTGCATTCCTTATCGCAAACTCCTCACCGTCCATGGACCAAATGAGTTCATGAAGCTCAAATAGGAAACTCCTTCGGCGTAATTAATGCTAGGAAGGTTTTTGGGAAGGACAATTAAATAATAAGTCTTATTTAATTAACATTAGAAGGGGACAAAATCAAGCATTGCTAGGATGTGCATAATTTTAGGTGTCTATGTTTTTCCACTCTTTGAGATGGTGTTGCAACTAGACAAAACAATTTTGTTTCAATGAAGATTAAGAAATAATAGCTTTGGAAGAGATAGGACTAGTTACAAGATACCCTATTGTTGAAAGGAGGGGAGTGATGATGAGGAAGGAGGTAAGTATGCACCCTCAAGAAGATAGACAAGTTTGAAGGACACATATGTGCTCTCAAAATGGATGAAGGATTTGAAGGATAAAATATAGAAGATAGAAGGATAGAAAAAATATGAGGAGATTGATTGATATGGAGGGATGAGTGATGGGGATAGATGGAGGGTGATAGTCATGCTAAGGTGGTTTGAGAAACCTTTATTTTTTATAGCACTTAATGTTGTATGCCAAGATATACAGACCAAGGAGATGTGAAAAGTGTGTAAGGGACTAACCCAAAATAAAAGTTCTAATGCACATAAGATGGAGGATGATAGATTAATAGATGCAACACGATGGGGTTATGCAAGAACTAAAAAAGGGGGGTTTGATATCCTAGATAATGGATTAGATGATGGAAAATAAGTGTATGGAAGGATAGGATTGTGAGGCCATGAGATAATTTCATGGGATTGAGAGGAACCAGGACCAATAGTTGTACATACCATGATGGATGTTGAAGCTTAGGATAAAGATGTGGGCTTTGGGATGTATGGGATTTCAGATTTTGGGATTTATATGGGAGTTGGGATTGCATATTTTGGGATGTAGAGACCCAAATAGATTTAGAATTTTTAAGATGTAGATGCTTGGATTTAGATGGAAGGTGTTGGGATTGCAACAAGGGATAGGGATTTACATATTTAGGGATGTAATAGGAATTTGGAGATATAGATTCAGATTCTCTACTTGGATAAATTAAAATTTCTTGGGGATCCAAATTGTTTTGGTGCTTTCCTTTTGCTTGATGGGTCTTTGCAGCCTTGTTTTATTTTTGATAATTTTTATTTGTACTTGCATGTTGATGCTTGGTGATATTGTGATCCTTGAGTTTTTTGTGGATTCTTTACTTTATATTTTTTGTGCATCTAAATCACTTTCAAATGTGATGTTATAGTCCCATGGGGAGATATTATATTGAGATCCCACAAATTGGGTGATGGCTTCACCATGTTGGAATAAGTCCAATGATGTGAGAATTTATTGATCTTGGTTAGGTATTTTACTTGATGGATTGTTAAAGTTTGAGGGAGGGTTGATAAAATGATTAATGATAGGGTTGATGGGGATGATAGGGGTGATGGGGTTGGTGGATGGTTTGGTAGCAATAATCTCATGCAAGGAGTGATGATAGACACCTATTTTGATATTGGAAGAAGTTTCCTTAGGATTTATAGAGGTGTTATCATATTTTTCATTAGATATATAACCAAGGCCCTAAAATATTGGATTTTATTTAATGTGGATGGGTTCCAAGATGCCTTACTCATGAAGGCCTAATCCTTTTCATTGATATTTCATTCTTTGACAAATATAATTGATACAAGTGTTCCTTTGAAAATAAGATAGGATTTCATTTTTAGATAGGGAAGGAGTGGTGGTTGTTGTTGTTTCCTTAGTGGCAACGAAACTAAATTAGATAATGATAGAAGAATTGAGATGATAGGATTATGGTTTGGTGATGGGTTTGATATGGTTGGCTATATCTTAAGATGGTGTAGGATTGTGGAAGCGATTAGTTAGGATGTTTGAATCTTGATTTGGATGAGGACATTTATGGGCATGTTTTGGAGAAATCTTGCAACATATTTGGATTTTTTTGGATGACATGAGGGAGGATTGATGTTTTGTGTGGATAAACTCTTTGATTTATGCACATGGATGGAAGAAGTTCCTTTGACATTTATGGATTTACTGTTTGATACATGTAATGGTTTTTATGGATGGCATAGAATGAGTTGTGTTGCAATATTACACAACTTGGCATGTGGTTTGTCACTTAGGCTCCTTTATGAATATTCATTGGATAAAATCCCTAAAGGGTGAGTGAATGGTAATGTGGGACAAAGGGGGGGTCAAAAGTGATAATCTTTTTCTTAAAATTAGTTAAATCTAAACTTAGATGAGTAATTATAGATGTGTGCACTCAAAATTTTAAAGTATGATAAGAACAAGAATTTTAGTACTCTAAATCTAGTTTCTAAACTAATAAACATTTTTTAAATTGGTTAATTTTAAAGGGGTAAAATACTTTAATCAAGCACAAAATTGTTCATGTTTTATCACTAAAATAGAACATATTGTCTTATATGCACTCCACCATTCTTTTTTCTACATTGCATATTTCTAACAACCTATTGGTAGAAATATAGCCAAGAGTGAGTATTATAAAAAAAATTACATGTTTTTTACATTTTTTATTGAACATATACATATACATACATCCTTTTCTACACCCTACACCTCAAATCCTAGGTTCATCATGTCAATTCACTATTTGGATGTGGTATTGATTTCAATACAAAGTTTTGGGGAATAAAAATAAAAATGGTCTCATAATTTTCTAAATAAAAAATGAGACTTCTTATCCCATATTAAAATTCATTATAAATCATTCCTAATTTCAAATTTTCTAAAATTATTCTCACATGAAACTATAAAAATCCCTAAATCCACCATTGAAAAAAGCCTAAAAATTTAAAATTTATTAAAATACTTGAAGATGATAAAAAATGTAAAAGACACAAAATAGTAAGATCAAATAATAAACCATTTTTTTCCTTTTACCTTCTCATGTCACTAGTTGAGCTGAAGTGGATGCACCCTTCTCATCTAGATTTTCTCTTTGGAATTTTGTAAGTGTGGGTTTCTCTCCAATGTAGCTAAATCTTGGCATAAAATAGATGTTTCAATTATGATTGAGTATTATAAACTTATCTTAGAATTTATTGATGAAGATGGATGGATAAGACTTCAATTTATAGATTTTTGGTGGCCAAAATGGATGGTTGAGATGGAGGGATAGGATTTCATCGGAAAATGGAGATTTAGCCTTGTGAAAAGTGTCACAAGGTGGGGGATTGATACAATGATATGTGGCATGGGGAAGAGAGCTAGGTGTGCTCACACATGTGTGAGAACAAATTGAGAAGAACATGATTTTGGAAATTGGGATAGAAATGGAAAATGTAAGAGGAGGAAATCAATGAGAGTGACATGTGGATGGAAGGAGAAAGTGTAGGGTGGCTACACATTTATGAGGGGATATCACACATGTGTGAGAAACAAATAGAATATTTCAGTCAAAGATGAGGTGGAATGAAATGATGACTTGTGTGTGCTCATACATGTGAGCATTGAAGAGAGATAGGGACACTTGTCACGTGATGGCAAGTTTGGGGATTTGAAAGAATTTTTAATTGAATAAAAATTAATGTTGATTAGGATTAATTAATTAACGAGGTTTAGAAGAATTAATGAGTGAGAAGCTAAGATTAGTTTAACTAAATTAATCAATCTTTATAAAAAGGTGGAAATGTAATAAATTAAATAAAATTTAATTAATTATGAAGATAAATAATAATTAATTCAATATTAAATTATTTAATTAACTATGGAAAATTACAAAATAGAAAATTATAGCAAATAATTAATTAAATATTAATTTAATCAATACTTTTGTAGGCATAATCATGCTTTATACATGGTCGCACTTTTGAAAATGGGGTAGCTCTTGCGCAAGGTAGGATATTGTTTTTTCTAAATATCAATTGTGTAGTAGATTAGAGCTTATGTATGAATGGTGGTTGCACGAGGGAATAAATCTTTTGAGAAGTATCACCTTCGCAAATTAGCGCTTGCATGGATTGGGATGGGTAGGAATAAGTAGGTTTATGATCAAGATTAATGGTTTTTTTTAGATGTAATGCAAGAGTGGTTGCCACCACTAAGTCACGAGAGAGGGGTCACCTACAATTAGGTTGTGACCACTTTTAATTTATGTGGACTAAGAGTTTCTTATGGTTATGGACTATATGAGGTGGGATATTGGCCCAATATTCATGTCCACCATGTTATGATGAAAAGTCTAGTAGAGCATTGGTAGAGTGAAACTAGTAGGTTTCAGGAAAGATGACCATTACGTTGGAGGATGTATGGATGATCTTATGCATCCATATTCACAATGCACTAGTGGAGTATGATATAGGGACTGAGGATCTATATTTGGAGCGGATATTTGTGACAAAAAAATCTACCTATCAAAGGAATTGAGATGGACCTAGCAATGGGGATAAAGACTCTATTTGCACTACCACTATACATATTTGGTTTGATTAGCAGACTATTGATGTTAGATCGTAAATCACATAGATTTTCAATTAGGTGGTCTTTTGTGCTATATCGAATACTTGTGGCTCAGGATTTGTAGTGCCCCTCCGTGTTTGACCCTTTCTTGACATTTGAGTAAGTTTGGTTGGGTGTTTAGCATTGATACTTAGTGTTAATTATGTTATTCTGGTAATCATTGAATTTAAATAAATTATTAATAGATAGCTTGTGGAGAAAGTTAATGTTTATGTGTTGCCTTGTTTAAATTGAGATAATTAAATTAAATTGATTTTTACAATATTTGATTAAATTGGAATTAAATAAATTAATAAATAAATGGAGTAGTTAAATAGTTATCATTATGCTTAATTTTTAATTAATTAATTAAATTAAATTATGTAATTAAATGAGCTTTTATAATTAAAATAAAGATAAATATTACTATTATTATTGTGTGAAAATAAATTAAATTATGGAAAGATAATATAATTCAAAATAGAATGATTAATTGGATGAGATTTTCGAACAAGATGTAAAAGCAAGTTCAAAAATGGAAAAAGAGGAGTTTGAGCACATGCATAGCTCCAAACTAGTTTTAGAATAGAAATTGGTCTTTTTAAATGATAATTGCTTGATTTTTATTTTGGAAAAATGAAACTTTTTCCTAGTTTTTAATAATGCTCATTTTGGGAAAAATCAAATCACTTTCTTGTTTCAATGATGGTCATTTTGGAGAAGTTTATCATCTTTGATTTTTGGTCTTCGAACGAAAACTTCTATCTGCAACAATATTTGTAAAATACCGATTTTTGATTAAAAATTGTTTTTGGGAAGTGGGAAAACTTCAGAAGGTTGTTCAAGTAATTGGAGCAAAGGATTGTTGCTATGATATAGCTATTTTTTTGGCACATCTTTTCTATCTCTGAAACATTGGATCTAGGTTCCATTTCTCTTTTGAAATTTTCTTCTGTGATTGGAAACAAATATTTGTTTGCATGACTTTGTTTGAATTGGGGTTTTCCATTTATTTTATTTCCATTTAGAAATAATTAATAGAAAGCGTTCTTATGTAACGATTATGCAATCATTGTATTTTAGTTTTGCATCGATAGTATTTATCCTTCGACTACTTTGGAGATTTTATCTTGGAATGTAATTGGGTTTGGTATTCGATCTTGGCCTTCAATTTCCTATGTGTCATAACCATGATACTCTATATTGTCAATTTATTTATGTAAGTATATTGTATGCTTTTTTGGGCGTTTCAGTTCAATGCCTCTTTGATACTCTTCATATCCGATAATCTTCACCGCATGCATCCCTTCCATTTAGTCGCATATCACTATCTACCTTAGGTTTCAATTTTTTCCATGATGGTTGACCTATCCTAGTGGCCACAAGTTTAATCGAATTCTGATGAGAGAGATTATGCCTTTATGTATGCCTTGTCTGGACCATTATAAGCATAACTGGATTTAGTGCAATGTTGTTGTCTTTCCTCCTTACACTTGTCCAGTGGGTAGTTTTGAAATCTTTGTTCGGACAGCCTTTGATTCCTCACTCATCAATGAAGAATCTTCCAATAATTTGTAGAAACAACATTACGACCTCTCCTTGCTACACCTCAATCCATCAAGGTTGCCACCCCTTCATTTTGTTGGATATTGGATACAGTGCACAATAGTTTATCACAATCCTATTCTTTTTAGATTGTTTCATTTAGCATCACCAACATTCTTCATAAGAACATAATCTTTGTCCAAATGATGGAAATGGTTCACCTCTCTCAGTACAATTTCTCTTGCAACAATCTTGGAGATGAATTTAGGTGCAACGTGGCAATTAGAACACATTTTCCATAGTTATAAAACCAAATGAAATTGCTAACCTTTCACTATGGCAACTGATTAAGATCCCATAGTGTTAGGGTGATCCCACAATAGTGGTTTACAATTTTTGGCTAAACTGGACACTGAAATTATTATTTTTAACTAAATCTTTACATTTGGGCACCTATAGTGGCTAAACCGTGAGGAATTTGAAGATGATGCAAACTAGAGTCTCGTCACATTTTGTTTGTAGATTCTAAAAATATTTTTTTCATCTTTTTTGGAATTAGATTGTACTTCTTTTTCCATCTCCCACGAAAATTGGTTTTTTTCATAAAACAACATTTTAAAAAAGTGACACACACCGTATAACGCATAACTTTTTTTTCATGAAGGATAAAATTATAATTCTTTCGAATTTAGATTTGTAACTCTGATATCTAGTGCTTCCACTTGGTTAGATAGTTTTTTATTGAATATTTTTTCTTTAATCAAGTTTTGAAGTCAAACCAATTACAATTCAGACATAGCGCGACCGTTTAACACGTAACTTTTTTTGTATATATCGAAATTCAATTATTTTTTTGTTGGATCAAGGACTTCAATAACTGGTGCACTCATATTTTTTATAAAAAAATTGATAATGTGTTATTTTTTCACATGTGTAGAACATAGACCTTCATTTTCGATGAAAAACCTATGTTTAATAAAACTAAAAAAACAAATACCTAATAAAACCAAAACATATTAAAATTATATTCATTGGATAGCTCGTTCTGAGGACTACTTGATTCCAACTGGGTTTGTGAAGATTCCTCCATTTTCATCATCAACCCGAGCTTTGAAGTGTAAAAATTTAGTTTTTTTTTTGTGAACAAGGTCAAAAATCAAGGAAAAGGGGGGTTCGCTAGAACTAGGGGGATTCTAGCGAACCCCCTTCCCAAAATGGGTTTTCACTTGTTTTTTGTTCGTGCATGCATTAAATGGGTTCATTCGAACCCTTTTTTGGTTCGTTCGAACCAATGAGTTCATTCGAACCCCCAAAATGAAATTTTTTGGCATGGGGTCATTTTTTACAAGTTTTCCTTCCTCATTCGAATTCTAAACCACTTTTGTGGGTTTACCCATTAAGTAAAATATTTAGAAACTAGAAATACCCTACTACCTTCATTCGCCAAGCCAATGTCTTCAACTTGCACACCCTCACTTGCTTTATTGTCTTTCAATATTTCTAGGAGTCTGTTGTGCAATGGTACTACCTTCTTATTTCAATGAAATCAAAGCTCTGGTTTTTGTTATATAGACATTGTATATTACGGTTTTATTGTTGTGCCATGTTTGGCTTTTCGATACTCGTGCTTATTTCTATAACCATATCTTGGTATTTAATGGCTTGCAATATACTTGGTATTCATTGCTTACATGTTATGTGTGGAAACTTGGATTCTCATTTGTCATATGTTTTATATTTGTCATAGGTTTATATTTGGCATTGATACTTTGAACTGCATACCTTGTATGCTCGACTTTTGGTATTTCTAATACGTTGAGTATATTACATATAAAAGTATATGAATATGTGCTTGGCATAATATAAGTTGAAATATAGCATTTTTTGTTATAGTATATACATATATACATATGTATGTATACATATATATACCGAAATAAGTATATATTATAGTTGCAACCAAAAGAATATTTTTGTTTGGGAATATGTGTTTAAAGATTTAAGAATCTACGTTATAGATTTATTTCAAGCTTAGTCTATGTTCTTCATTATATAATAAATTTAAACTTACATTTGTGTCAGTGTGTTAATAGGGGACAGATACCCATTCTAGTACTCTAAAAATATAGGTTGTGTATTTAAAAAGTTGTGTGATTATAAACAAATTATTAGTTACAATTAATAATCGATTCATGTTCTATTCAATAAGTTCAACAAAGGGTCTATGAAGTAGAATGGTCTGTTGAATTTGGTATAATTAAATAGGTATCTATTAAAAATACAAAGTAAACCCTAGAGCACTACTAAGGCAACAAGATCAGAGGGAGAGGAAGGCATCCACCTACCAGCCATGGCTAGGCTAGTGTCAAGCTTGGCTCACAGGCCCGTGATAGTCATTAAGCCATCACCTTTAAACAATTTTGTTTTTATGAAGACGTGGCAACAGGGTGCGCTTAAAATAAATATTGAAGGGGTTAAAGAAACTCGCAACAATGCAATTGGCAGGAGGTAAGTCGATAGCACATAAAGAAATGTGATAACTGCAAAATGTGAGCTAAATTTCAAAGGGCAAGTGATGAAAGAGGCAGAGTGGTGACACCAAAAATAATGGATAGAAGATCTTGACAAATGTTGTAGTTGCATTGCCCTGCTAATATGCAATCGAATGATGGAAACAAAGATAGAGTAAATGAATTAAATAGAATACCCCAAAGAAATGTGGTTTCATGAGTTGCATAAGATTACAGAATATGCACAAAACGATTTACTGAAAAGGCTTTAGAAATCTTCAGAAAATGCATTTATTAATTGTTTCAATTTGGAAATAAATAAGCAAGTAAACATTTCGTTTCCAGGAAACATTAAAACATTCAAGCATTCGTTTCAGAAAGAGAGAGAATTCAGAAAAACAATGTAACCAAAGGATTTAATTCCAACTTGGATCCAACACTTGGCAGGGCTGGAGATTCGATGTTGAGCTCCCTAATTACCAACTTGCAAATCCAATATCTCAAACTCCCAAATCAAATTTTCCAAGAACCCCCAATTCCCCACAAAATCAACAATATTTGAATTTTTTGCAGATAAATTACTCCCTTCAACCCAAATAGAATGAAAAATCTCCCAATAGGAAAATATTTACAGGAAGGAGACTATTCGTTTTCCCGGAAAACCAACTTTTCACAATTAAAATTAACTTTAGATTTATTAAATTAGTCTTTCCTTCACACAATAATTATTTTTTAATTAATTAAAATCCTTTTATTTATCCAATTACTTTTATTATTCACTATGATTATTTATGTATTTATTTATCCAAAACACACCCCAATTTACTTACATTTAATAATTAACTTTATAACTCAACTTATAATATTTTATTTATTTACCTCATCATTGTTATTTATTATCTTCAACTTAACGTTATAATTTATTTTATCATAAACTATGATTATATGTACATACACATTTATATTTACTTATCAAAAGTACCTTTTTAACTTAATAATTTTATTTTAATGAGACAATTAATCAAAAACATTTATCAAACAATTTTAAATCAATTAAACTAATTTTCAATCAGTCCTTGACCACTATCCAAGGTTGAAAAGCAAGACCACAAACAACACTGATTGAACAAACCAACCATACTAACAACATTGATAGGGTGCCAAACTGGATACTCATCCTCTTCAAGGATGATGGCTAAGGTAGGGGACCAAGTGCTATCTCCGATCAATTGATCCATTGGGTTTCAAGGAACGCTCAGATCTTCCAATTCATGTGGAGTCGATGCTTAGTACCTACAACCTACAACACACAAAACGGTCATGCATATACATATACATATAATCAGGCACACTATGAAAGGGAATCACAATGTTGCAGGGTACTCACAAGTGAGTGATGCAACACTGTCCCCTTCACCCAAACACATCAATAAGACATCACCAAATAATCACATCAACTCATATAACAATCAAGGTAAGATCAGTCACAAGATAATCACACAATAGTCATGATAAGATAATCACATAATGCTAACGATAGGATTAGTCCTCATAATCAAATAAAACACATACTAATCATAACATGTGCATAAAACCCAAATAACAGAAATTTCATCACAAGCATCATTATATCAATAAGTCCAACATCAAATATTGTATCATAATGTCTCATCCTAAAGAAAATCCATTGTCAATCTATCAGAGAATAGTATGAGGGGTATTATAGCGGTAGTAGCAATTAATATCATGAAATTATGATGTGTGATATACCCAGGAGCTTACTTGTATATCTATTTGATATTTTGAGCCTTTGGTATAAACATTGATGACACTTTGTATGATTACTAGTATTTTTTGTATATATGATGAGATGATTTGGTTAGTGGCATATGATGTGTTATGTGATGTGTATGATGGACATGTTTTGATTTGTGATGTATGTGATAGATTATGTGGGTATGTTTATGGATTATGCATATGATGGTCAGTGATGTTTATGTTTATGGTTTATGAATGGATTGTATGATTATTTTTCCTATATGATTATTATGGATGTGTATGATGGACTATGTTTATGTATGTTTTAAGGATGATGTTATAATGTGCATTACTAAGATATGGATTTATGATTTATGATTTATGGTATTCTCATGAATACAATGGTAATATGGTAATGGTTTCATATGATTATGTGATGATGTATATTTTGTTGAATGTACAAGACAACTGAGAGGGGGGGCGGTGAATCAGTTGTACCTTAAAACTTCAAAACCCTCACAAACATTTAGATCCATATTAATCTAATAACCATTAATCTGTTAAAGTAATTTATCATGAAATAAAATGAAAAAAATAGAACCAAATCAACACCATACACAAAGAAAGACCATATTTACATGGAAAAACCATAGTGAGGATTAACTCACAATATAAAGTAATATCAACATCAAATACAATAGGGCTCACTGTCATAGGGCTCACTTCCCAAAAGAAAGAAAGGATCATTTCCAAAATAAAAGAGAAGATAGAGAAGAATGCTACAGTGAGAAATTCATCTCAAAGCAATAGAAAAGTCCACCACAACATCACCAACACCTCCGCAGTCTTTCTAAAGAATTGTAGACACCTTTTGCTCACTACATTCAGTAATCTAACACATGAAAACTCTTACTGTGCTTCTCAAATTCACACCCTACAACTTTGAAATTTGCATCATTCGCATCATACTCATCTATCTTATCATCCATCAACAACTCCACTCATATTTATATCATCTTCAACCTTGAAAATATTCTCCAAGGTCAGCTATGCACCTCAACTGTGCAATTCAGATTAGGTTGACACCAAAACATTCCTATGGTGGAAAGTGATGAAAGCAGACCACAACACACCTTAGCTAGGACCTAAATTGACTCATACACACCATACCATGCTTCCACAACCATCAAATCAACTTCGCAAGTAGTGTAAACACCCAAGGTTGGTTGAACCTAGATGTTAACACCATTAAAATTTAAGTGCATGCTTCCTCAAATCCAAAGACAACTCATGGACACCACATAACACTTGAACATGATCTATAATATTCCAAAAACACCCTAAAATCCAACAAGTTCCTTCACAACAACTTTCACTTGAATAATGTACACAACCAATGCACTCAAATAACTCTGTCATACACTATACCTCAAGAAATTAAATTATGAAGCACCATACCATGAACAACTTCATTTGAAGAAATATGCACAAAATATCAACACCCTTTTAGATCAGCAAGACCTAAAACCACTCTACGAAGAAATGTGGAGAAAGAACATTTCTCCCAAATACCTCTACAATATACAGTTCACACATTGGTGAACACACCTCCCTCTGTGCAACAATCCAACACACCAAATTTTGAATGCAACACCTCTAAACACCTTTGATCAACATATCTAAACCACACAAGAAGATATTTAACCCAAAAGAAATGTGGAGCCAAACTAGAACACTACTTTGCAACACAAAACACACTACAACACACAATTTCCTCTTTTTATTCAATTTTCTCAAAAGTACTTGGAAACCAAGCACTAGAAACATATCGCCGACATCTTTAGTACTTCCTCATCACCATCAAGCCAAATGCAACATAGCAAGTCAACCATGCATTTATAGATAGAATCTTATCAAAGCAACACTAGAGGTTGACACTAGTAGCTTACTAATGAAAATATAATGTAACTAATCAAAGCATCATCAGGGACAATACCAACTCAACACAAACTACACATCCTTGTGTGGACACGGAAAAATTATCCTTTTTGCTTTCTTGATATGGGAATAATTAACAACAAACTGGACTTAATGAGGCCTTGATTTAGTGTTGTGAGGTGTTTTACACATCCACACTAAGTCTTGAACCCTTACAAACTGAATAAAATACATTTATTGATGTCTTGTAAAGGTGTTGTAAAGTGTTGTGAACCACTTTCACACTTTTCTAGACTTTTATTAGTATTCAAGTCTCATGGACCCTTTTTACCCTTTAATTTAATATTGTAAAATATATTAAATTATATTTTCACATTAATCTAGAAGGCTTGTAAATTAATCTTGACTTTAATCTAGTGTTGTAATGTGTTTTACACATTGACATTGGATTTTGTGCCTTTCTAGGTTATGTGGACCTTATTTTAATGATGTAAAGTGTATTTAATCACACTTTCACATTTAACTTTGTGTCCCAAGCCCTAATTATCTTCTATATCATCATTAATAGGCCCCTATGGCCCCATATTGTGCATCCCGGGGCATAATTTGATGAAATAACTGACAAAGTCATCATATAAACCTAATTTCTTTACTTCCCGACATTCTAGCTAGCAAAATGGCCTTGTGGGACCCATTCATCATTAGGGTTGAATGAGTCCCATCCAAGTGGGACCCATTTTCCCTTGATGGCAAATGAGTCCCATTTGAGTCATTTTCGGGGTTTGAGCGGGAAAATTTAAGTTTTAAGTTTATTTTTTCTTCATGTCAACCTTGGGGATCAAATTAACAAGAAAATTTGGTGGATTTCCTATAAATACAATCTTATAAACCCTAATTGATCGTAACTTAATTCATTCATAACTCATTCATCATTTATCTTCTACCTCAAGTCAAGCAAGCTAGGGTTTTATCATTCTAAGTAATCAAGATAGCTTTCTAAGACATTCAAGGGAAGATTCTTCATATTTTGTTGTATAGAATCAAGATCAATCATCATGGAAAGTCTCTAACTCCATTGTTTCATGTTTCATTACATTATTATTCATTTTGGTTTAATTACCTAAAAGGGGTTTGACCAAGGAAAACCCCCATGCCCTAACATCCAACCTTTCTCTCTTTTCTTGTGTGTTTGCACATTTAGGTACATTGGAGGTTTAGAAATCATTGAAGATAAGTTTAAATTTTTTTGAAGACATCTCCTTGTTGATTAAGTCAAAATATCCACAAAAAGTCACTTACACTGCCGGAAATCAGACTTTTGGAGGCACACTTACTAGGAACCGAAGTGCAGACCAAGGGATTTTGTTTCTACTTTTTAATTCTCAAAAATTCATAAGTGGATTGATTCATCATTAGTGGCCAATGATTCCCACTACTAGGCCTGAAAAGGGTTTTCTGCAGTTTTGGATACCCATTTGTTTGAAACGAGCTCTGAAACAGTTTCCCAGATCTGGGACTAATTCACCCAGAATGGAAAATGAGTCCCAATAGGCCAAGTTTTTAGCATCAATAAAATTTCAGAAGTCATTTCCAGTCTCCAAAAAGTTCTTAGGTGCACACATTTAGTTTCATTCATTTTTGTTACAGTTTACTTTCATTCCTAGGTCTTTTTGCATTTCACAATGTGTTTTCAAACAACTTGCATTCCTTAGATTTTGCATTAATAATCAACATATTTTATTAGTTTATTGCATTTATATCATCTTATCTAAGCATATTCCATCCATATCACATTAATTCTTGAGTGTTTACATTACATTTTGACCCAATTTTTCCCCTTTTAGGTGAAAAACCCTAGAAGGGCTAGAAAGACTCTCGAGAGTCAAAATATTTGTTTACACCTTGCAAAAAAATCCTTCTCATACAATTGAAACCAATGACAACACCAAATCTTTTTGGCATCAATGACAACACCAACTACACATACTTGCAACATATTTTATTGTTACTATATGAATATGATGATGACAGTATCATTATGATATGTCATAGGTGGTTGTTTGATATTTATTCTAGGATATGGATGATGATGTTATGGAAATTCTATGAATTTATTTATGATGTTATGGATACAAGATATGTTCGATGAGCATGGAAGCAATAATATTTTTATTTTTATTTTTTTGGTCACTGTACAAAGTCAGAGGAAAGGGGATGAAGGGGGGAGTAAATATTATGATGGGATAGTAATGGGTGATAGGGAGAATAAATTTTATCCTTAGAGAGGGATATAGAATGTTCATGGAAGAGGTGGGTAGAATGACTTGGGTTGTTTATTCAATTTGTGAATAAAAAATACGAATGGGGATGAAGGATAAAATTAATAGGGGGAATAAATGGCATAGGTTATGTTGATATGTGGAGTGAAATCATAGATTTTGGTTAGTAAAGGAGATTGTACACAAAGGTATAGAAACAAAGGTGACAAGGTAACATTTGCATGGACTTAACTCTCAAACGAAAGGTTTTCCTAGTACACACAAGATATGCTATAACCTTGGGGGCTTATGTGAGGAGTAAACTTTGAATTATGAGGACATTCTTATGCACACAAGTCCTTGTCATGGGTTAGGTGGTTGTGTAAAAATAATAACCATTATACATAAAGAATTCTTCCATGCATAAAGTTGATATTAGCCTTGGTGGGTAGAACAACCAAAAAACACAACACATAGAAACAAAGACTATGCTCCATTATACACCCATCAAAACTTACCAAGATATAGAAAGATATAGGCTCTCTTATATAGATATAGTCATGGGTCAAAAGATAAATTAAAATAAAGTACCAACTGATAAACAAGACATGCAACCATCATATCTCTTGCCAAATTAGGATGGGTGGTGGATTGGATTATTCCTAACCTATGAAAAATATATCCCTAAGGGAATGCATGTGATGAGGATGATGAGAAAAATGTATGTTGACTATTTATTGTTCAAAATTTGGACCAATGTATGATTTTTGATATGACACAATGTCTAATGTGTAGTTTTTCTTATATAAGTTTAATTCTATAAAGATCAGTATGATGAGGGGAAGCTCAATGTTATGGTTTTAAGCTTAGTTTATTGGAACATGTATCATATGAAACCCATGTGTGAATTCCTATCCAACTTATGTTAGGTATTTAAAACTATCCATACCATCAAAAAGACTTGGGTAGTTACCTCTAGTGTTCAACAAGGGATATGGGATGGTAGCGGGTGGAATAGGATGGAGGAAATGGATGAATGAATGGATAATGAAATTATGTAACATAAGATAAATCCATGATAGCTTTGTGTAATGGGGATGTATGGTATTTATTATGGATGAAGAATGAATGAAAAATATATATGGATGGGGTGGATGGTATCCTAATAAATGGTGGGATGAGGCTACTACACGTGGAACCTATAAAAAAAAATTCACCAAGGTACTTTCCCAAGGCACCATTTAAGTGGTTTTCTCCATTCGATGGATTATTTCTCTTTACTATTTTTTTGGATTTCTTTTATTTTTTGGTATTTTTGTATTTTTAATTCTAGTATATCTTAAGGATCAAACTGTAGTGTCGAAAATGGTACTCCTTTACATTTTCACACTATGTTTGGTTCCCTTAATTAATTGGACTTAATTAAGCCTCTAATTGGCCCAATTATGCATCTACAAGCCTAATTAATTGCAATTTTTGAAAGGGGAACCATTTTGGGGTCAGTTTTTCTCAAGGCCAACCTATTCCTTGAGAGAAATTGTTAGCATACAACTATAGGGATTCAACTCTTGTAATAGTATCAGATTATTATTTCATTCTTCTATATTTCAGGACACTTGTGCTCTAATTCCTTCTATGCATGAAAACCCATAGGAGTTTGTGATCATTGGACAAAAACCCAATGATCACCAGGATTAGTGGACAAAACTCCTTTGGTTCTTGAGGGAATTCTCATTCAAGGATTGCATCTAAGCTTCAAGGAATCTATAAAGAAAGATAATAATAATGTTGTTGATCTATGGTAGCATTGTATATCATTCTAGATCAATATGAGTGTGTTGTATTTGATATATCATGTACGTAGATGAAATTTTGGTGTTTATCAATATATCAAAGGGATCTTTATGTTCATATATTGTTGTTCATTAAATTCAATCTACAAAAATCAGTCTTAAAATGTTAAAATTTTATGTTAGGGATATTACACTTCTCCACTCTATTTCATCATTTTTTCACTATAGGCACTATTGTTTATATCCATATTTTGTGTTCCTTTCTTTGTTTTCTTCAATATAAGTGGCACTAGGGATGGCATGTGATCAGAGAGGGTCATTTCCTCATGTGGTCTCTTGATATAGGGGATTAAATAATTTGGTATTTTTTCTCTTCTAATCTTTATTACTTTTTCCTTTATTTAAAATATTTCACTTATTATTGCCATTTTATATCAATTCTAAGGACCTTTCCTTTTGTCTACCTCTATTTAGTCATAGCCCCTTTGGATTTCTCTAATTATTTTTTAGTAACACCCCCATTGGTTTGCTTAGTAGCACCCTCCTTGGCATGCTCTAATTCAATTCTCAAACAATTCATCCTTTATGGGTCTCTATACTATTGCCTCAATGATTCTACCAATTAGTGATCTCCCAAAAAAATTTCTAACTACCTCATTCCTTTTATTTATCCTTTTTATTCCTCTAATTTATTCTCCATATCTCATTTTTTCTAGTACTGTGTTCATCTTACATCCCTTATTCATTTTATTACCCAAGCATTTTCCCTAATTTCTCCCAACAATCATGTCTTTTTGGATCTCCTCCCTTCTCTATGTCATCAATTTAGTGCCTTGTTCCTTGAGGGCTAGCGCTTGTTGTATATTACCACACTTTTTCATAATTAATATTTTTACCATATATAATTTTAAAAAAATCCAAAAATTTTACTTGTTAAATTTTTAATATTTCTTTCTTTCTTTGGTATGATCTCCCTTCTTATGCAACAATAACCAAGGTTATCAAAACAAAACCAATGTTAGCAAAGGAAATGGGGAACTAAATTTTGAAGATTTGTATCCTAGTATCCCTAGTGTAGTTATTTTATACTCCAGAGGGTACAGTGGTAGAAGTGAGTAAGTTCGGTAAGGTGTTCTTATCTAACACTAGCTTCTATAGAAACTAAACACACATAAGAGTCATCTATAACACACATATCTATTGAATCCTTACAACTCCACATATATATTCATATAGTCATTACATAAGTAGGTATTAGTCTCTACTTCACATTACAGTCTTTCTCTATCCTATTTTTATGCTCTCTAATCTATGACTTTCTCCTATTCTATCATCTATTACATGCATATATTGACTGCCTAGTCTCTTATAGAGACATGAACCCTTATATGACACCTCTTAACCTATCTTCCTTGTCATCTAGATGCTATGGACTTGCTTTTTGGTAAGTTATGGTAGGTTTTACTCTGTGTCATGTACCCTATCAACAAATATCACTTGCCCATTTCAAAGAAAACAATATTGTACTCAAGTATAAAGTGCCACTATTCATTACTTTGAAATGGTTATATGTACTAAAACTTATTAAGTGCCAAAATTCAGAGGGGGCTCAGGAAAAATAATCAAGGGGGGCCTTGTGTATAATTTTTCAATATGGATATCATTCTAACTCCATTCAACTTCCATGAATGGAAACATAAAATGGAGATAAAAATTAAGAAATTAGGTTTACATTGAATCACTATGGGTTTCGAATCCGAACCTACTAGAGCAGCTAAGAAATGAAAGTGGCATAATCATAATGATGAATCCTATGGTACATTATGT
Source organism: Sequoia sempervirens (assembly GCA_007258455.2). Lineage (NCBI taxonomy): Eukaryota > Viridiplantae > Streptophyta > Pinopsida > Cupressales > Cupressaceae > Sequoia > Sequoia sempervirens. Next base: position 198,314,282 of record VDFB02075321.1, read on the forward strand.
ACATTCATTTATACTAATCTTATCTTCCACATTAACTCAACCACAACACCTAATGATGCATGGACAACATTAGAAAACTTGTTTGGTAAGCAAGATGTTACATGAGAGGACATCAATAGGAAAATGAATTGATAAGTCTTAACCCATAAGATTTCAACACTATCCAAGAGCTCTTTAGTAAATTAAATCCTCTAAGGTTAAAAATAAAACAAAGTGGTATTGAAAAACAAGATGAACAACTAGTCTTGAGTATCTTGTCAAAATTGGGCCCACAATATTCAGTATTTGCTTCTACCTTTCATGCAACAAAGAGTGCCTTTGGTGTACATTATACTTTTCCATCACTCTTAGATTTTTTTATTTCTCTAACAAAGGAGAAAGATAAATTGATTCAAATGGGTACAATGCAGTTGTTAAAGCCACAAGTGCTTATTGCAACAAAATAGAATGATAAAGAAATAAAAATTGATAAAACACAAAAAATAAAGTGTACTTTCTGTAAGAAAAATGGGCATACTAAAGATAAATGTATGAAGAAAAGAATACATCATCTTGAGCATATACTTGAGTAAAAATAATTTCAAGTGTCTTCATCTAGTTCAACATCTAAAGGAAGAGCGCTAATGGATAGTATAGGTTTAAACAAATTGATAAATGGGTTCTTTATTCAGGAGCATCACACCATATGTCTCCTTATCTAGAAGTGTACATGTCTTTTTATGGACGTCTGATGTAAACAAAGTTCAAGTAGCTCACAAAACTTTCATTTTTGTTTGTGGTAAACGTACAATTGGGGTATATAATTAGAGTATTCCTAATGTCTTGTTTGTTCTTGAATTAGCTAACAACATTCTTTCCATTTATCAACTTATGAAATCTAGAAAGATAGTTGAGTTCACATCAACTTCAGTGACAATTCAAGATTCTTATAGTAGAAAAATTGTTGCAGTGGGAAAGCTTGATCAAATCTATCATGTATATACATTTTTAAACTTTTCTCCATCAGAGTCATACTCATCAATTTATTCTTCTAGTTCCAATATGGACGGTTCATCTCCTCCACTATCTCCTACTACATTAGAAGTTAGAGGTGCTTCATTGAGAACATCCAAAGGTTCTTTAATGCAGAAAATCACAAAGAGTAGTTCATCATCTTTTGGGAGGCTTCATAGTCTCTCATAATTGTACATTCTTATCTCTCTATTTTGGAGGACAATTTTTTATTAGGGTGTTGGCAAGAAGTTGAGTCCACTTTTTGGCCAAAAAATTGAAGTGTTTTCCTTGATTTTTAGAATTTGTCACATTTGACCTTAAAAATTGAATCAATTAGAGATGGAATCTTGAAAAAATTCACAAATCATAAAATGTAGTACTTATAGTCTAGTTTCCAAATATGTAATTTATTTCAATACCCAAATGATACAAATTGATTTTCAATAGGCGCTTCTAAAAACCACTATTTAAAATTCACTTTTTTTTTACCATACCATGCATGTGTATGTCATCCATATTTTTCTAAATCCTTTTGGGAAAAATATTTTTAACTCACTGAAGCACATTTTTTATTTTTTTTGTAATTTTTTATTGAATATATTTTTTTGTTAAATTTTTACTAGCCATATTAGTCGTTTTGAAAAATCGTCATGTACGTCATGCATAAGATGACCTAAACTTTTATCATTTTTTTATTTTTTTTTCAAATTGAAAAGAATTGTTTGTAGTACGTTTTCGTGCAATTCGTTTTACAAAAAAATATTTTAATAAAAAGTTATTAAAATACTAAAAAACCCTGATATTTTAAGTTTATGGACCAATTTCATCAAAATTTAATTGAAAAATAGGAAAAAAAATCAATTGTAAAAAAATTTACATATTTGGAATCTGCACTATCTCATCTATAATGGGTTTTAATTTCGTCAAAAAATTCTGCAAAAAAGGTCATTAGACATATGTACAAAGTCACTATTTTCCTGTGACATTGACATGACCTTCAAGTTGTAGGTCAAACCAGGTCCAAAGCTTAGGTTTAGGTCCCCAAGCCTTTTCCTGAATAGAAAAACAATCCAAAAACTTGACCAAAAATTCAAATTTTAAGAAACGAAATCCCGTTTACAAAACAGGATCCCATATCTTTTTTATTTATTATTCGAACCGTTGAAAAAGAAACGAGATCCTGATTATAAAATGGGATCCCATTTTATTAAACGAGATCTCATTTTATTAAATGTTTTACAGTTTTATTAAATGGGTTCCCATTTCTTTTTTTGACCATTTTTTTAATTTTTATTGGCAAAATATTACTATCAATTCTACAACTTGACATGTACGGCCAACTACGACAATTTCACCTATTTTCTATCAAGTTTTGTCTTTGTAGGTCTTTAACTTGCAATTTGAATTGAATATTTGAAAGGAGGCATCATTGGAATAGTTTTTTGAGTGGAATTGTGTTTTTTGTCTATTTGTTTGAAGGAGGAACAAAAGAGGAAGACTTTCACTATTGAAATTCATTTATACTTGAGAATTTTATAATCATGGGCTCAAAAGCTCATAATAAGAGGAAAGATAGGAAGGTATTGACCCCTAAAGAAATTGAAGCAAAGAGAGAGGAAAAAAATGCAAAGAGATAGAAGAATAAGGATTCGATCAATGAATAATGTTGAAGCATCCAATTACACAACTATTGAAGATGAAAACATTGAGGAGACCATGGTTGTAGACGATGCTAATTTGTAAGAGATTAATTTAGAAAATAATACGGTTTACAAACTAGTCCTGGTATGTCTTCAAATTACCCTTTCAATGCTATGGAAAATGTTTCAATAAGCACAAATCCAAGTACGTCTTCAAATCCACATTTGAGTGAAATGGAAACTTTGTTTGTAGAAGTTTTACAAGATGTTGGATTTAAGGATGTTGACATTGATAATATTTGTAGAGAAGAATATTTTATACAAATTGTTAAAAATGAATTTGAAAATGAAAATTGTTTTGTTGTTGAAAATGAAGATGAAAATCATTTTGTTGTTGAAAATGAAAATGAAAATCGTTTTGTTGTTGAAAATGAAAATGGAAACTATTTTGTTGATGAAAATGAAGATGAAAATGAAAATCGCTTTGAAGTTGAAAATGAAAATGAAAATGAAAATCTAGGATGTGATGTTGAAAATGAAAATATTTTCTTAAAAATTGAAAGTGATGTTTTGGATAATCTTCTCGGTAAGATTTCTTGGAGACAAATAAGAATACATTCCAATAGATAATACAAAGATTTCTTTAATCGTAAAAAAAAATTATTTCAATGTCAACTAAAGATGCAATTGATGAGAATGTGGAAAACGAGAAAAATAATGAAAAAGTTAGGCATTTTTGTTAAACCAAGAAGAAAATATCAATCACTAAAACATGCTATGTCTATTGTTGCTAGTGCGATTAAGTCTATTGGAAAAAATAGTCAATCTAAAGATAAGAATGCAACAAGACAAGTTATGACAACTGCTATAGTTAATAAAGCAACTTTGAATAAAAAAATGGTAAGCAATATTAGTGAAATTCTAAAAATAAATCGTAAAACATTGCTAAGAGTGACAAAGAGAAGAAAAAGTATAGAAAATGATCCAATCAACCTATTAGCTTTTTTTCATTTTTGGGATTAAAATAAGTTTGCAAAAATTTAAAGGGATACTTTTGTAAAAATAAAGTGAATAAGGAAAAAGAAGAAAAGTGAAGAACATTTGACTTATTCATTTTTTAGGCACCAAGAAGAGAATAGTTTCCATTCCACTTAGTAGTAAAATGTTAGGGTTTTTGTTGCTTGCATTGAAGGAGTCTTCACCACATTGCTGGTTCGAGGAGAAGGATGGGGCATGTTGTGTGAAGATGGAGAGTATTCAGGATATTGTGACAAATCACTTCCACACACCCAAATGTTTCTAGAATAAAGCTATACATGTTTGTTCTATACTTTCTGTAAGGTATGTTTGTTGTTTCAAGGATATTTTGACAAGTAAATGCAAATACCATTCAATGTTCTAACTAAAACAAGTTGCATCATAGGCATATTTTTAGTTTTCTTTCAATACGTCTTCTTTTGTCTTTAAAAGCTCTTAAAAGTGAAGTGGCAATGTTAAGTCTTGGTGTCAAGGATCCCTGTCAAGGTGCTTTAATGAATGTTTTCAATTTTTAAGGGATATTGATGTTCATGTTCAAAACTTCATAAACCTTAGATGATGTTGTCACGTAGGAACAATGAGTGAGAAGGTTGTATGAACTACATAGATCTTGCACAAAATCAACAATAATTTAAGGAGACACTTCATGAAAGAGAGAACAACAAAGGTTTTTCACATTTGTAATCCTTCACAATTGTTATGGTTGTCAGTTTTGTCTTCTATATTTTACCTGGTTGTCTCTTCACATTTTTTCCATTTTCTTCCATGTATTTGTTGGACAAGTCCACACAGCGTCACAACATATCAAATTTGGTTGTAGATTTCATGGTTTGGGTATTGGTGTTGTGACCCAAAATTAGGCTGCAAATTATATTTTAGCACACTTTTTTCTTTCTCTACTTGATTTAGCTTTGCATAGGTGGCTGCAACACTTACTCATGTTTTTCTCTATAATGGAAGTGAATAAATGAACCAAAATAGATCTTCTCTAAACACAAAAAGATAGAGATCTAAAGAGGAAAAATCTAGAGCCAATGCATGACAATCATGGGAGCTTTTTCTTGATTGGTTGGAGTAATAATTTTGTAGCAAGAAGGCCTAGGGACTGAATAATGAACTATGACAGTTAGACATAGAGAAGAGCATGATGGAAGTTTTGTTTACAGTGCATAGAAACACCTATAGTGAACAATCATGAGAGGTGATGAGCTTAGAATATTCTCATAATTTGAGTATTATGATGTATTTTTAATATCCCTAATCTTATTGCTAATGGATTTTTTAACTCTTTGATTAAAGACTTTTCATCTAAAATTAGGTAGTATCCTATAGCAATACATTCCTATATTCCTGCAGCTTAACATCTCTATGTGGCTTATTAATTACCCTATTTGACCATCCGAATGACTGATATAATGCATGTGGTTTTTGAATAATGAAATAGATTTAATATGTGATTAATGAATGTATCGAGTTGTTACCATGCGTGCTTTCTTTCGCCTATGTCGCCTTGTGTATCACAGGTTGTTGAAGGAAGCATGAACGAGTCAAGCGCAGCAGATCTCGGCCTTGCAGTAAAGTCCATTTCTTGCACGACATTGAGGAAGTTGTTCCAACGAAGACTCTCTGACCGGGTCGTTGGGAAGAAATCTAAATGATCATTAATCTGGAAAGAGTGGAATGCTAAATTTTCTCCCTGGATCGTGTTGAACGGATATGCTTTCATTTATGAGAATTTTGTTCCTCAGTTTCAAGATACATTTATGTCCACGTCTTTCTCTGTTAGAGTTAGTTAGTTAGTTGCTTTTCTGGTTTAAATAAGTGTTCCTCCTGCGCGAGTGAGCAAGCAGAATATGTAAAAGTTAGTATTATTAAGAAGAGATAGTTTTTCTGTGTTAGTTTTCATATGAGCAGAACAATGTATATCATTCCGAGTTTATGGATAAAAGCTGATGAAGTTCTGAGTTCAATTCTTGCATAACTAAGTTGATGCTTGCTAAGGGGGCCCACTTAGTAAGTATCTATAGTTAGTTAGTTAGTTGTTTATTTCCTGTTGATCATAAGTTAGATTTCATTCTTGAAAATTTCAGCGCAAACTCAGTCTTATATTGTTCCTGCAGTATCAGGAATCCATCCCTATGTTTGTTTTTGCAACATAATGCCAGTTCATAGTTTGTTTCTTAGTCACCGTTGTTATGATTTCTGCTTTGATTAAGTTATGCTTAAGTTAAGAAAGCTTTACGTTACATTCCTGTAGCATAAGTAGAATTCCTTTCACGCATTTATTTCTAGTAAATCGTGACTGAAACTGGTTCTTAGTGCACATACAGTGCCGCTCCATTTCAAGTATACGTTCCCTGGTTTGACAATGTAAATGAACGACCATAAGAAGATGTTAGTCGCCTGCTGGAATGTCCAATTCCCAAGTTAGGATTTTCTATGACTTTTATATCCTTTTGTGGACTCAACCATTTTTGGCGCCATTGTCGGGGATGGTGTCAAGCTAAGAACCTGTCATAGTCATTGTTAGTAGTAGTTTAGTCTGTTATTCAAGCATTTTTCAAAATTCCTTCAAGTTACGGTTCATTCTATTGCATGCATAGAAGAAGAGACGCTGTGGGAAGATTCCTCCCTAACTTTCCATTCATTGATAACAATTCTAAACTAGCCTATAATCTATTTGAGGAAGGAGGAGACCAAGATATCAATCCATTTGCTGAAAACCTGCTTGTTGAATTACCATTTGACCCAGCTGACGAAGAACCTGAAGAAAATCCATTTGCTTTGATTCTCCATCCAACAAATATGGCACGTAATCCACCTAATCGACCTCCTACTTTTGAATTCCCCATCATTGCTCAGCAAGATAATGATAACCTTAAAAATATTCCTTCTTCATTACTTCCCAAGTTCTATGGACTAGTTACAGAGGACCCAGACACTTTCTTGTTTGAGTTTGACATCCTCTGTCGCAGCTATGATTACACTTCAGATGCTCATAGGCTGAATTTGTTTCCTGCTACTTTGAAGGAAGGAGCTCTTAGATGGTTTATGAGTTTGGGAAGAGGTGTTGTTGATAGTTGGGAAGCCATGCAAACAAAATTTCTTAAGAAATACAAGGAATATTGTAAGAGTGGTAGTAAGGGTGATGATATATTCAGAATTCAACAAAAGGAAAATGAAAGTCTAGAAGACTATATCTCAATATTTTTGTTTTCCCTCAAAAAGAATTCAAACCATACTCTTAATGAAGAATTTCATAAACTACTTTTTCTAAGGGGAATCAGTGATACCTGTATAGATTCCCTAGACCTGATGGGAGGCGGAGATATAACCCAACTACCTTGGGATGATATCAAGAAAATATGTCTCAACTACTCTCGAGCAATTGTTAAGAAAGGTAGAGGTCATCAAGCCACAGTGGGAAAGTCTTCTATTAATGGAGTTTCATGGATGGAGATCACAAATTTGTTGTTTGATTTCAAGTAGGATATCATAAACAACATGGCTACACAGTTGAATACTATGCAAGCTCAAAAGAAACATGAGGAAGCTGAGGCAATCCTGGTTGAGTTATGTCCACATTGCAGACAACAGAAACGTGACTGCAGATGTAAGATGGTGGCTAACCTGGAGGCTAAGCAATTACCTACTGGTTTGAAGGTAGTGGAGGGTGATGATGACCAAGTGTTCTTCGTTGCACAAAGGTGACCATGGGCTCAAAGACAAGGTATGCCTCAAGATCCTTTGACTTTTGGTAATCCTTATTCTAATTACAATAACCAGTGGAACCTACATATGGCCCATCACCACCTTGGAGTACTTCTCAACCACACTGGCCTAACTATCAGAGTCATCAATGGCAATCTCCTCAAGGAGGTTTGTAGTAGCCACAAGGACAATGGACTCCACCCCAAAGTAATTGGCAGCAGAATCCTCAATGGAGAGGTTCTCATCAATGGCAGAACCCATCCCCTGGATCCATGTACCTTCAGCAGCCACAACCTTCGGCCCTCATGCCACCTCCTGTAGCACCTACAGAAAATACTGGCCCTTCAAAACAAATGCCTATGCCTGCTCAACCATTGCCAAATCCTAATAATAAGGAGCAGTAGCAACAACAGCCAATGTATTTTGTAGAAGCCAATCAGTATCCAGCTTATGCCCTGAATATTCATGATATCCATCTCAGGTCTGGAATCACTCGTCCTGCTCTATAGCCTCCTCTAATTACAGAGATTCTAGATTCTTCCTCTGAGCAACCTACTGATCCTACAGAATATATACCTGTATTAGATACTGTTTCTAAGGAGCATTGCCTGTAGCATCAGGCCAAACCGCATTTTCCTTAGAGATTGCAAATTACTACATCCAAGTCTATGGAAGAACCTACCTTTGATATTTTGGATCAGCTAAAGAATGTACACATTCAAATCCCCCCTTTTCAAGCCATTAAAGATGTCCCAATTTATGGAAAAGTCATTAAGGAGGCATGTTTAAAGAAACCGGGAAGAAAGAAAAAGGATCCCCAAACTATCCATGTTCTAGGACAGTTGGCAGATATTATGTTAGGGAAGGTAATCATTCCAAAATATACTGACCCTGGGAGTCCTGTGGTACAAATAAATATTAATGGCCAGATAGTAAAGAATGTTTTGATTGACCTTGGTGCAGCCATCAATGTAATGACCAAGAATACAATGGCATATTTGAATATCTTAAAAATTTGGTCTACACCTACCATTCTGCAGCTTTCTGATAGTTCCACAGTAACACCTGATGGAGTGGTAGAAGATGTCACTGTCATCCTTGAGTCTTGGGAATACCCAGCAGATTTCACCATATTGTCCACTAAGAAAAATTTGGGAGGATATCCTATCATCCTAGGTAAACCATGGTTAGCCATAGCTGATGCTTTTATAGGATGTCGTTTAGGAGACATGACAATTTCTGATGGTCAGTCAAAAAAGAAATTGGCTTTATATCCACCTGCCCAGCCTCAACCAAACTTGTCTCAACCAATTTGGCCAGATTTATGAGAGGAAACTGAAGAAGTCAATTCATTGGCTCAACTAATGATGCTACAAACTAATCCATTTTCACAACTTCAGAGTGAGGATGACCTGCTTTTACACATTTTGCAGTCCAACTCTGATCTGAGTAGCCCATCTGTTCCATATGGCTATCTTCAGGAGTGTTTCCTGCAATAACTGAATTTTGAGAGTCTGCCACCTAAATCTCTTGCAGTTTATCACAGCTTGCTTCCACATGAAATACAGACACCACCTTTATCAGCAGGCTCCATGAATGATTTTACCAAGTAGGAAGAAGTGTCTTCAGGCCGCTATATGAACATCAATAATAAGCTACTTCAATCTCAACAAGCTGTCCTAGTCACAATGTTGCAAGATCAACACAGAGCTTTTGCATGGGACTATGGGGATATGAAGGGAATAGATCCTCAGCTCTGTACTCATTGGATCTACGTTAAGGAAGATTGTTCACCTGTTAGGCAGCCTCAAAGAAGGATAAACCCAACACTCAGGGAAATAGTTAAAACATAGCTCCAGAAATTGTTTGATGCTGGTTTTATCTACCCCATTTCAGAAAGTCAATGGGTATCTCCATTGGTGATTGTCCCTAAAAAAGGTGGAAAATGGAGAGTTTGTGTAGACTACAAGGAGCTGAACACAACAACTAAAAAGGATCACTTTCTACTGCCATTTGTTGACCAAGTGCTTGACTCATTGTCTGGTATAAAGTATTTTTCCTTTTTGGATGGATATAGTGGGTATAATCAAATTAGAATTATCCCTGAGCATCAAGAAAAAACAACTTTTATCAGTCCATGGGGCACTTTTTCCTACTCTGTCTTACCTTTTGGACTGTGTAATGCACCTGCAACATTTCAAAGGGCAGTGATCAGTATTTTTGCTGACATTTCTCATGATTCTATGGAGATCTACATGGATGAATTCACTACTTATGGAGCTACATATGAAAAAGCCTTAGCAAATTTGGAGAAAGTGTTGAAAAGATGTAAGGAGCAAAATTTGTCTTTGAATAGTGAAAAATGTTTTATGATGATGCAAGAGGGAATTGTTTTAGGCCATCATATCTCTCAAGCAGGAATTCAAGTTGATCCTGCAAAAATAGAAGTTATTCTAACTTTGCAAACACCTATGAAACAAAAGAATGTAGAAGATTCCTAGGACATGCTGAATATTATAGAAGATTCATCAAAGATTTCAGCAAAATAGCCAGTCCACTATATGCCTTATTAACTAAGGATTCTGAATTTACCTGGACTGAAGTCTGTGACAAATCTTTCCTGCAACTTAAGAACTTACTTACTTAGGCACCTGTTCTTCAAGGACAGAAGTGGAGTCTTCCCTTTCATATATACACAGATGCTTCTGATTATTCCATAGGGGCAGTTTTAGGACAGAAGGAGAATTCTATAGAGTATGCCATATATTTCATTAGCAAAAACCTTCAAGGCCCTGAATTAAACTATACTATCACAGAGAAAGAATTGCTAGCAGTTGTGTATGCCCTAAACAAGTTTCGACATTATGTCACTAGTTACCAAATATTTTTCCATACAGATCATGCAGCAATAAGGTACCTCATGAATAAGCCTGCCATATCTGGCAAATTAGCAAGATGGCTCCTATTGTTGCAGGAATTTGATATCACAGTTATTGATAAGCCAGGCTGGGCTAATGTGGTGGCTTATTTCTTGTCAAGACTTCAAACAACTACACTTGCCACCCCTGAGGTAATTGATGATAGCTTTCCTGATGAACATTTCTTTTCTATTGCTACTCAAAATCCATGGTATGCAGATATTGCAAATTATTTAGCAGCCAACAAGATCCCATCTCACTTCTCACCAAAGGAAAAGAAATTGTTGGTTGAGAAAAGTTTTAACTTTTCATGGATTGCGGACTGTTTATTTTACACAGGACCTAACCAAGTCATGAGAAGGTGTGTTAGGGAAGATGAGACCTATGATATATTGCATGCCTATCATGATGAGCCATGTGGTGGGAACTTTTCTACCAAGAGAACATCTATGAAAGTGCTTACTATAGGATACTATTGGCCTACACTGCACAAAGATGTTGCACCCTATACCAGAAAATGTGACAGATGTCAACGCATGGGGAGACCAACCAAGTCTGATGAAATGCCCCTGTATCCTCAAGTGGTAGTCAGTCCCTTTGACAAATGGGGCATGGATTTTTTTGGGCCTATTGATCCTCCATCCAATGGGAAATCATACATTTTGGTTTGTACTGATTATGTAACCAAGTGGGTCGAAGTGAATGCAATGACACATGCCCATGACAATAAAGTTGTTGAGTTCTTGTATGAGTGGATTTTTACAAGGTTTGGAGTCCCAAGGGAACTTGTTACTGATCAAGGAGCTCAGTTTACATCAAACTTAATCACTTCATTGATGAATGATTACAAGATCAGGCACAGAAAGTCTAGCCCCTATCACCCTCAAGCCAATGGTCAGGCAGAGGTTACTAACAGAGAAATTGAGGAAATCCTTACTAAGACAGTACAATTACACAAGAAGGATTGGAGCAGTCGTCTTCCTGAAGCAGTCTGGGCTTATAGGACAACATGGAAAAAAACTATAGGGTTCACTCCTTTTGAGTTACTCTATGGCAAGACTGCCATGTTGCCAATTGAGTTTGAGCATAAGACCTTAAGGACTGCTCTCCAGCTTAACATTGATATTTCAGAAGATCAAAAGGAACGCCTCTTGTAGCTGAATGCATTGGATGAGATGAGGAAAGCTGACTTGCAGCATACTGAAGCTATCTAGCAGCAAAGAAAAAAATGGCATGACAATCATATCAGAACTAAGCAATTCTCTACCGGTGATTGGGCACTACTATATGACTCCAGATACAAGGAAAATCAGCGTAAACTTACCACAAGATGGCTTGGTCCTTATGAAATAGAAAATGTGTTTGATAATGGTTCAGTGCAATTAACTACAATAGATCCATTCCGATTCAAGCTATTGGTTAATGAACATCGTCTTCGGTTGTATCATAAGCCAGCGTCCAAAGATGAATTTATGAAGCAATTTGTTTTGAATGCAGCCACTGATCTTCCTGCAGTAAAAGGCTTCGGCCTTTCTCTTGCAGCATCTCTTTAAAATTCCACGTTGCATGCCCATAATAAAGGTTTCATTTTTAAGGACGCCACTTTCTCCGCTTTTCATCCATTACCACCATTCATTTCCTTTTCTTCCACATCATCCACCTGTCGTACTGCCCTCATTCATGGTTTCTATTCCAACCGTCATTTCATGTTGCATTGTGATCTTTCCCAGCACATACGAGCATTAATTATAAGGTACGCGATATCTTTTATTAATCACATTGTTTATTTATTTCATTTATTCCTCAACTGCTATGTACATATCAGTCTTTATCGCCCATTCTTCGCCTGTCCTTTCGCACATGTGTGGACACATGTCAAATTTTTAGTAGGGGGCGGGATAATCCATTTCAAACCTTTTCTTATGTCACTGTCACAACTAATAAAATATTTTTATCTTCTTGTACTTTTCAAATATGGCTGCATGTTTTATCCTAAACAACATTAACTGCTTGATATGAGTAGTTCCTAACAATCATTTCATGCAATTGTCTTTTGAGTCATTCTTGGGAAAGTAGAGAAAAGTGACGGCAGGACAGAAGGAAGCAAAAAGAAGCAAAGCAGAAGAATTTTCTTTTGAATTTTCAGAAAAGGTTTGAGTTTCTGGAATCTCAGCAGGGGTAATTTGCAAATATGGGTGGCCGAGTGGTAAGACATGAGCCTATAGCTCATGAAATCTTGACACAGAATCCTCAAACAGTTCAGGAATTTAGCAATTGTGGTTGGCTAAACTATTTTTTGAGGTTAGATTCCTTTAATGAGGAAGCTACAGGTGAATTTTTAAGAACTCTTTCAGAAGGAGAAGCTTCAGTATGGGGTTTGATGGTGGTTGTAATAGAAGAATGAATTGTTGAAGTAACCGAGCTTCCAGTAGTAGGAGAAAATTTCTCTTCAGATGTTGTCTCTGCTAGAGCAGAATTTATAGTACCAACTAATGGACCCTTGGAGGTCTATAAACAAGGATGCAAATGAGTGTCACTGCCCTTTCCATATTCAGAATATGCTGCATTTATAATCAGGTACTTGACTTGCGAGGGACGCTTCTCCTATTTACATTCCTACCATTTTAAATTATTGAGCCATATGAGGCATGGTTTAGCTGTTGATGTCCCAAAATTTTTGTTAAATCTTTTGAAACAAAGTGCCCATGACCTAGAGGGGAAGGGAAAACTCTATTTCCCATCATGCCCTCATTAAAATTTTGATTGAGCGTTCCCTGAGGGATGTATCACCCCTTTCTTGGCAAGAATTTGTTGCCCAAAAGGGTCTACAACTTCCAGAGCCTCCTAGAGCACTCCTTGCAGCACCTACCCCCGCAGCATCTATTCCTATGGCCTCCACACCAGAGCCCTCTACCCGAGTACAAACTAGGTCTGCTAGTAGAAGAGAAAAAGGAAAAACGAAGGTAGGAGAGTCATCTAGGGCAGAAAAAACCCCAGAATCTGACCCTCATGTTCAAAGACAACAGTGTCCCTCTCCTACAGAACCTTCTCCTATAGCAGTTCCTCCTGTAGTAACACCTGTTTCCACTGCAGTTTCACCATCATCTTCTTTTGTTGAGTCTGAACCCTCTAGGCAAGTTAGGAAGAGCAAAGCCACGAGAGTGCCTCCTGCAGCTGCCACATTGCCAAAAAGAGCTTCAGCAAGGACACAACGTAAAGTGACCTCAACATCTTCTCAACCTGAAATTATAATAATTTCTGAGGAATCTAAAGAACACAATCATGATGATTCTCAGAATGTGCCTGAGAATGTTCCACATAGCCCACCTGTTGTTCTTGAGGAAATGAAAAATGAGCCAATGGAAGTTGACGAAGCACAACATGATAGTAATGAAAGGGGAATGCCAAGTCTTGATGACTTGGCTGAGGCAACTAGGAAAATTTCAGAGGAAGTATAATCTCCTCCTGTGCAGCAATAGGAATTCATCCTGCAGCAAGAGAACGAACAACTTGAACAATTGGAAGTATCTAATGAAGCCTCATTACCCCCTGCAACTTGTCAAGCAATGGTTGTCTATAAAAAGACATTTTTGATTGAATTTTTGGAATACCTTAGGACCACATGGAGGCCAGTCACATTTCAAACCTTGAGTTTCCGCCACCTAGCCAAGACTGAAATTCAACAAAGCCTTTGGGAGGAAGAGAAGAAGAAACTGAAAAGAGAAATTGAAAGGCAAAAACAGGAAATCCAAGAAATGAAAAAGAAAATGGATGAAATGATGAAAATAACTGGTAAAATTGTGGAATGTAGACCACCACCTAGGGTTTATGCTATGTTCCTAAAAGAACAATTTCTTTGGTTTCAGTTAATGAGAATTTCAAGGAATTTAGATCATGTTATTCATACAGCCAAAGAATTTTATGATGCATACCAGGTAGCCCCTAGCTGGCTGAAGAATTCTTTGTGTGAATTTTATTTGCATGGATTGATAATTCCCTCTGAAACATAGTGGAATCCACTTCTTTATATTTGTGATATTCATTTGAGGTCACTCATGTCATGGGTAGCCAATGAAACTAATTATGGCAAACAATTGGAAGCCTATGAAGAAGCTGAAAGGGATGAGCCTATCCCACTGTGACCAGAAAGCTCAGATCCTTACACAATGCTGAAAACTTGGCTTACTGTTGCATATGGGTTCAATAATCAAACAGAAAGAATAAAAATATTCGATATCAGAAAGCAAGTGTATGAAGAATTCAAAGGCCAACCATATCTATTTTGGAAGCTTGCCTCTTCTAGAATTGAAAAGAGATGGGAGAAATTGACTATTGGGCTAAGGAAATCTGAGCCACATAGCCCCCTAAATTTTAAAGCAGCCCTTGGAAGGACAAAGAAGTATATACAACTTGGTCTTCAGAAGAGGTTCGAGTTATGGTTTCCAATAACATTTCGACCTCTGCTTTTTAATGTGGCCACTTTATCCCTATCAAGCTACAGATGTTAATAAGGATACAGAAACCCGTAGATATGAAAGATGGCAACATTTCAGAGGTTTCTACTATAGATTTGGAACTACAGTTCAGATCCATACTACTCCTACGGATTTCAGAGAAACAACCAGGAAGCTTAATGCTGGCGGACCATCATTAGGTTAAGTAGGGGGCAGATGATGAGCTCAGAATATGCTCATAATTTGAGTATTATGATGTATTTTTAATATTCCTACTCTTATTGCTAATGGATTTTTTAACTCTTTGATTAAAGACTTTCCATCTAAAATTGGGTAGTATCCTGTAGCAATACATTCCTATATTCCTGTAGCTTAACATCTCTATCTGGCTTATTAATTACCCTGTTGACCATCTGAATGACTGATATAATGCATGTGGTTTTTTGAATAATGAAATAGATTTAATATGTGATTAATGAATGTATCGTGTTGTTACCATGCATGCTTTCTTTCGCCTTTGTCGCCTTGTGTATTGTAGGTTGTTGAAGGAAGCATGAACGAGTCAAGCGCAGCAGATCTCAACCCTGCAGTAAAGTCCATTTCCTGCATGACATTGAGGAAGTTGTTCCAACGAAGACTCTCTGACCGGGTCGTTGGGAAGAAATCTAAATGATCATTAATCTGGAAAGAGTGGAATGCTAAATTTTCTCCCCGGATCGTGTTGAACGGATATGCTTTCATTCATGAGAAGTTTGTTCCTCGGTTTTAGGATACATTTATGTCCACGTCTTTCTCTGTTAGAGTTAGTTAGTTAGTTGCTTTTCTGGTTTAAATAAGTGTTCCTCCTGCGCGAGTGAGCAAGCAGAATATGTAAAAGTGTGTATTATTAAGAAGAGAGTTTTTTGTGTTAGTTTTCATATGAGCAGAACAATGTATATCATTCTGAGTTTATGAATAAAAGCTGATGAAGTTATGAGTTCAATTCTTGCATAACTAAGTTGATGCTTGCTAAGGGGGCCCACTTAGTAAGTATCTATAGTTAGTTAGTTACTTGTTTATTTCCTGTTGATCATAAGTTAGATTTCATTCTTAAAAGTTTTAGCGCAAACTCAGTCTTATATTGTTCCTGCAGGATCGGGAATCCATCCCTGTGTTTGTTCCTGTAGCATAAGGCCAGTTCATAGTTTGTTTCTTAGTCACAGTCATTATGATTTCTGCTTTGATTAAGTTATGCTTAAGTTAAGAAAGCTTTACGTTACATTCTTGTAGCATAAGCAGAATTTCTTTCACACATTTATTTATGGTAAATTGTGACAGAAACTGGTTCTTAGTGCACATACAGTGCCGCTCCATTTCAAGTATGCGTTCCCTGGTTTGACAATGTAAATGAACAACCATAAGAGGATGTTAGTCACCTGCTGGAATGTCCAATTCCCAGGTTAGGATTTGTTGTGACTTTTATATCCTTTTGTGGACGCGACCAAGAGGGTGCTTTCATAGTCATGTGGGAGGTGCATTCACAGTCAAAATTAATTATGTTGACAATCCTAAAGTACAAAACAAATTCAAGGGTTTTTAATACTATGAGGACAATAATAATGCAATTGTTGGTTCAAATATCATAGATGGTGATTCTTATTGCACATGCTTCTATTGTTTGCCTAAGATTTATAGCCAGTTTGAGCTTGTATTGAGTTAAGAATTCAAACTTGCTAAAACTTAAGGTTGATGATCATTGGTTACTCTACATATGGAGGGCATTTGGTAGTGGACAAAGGTATTGACAGTATATATGTCATGAATAGGATGGTCATATGAAAAGGGTAGTAGATTGTGCTCTTCACGGAGACAAGGCATAGCCCTATTCATATGATAGTGTTTTGAGGAATCTTGAGTTATGACAGTGCATAAATAACAGTCATAATAAAGCCTTTGGAAGGATGATTTCGTTAGATAAAATAGTGATAAGGTTAAAAACTTCTGAACAAATCTAAGAAGATGATTCCCAAAAATTGGTTTTTCCCCTACATATTTGAAGTGGTTGTCTCAAAGCTCAAAGTTATATGTGTATTTCTAGTGCCTCTAGCACTGGTTTGAATAAATTCATCTAACATACAAAACTCATCTAGCAAAGAGAAAACATGGTTTCAAGATGGATAAAATGACAGTTAATGATATGCATGATAATAGATTAAAAGTAGTGGTGATTCTATGAGAATAGCATGATGGTAAACATGACAACATTTGAAGAGTTACATAGCTATAAGAAAGAATCATACAAGGGTAGTCTGTGACAAAGTTTCAAGTTTAGTCCAAGCATGCATGACAAAGGATAGTGACAGTTGCATATTTAAGAATAACAAATCAGTGTTTCTATGCATGAAATGGAAATGAAAGTTTAGAATATGATAGACTATGTTTTGAGATAAGTTTCTTCATTGAAATGGGTAGAGATGCTATATGTGACAATCCTCAGAGATGATGGAGTATCATGATAGAAAAATATCAAAAAGTTTATAGGTTTGAGACAATAGGTTTTTTAACCTTCTAGTGTCACAACCCAATGCATGATGATGATTTGACATTGAAGATAATGTTCACCATGAAGGAGGAGCCTCAAGACAATCAAAGAAGTTCCAGTTTGAAAGAAGGGAAGAACTATTAATCATTCAAGCATGATAGTAGGTGATCAAACCTCTTTGAACATGGGAGAAGATTGATAGAAGCTTATGTTACTAAAAGTAGTTTCATAGGAAAATCACAAAGATAGTAAAGGCATCAAGCTTCATTGACCCAAGACATGGTATGGCTAAAGGTAGTGAGTTATCATAACACATGTTCTATCAAGGACACAATGCATAAATTAGTTTGGTACTCATGTATGATAGGCTTTGAAGTTGAGGTTTAAATGAGACTGTTTGAAGGAATAAGTGAACAGTGTGTAGCATAGGGTAGTTTGATAGGCAGGAATAGAGCATTAAAATGGTAGACCTTAATTCATGATGAATGAAAAATAATTATATTGAAAAATAGTACAGGATGGTCACTTTAAATAAGTGACTTGACACCACCTTATAGTGTCAATATAGGTCAGTCATGTTTAAGGATTTGTTAATAGAGAACATAAGAGATGCATGGAAAAGAAAATAGGTTTTGAGCATTTTAATGTGTTGGTAAATGTTGTATCATACATTGATGTATTGAATCTAATGTGTCTCCTTCAAGCTTCTGTAGTGTTGATGACAAAAATATCACAGAGGGCACCATACATGACATAGTTGCAAGTCTATGACAAGCATAAGTAATAATGACTAAAACTTATCTATGATAGTGAGGTTTACTATTGAAGAAGGAAACAATCACCAAGGGTTGCTGGTAAAGGGAAATCAATATATGAATATGGATTTTGAAGTTGAAAATGACACAGCAAAGAAGACATGACATAGAAGTTGAGGATGCCATGCTTTGTTAAGATGAGCAGATCCATTTCTTATTGAACAATGCTTTAAGAAAAAGTGTATGAGGATAAAAATTCAAAGATGCATCTAAAGGGAAACCTAATCCTACACCCTTCCAAGAGTTTTGACAATTTCATCTCAAACTCATTGCACATATTCCTTATCATTATGCAAAGGAGGTTGGAGTTGACAACTTGAATGAATGAATAGTAGTTATGACACCTGTAGTAGCAGTTTGCAAGCATCTATTAGGGGGTTATGGAATAGTCAAAGCAATTTGGGTGCATTGGATATCAATTTCAAATATATAGGGAAAAGTTAAGTCAGTCAAAAAGTCTTTGCAAGCATCTAGGAGATGAAGGTTCCCACTTTCCCCCTCAATGTGCAACTATAGATACACTTAAAGTAAGCATTGAAGACCACTCAACTAAGCGCTCAAAAGACTTTTTGACTTTTTCAAGCAGCTCTGACACATGTCATATGGTAACATGAAACTAGGACTTAGGAAATGATTGTTAGTAAAAGGCACGCCTAGTTTCATTTGAAATTAGTTCTTTTCACTTTTGGCCCGAGGCATTGTAAACTTAGAGAAGTTTCTTTCTGCCCATTTTCAGTGCATTGTAACTCAGAAAGTTAGTTTTCTTGCTCATTTTGGACCTATATATTGTAACTGATGAAGGTTCTTTCCAGCAAACTATAGGCATGGTAACCTATTTTTAGACTTGTATGTTGTTTGTAAGCATTTTTTATCAATAAAACAAGTTGTTTTACCTTCTCAAAGTTGTTTCATTATGCAATATTCAAAATGGTTGATGTGATCTTGTGGTGATGTTTCTTCCCTTTGATTTATGTCATGTTTTTCATTGCGTTTATGTAGAAAATATGTACTTTTGTAGGTCATTACTTGTGTTTAACCAACTAGAAGTAGAATTTAAGTTGTGAGAACATTTTCAACTCCTAAATGTTCCAAGTTATCAAACATAGTAATGAAATACTTATGCAAGAGACATGTGAAATTTTGGGTTGTGTATGTCGAAGTTTAAGTTGTTGATCATGTTATCTTCATTTAAACAAGTGTAGGTCAAAATTCATTTGGTGCATCACCTTAGGATCTTAGGTTTTCATTTTCATAGTAGTTCCTATCTCTTTCCTTTGCAAGTGGTTTAGTTTATGTGATAGTTCCAAGAGAACCGACTCACTCTAGAGGTTCTTTCCATCATAGGTGACCCACAAACCTGGAAAGATCCCATGTTCACTAGTAGGCTGAGTTTTGTAACTCAGGAAGGGTGCACTATTTGGTGATAACATTTTTTAGCACGTGCGGTGGGACTTATTGAACTATCATAGTTCAATATTTATCCCTTTATTGTTGATATTTGGTGCACATATCAGTATTTTCTACCTTTGGAGGAAATATCTTCACACACTTGGTGACTCTGAATTATTCTATTGGATTCAAGAAGACAAAAAGTGCTGGTATGTGTTGAATTTTTACAAAAATCAATTTTTAATATTCTGATTTTAAGATTATTTCATGAATTTCTAGATTTTTTGAATGTTATATCATGTATTCATTTCATGGAAACATGTTTTATAACCCTCCATTCCATGAAAATGTTGCTTATATGCTTTCTTACCAACCATACCAAAAATAAAAACTTGTTGGTTTTATTCCAAGTGACTCATTAACAACAAGTTATCAACATTCTCATCATGCTTTCCACCCACCCATCCCCATTCAATCTTCTTGGAAGCCTTTTAATCAATCTCAAGAAGTCATTTCTATGTCAAACCAACATGGTTACTTTCCTATCCAACCACAACATACTGATAATATGGGGATTATTGACATCAAAAGTATATTGATAGGCTTCAATAAGCACCCAGATAGCATCAAGAGGCAGCAAAAAATCAATTTGGAACAAGAGGAGTTGGCTTACCAATCCTATCAGTACCAACAGGATATGGATATATAAAAGCAGTAATATGAAGAGTCTCTTACAAAAGAGATTTCTACCAAACAAGAAAAAATGAGTTTGTTGCTTGCACAAGTACAAAGGCTTGAATCCCAATCAGCCCATGAAAGAGGAGGCTCCTAAATACAAGTTTCCAAGTTTCAAGCAAGATAAGTCTCCTGAATTCTCAAGTGTTCTAAATTTGAAATACCAAGTTTTAGGAGTACTTTTCCATTGTGAGAACATGTGCTTGAACAAATTCAACCTACTATTTCTCATGAAGAGTCTCCTCATGAATTTTTCCTACCTTAAGAGACTTAACAAACTCCTCAAAATCATCCACCACATCAGTCTTCTTGTCCTGGTACCATTTCCCTTTTCAAGGGTGGACCTATTGTTTATCGAGGTAGTTGGTTTAATGACAAGTAGGTGGAGTTTTCAGAGGTAAGAGAAGAACAACTTGTAGCTAATGAACTTCCACATGAGGTAGAAAACAAAAAATCAGACATTTTTCAAAGAGATGATGAGTATAATTAGTTGGGACAACAAAATGAAAATGATGGACCTGGTGAAAAAGAAGACTCTACCTTATGGTTTGATGAGTTGCCTTCCTTTGTTGAACAAGATGAAGAATACATGCGCGTATTAACATCAACATCAACTTTGGGATAACTGGAAGATACAAACAGTCTTGATAAGTTGTTGGTATACCAAGAGAAAAATGAGAACAACGCATTTTTGAAGAGTGTGAATATTGAAATACATAAGGAAAACAAGGTACAAGTTAGTGAAGAAATTTTTTCTAGCATCATAGAGGATTTATGTTTAAATCTTGATGCCAAGGTAGCGTTTCCTGAATTAGGAAATTATGAGTAGTACAAAATAGAGAAGAAAACAACTATGTTTCTATTTGAACAACATGAATCAAATCATTCAAATTTGCATGATGATAAAGAAGCAGTCCAAAAAGAAGAAGCCAACAATGGGAGTTCATTTTTTGTTCTTTCAAGAGGGTGTCCTATCAGACATCTAGTCAAAATGGAAGCTAACAAAGCATCACAATTCATGCTTGCACCCAAGCATGAAGTCACTGATGACAATGAAGCTGAATATAAAGTTGCAACTAAAGAAGATCAATTTCAGCTCACTTGTCTAAGATAGTCCAAAACAAAAGCATGATCAAAATCAAAGGGTAAGTGAGTATGTTTATGTTCTTCTAGAAGCATTGTAGTTGTTCATTGAGTTTCTACTTGTGCTACATCTTTTCTGGACTGTTCATGGACATGACATATATTGCAAGTTGATAACGAAGGGTAGTTATTTCACTGAATCAGTCTATGGTTTTCTTTGATCAAATCATGTTATTGGCTATTGTAGGTTAGGATAGTTTCTTTGAGTCAAAAAGTGTTGTTACACATAGGTTTTAGGTGTTTTGTAATTCCTCCAAGTGTTGATGCACAGTTGGTCAGTTGGTTTCAGTCATGTTTTGAGTAGTTTTGGGTAGGTTGAAGGTGTTAAGTGTTATTTTTGGGTATGCTACAGTAGTATACAAGGTCTAAAGGTCTGATTTTAAGTTCATTTTTCCAAGTTTTACATGACTCTTATGCCCAATGGATGATCTAAGGAAATTGGTTTCTAAGTTTTAGCAAGCAAAGCATCATCAGAGGTCACCAAAAGTGTTAGCTTATTTTAATTTTTGGGATTAAAATAAGTTTTCAAAAATTGAAAGGGATATTTTTGTAAAAATAAAGTGAATAAGGCAAAAGAAGAAAAGTGAAGAATGTTTGACTTAGTAATTTTTTGGGTGCCAAGAAGATTATAGTTTTCATTCCACTCAGTAGCAAAATGTTATGGTTTTTGTTTCTTGCGTTGAAGGAGTCTTCACCATGTTGTTGGTTTGAGGAGAAGGATAGGGAACATTGTGCGAAGAGGAAGAGTATTCAGGATATTGTGACAAATCACTTCCACACACCCAGATGTTTCTAGAATAAAGCTATAACTATTTTTTCTCTACTTTCTGCAAGGTATGTTGTTTCAAGGATATTTTTACAAGTAAATGGAAATACCATTAAGTTTTCTAACTGAAACAAGTTGCATCATGGAAATATTTTTAGTTTTCTTTCAATATGCCTTCTTTTGTCTTTAAAAGCTCTTGAATGTGAAGTGACAATGTTAAGTTTTGGTGTCAAGGATCCTTGTCAAGGTGATTTAATGAGTGTTTTCAATTTTTTAGGGTTATTGATGTTCTTGTTCAAAACTTCATAAACCTTAGATGATGTTGTCACATAGGAACAATGAGTGAGAAGGTTGTATGAACTACATAGATCTTGCACAAAATCAACAGTAATTTAAGGGGACACTTCATGAAAGAGAGAACAACAAAGGTTTTTCACATTTGAAATCCATCACAATCATTATGGTTGTCAATTTTTTCCCCTATATTTTACCTAGCTATCTCTTCACATTTTTGCCATTTTCTTCCATGGATTTGCTGGACAAGTCCACACAATGTCACAACATATCAAATTTGGCTCTAGATTTCATGATTTGGGTACTGGTGTTGTGAACCAAAATTGGGTTGCAAACTATATTTCAACACACTTTTTGCTTTCTCTACTGGATTTAGCTTTGCACTAGTTGTTGCAACACTTACTCATGTTTTTCTCTACAATGGAAGTGAATAAATGAATCAAAGTAGATCTTCTCTAAACATAGAAAGATAGAGATCTAAAGAGGAGAAATCTAGAGGCAATACATGATAGTCATGGGAGATTTGTTTTGATTGGTAGTAGTAAGAAGTTTGTAGCAAGAAGGCCTGGGGACTGAACAATGAACTATGACAATTAGACACAGAGAAGAGCATGAAGGCAGGGTTGTTTCTGGTGCATAGAAACACCTATATTGAACAATCATGAGAGGTTGCTTTCACAGTCATGTGGGAGGTGCATTCACAATCAAGTAATTATGTTGATAGTTCTAAAGTAGAAAACACAGTCAAGGGTTTTTAATTCTATGAGGATAGTAATGATGCAATCATTGGTTCAAATATGATAGATGGTGATTCTTATTGCATATGATTCTACTATTTTCCTAATATTTATAGCCAGTTTGAGCTTGCATTGAGGAAAGAATTCAAATTTGCTAAAACTTAAGGTTGATGATCATTGGTTACTCTACATATGCAGCGCATTTGATAGTGGACCAAGGTATTGATAGTATATATGTCATGAATGGGAAGGTCATATGAAAATGGTAGTAGATTGGGCTCTTCATGGAGACAAGGCATATCCCTATTCATATAACAGTGTTTTGAAGAGTCTTGAGTTTTGATAGTGCATAAATAACAGTCATATTGAAGCCTTTGGAAGGATGATTTCCTTAAGTCAAATAATGATAAGGTTAAAAGCTTGTGAACAGATCTAAGATGATGATTCCCAAAAATTACTTTTTCCCCTGCATATTTGAAGTGGTTGTCTCGAAGCTCAGATTTATATGTGTATTTCTAGTAACTCTAACATTGGTTTGAAGAAATTCATCAAACATAGAGAACTCATCTAGCAAAGAGAAAACATGGTTCAAGATGGATAAAATGACATTTAATGTCATGCATGATAATAGATTAAAAGTAGCAATCAGTCTATGAGAATAGCATGATGATAAACATGAAAACATCTGAAGAGTTACATAACTATAAGAAAAAATTATACAAGGGTAGTCTGTGACAAAGTTTCAAGTTTAGTCCAAGCATGCATGATAGAGGATAGTGACAATTGCATGTACAAGAATGAAAAATCAGGGCTTATATGCATGACATGGAAATGAAAGTTTAGGCTTTGATAAACTATCTTTTGAGACAAATTTCTTCATTGAAATGGGTAGAGATGCTATATGTGATAGTCCTCAAAGATGATTGAGTTTCATGATAGAAAAATATCAAAAATTTAATAGGTTTGAGACATAATTTTCATTAACCTTTTAGTGTCACAACCCAATGCATGATGATGATTTGACATTGAAGATAGTGTTCACCATGAAGTAGTCTCAAGAAAATCAAAGAAGTGCCCATTTGAAATAAGGGAAAAACTATTAATCATTCAAGCATGACAGCGAACGGTCAAACCTCTTTGAACATGGGAGAAGATTGATAGAAGCTTATGTTACTATAAGTAGTTTAACATGATAGTCACAAAGATAGTAAAGGCATCAAGCTTCATTGTCCCATGACATGGTATGGCTAAAGGTAGTGAGTTCTCACAACACATGGTCTATCAAGGACACAGTGAATAAATGATTTTGGTACTCATGTATGACAAGCTTTGAAGTTGAGGTTTACATGAGATAGTTTGAAGGAGTAAGTAGTGTGTAGCATAGGTCAGTTTGATAGGCAAGAACAAATCATTAAAATGAAATACCTTAATTCATGGTAAGTAAAAATACAATGATCTTGAAAATTAGTAGGATAAACACTTTAAATAAGTGACTTGACACCACCTTATAGATTCAATATAGGTCAGTCATGTTTAAGGCTTTGTTAATGGAGAAAAAAAGAGATGCATGGAAAAAGACAATAGGGTCTGATCATTGTAATGTGTTGGTAAATGTTGCATCATAATTTGATGCATTGAATCCAATGTGTGCCCTTGCAAGCTTATGTAGTGTTGATGACAACAATATCATAGAGGGAAGCATATATGCCAGAGTTGCAAGTCTATGAGAGGCATAAGTAGGAATGACTAAAACTTATCTATGATAGTGAGGTTTACTGTTGAAGAAGGAAACAATCACCAACATTTGCTGGTAAAGGGTAGACAATATATGAATATGGATTGTGAAGTTGAAATGACACAGAGGTTGAGGATGTCATGCTTTGTTAATATGATCAAATTCATTACTTATTGAACAATGCTTGAAGAAAAATTGTATGAGGATAAAAATTTGAAGATGCATCTAAAGGGAAACCTAATCCTACACCCTTCCAAGAGTTTTGAATATTTCATCTCATACTCATTGCACATATTCCCTATCATTATGCAAAGGAAGTTGGAGTTGATAATTTAAATCAATTAAAGTGAGCATTGAAGATCACTCAGCTAATCACTCAAAATACTTTTTGACTTTTTCAAGTAGCTGTGACATATGTCATATGCTAATTTTAACATGAAATTAGGACTTAGGAAATGATTGTTAGTAAAAGGCACACCTAGTTTCATTTGAAATTAGTTCTTTTCACTTTTGGGAGGCATTGTAAACTTAGAGAAGTTTCTTTCTACCCATTTTTCAGTGCATTGTAACTTAGAAAGTTTTATTGCTCATTTTGGACCTATGTATTGTAACCTATGAAAGTTCTTTCTAGCAAAGAATAGGCATGGTAACTTATTTTCAGACTTATATGCATTTTGTAAGCATTTTTTTATCAATAAAACAAGTCATTTTACCTTCTCAAAGTTGTTTCATTGTGCAAGCTTCAAAATGGTTGATGTGATCTTGTGGTGATGTTTCTTCCCCTTGATTTTTGTCCTATTTTTCATTGCCTTTATGCAGAAAATATGTACTTTTGCAAGTCATTACTTGTGTTTAACCAGCTAGGAGTAGAATTTAAGTTGTGAGAACATTTTCAACTCCTAAATGTTGTCCTAGTTATCAAACCTAGTAATGAAATACAGTTTATGCAAGATACATGTGAAATTTTGGGTTGTGTATGTCGAAGTTTAAGTTGTTGATCATGTTATGTTCATTTAAACAAGTGCAGGTCAAAATTCGTTTGGTGCATCACCTTAGGATCTTAGGTTTTCATTTTCATAGCAATTCCTATCTCATTCCTTTGCAAGTAGTTTAGTTTAGGTGATAGTTCCAAGAGACCCAACTCACTCTGGATGTTCTTTCCATCATAGGTGATCTACAAACCTAGAAAGATCCCATGTTCACTAGTAGGCTAAGTTTTGCAACTCATAATAGGTGCACTATTTGGTGATAACACGACCAATGTTGGAGTTTTAGTGGTCGACTCCCAAGGTCTGACATGAATTTGAATGTTGAAATAAAATCTTTGATTGAAAAATATTGTCATGATAAAACTAGGGTATCATCTAATGCTAGATATGTTTTAAAATTAAGAGTGGGATCCAAAGTTTGTGATCCTCATCCAAAACACCTATTCGATACAACGCAAACTAAATTTTATAGAAAATTTTATGGTGATTTAGTGTTATCTAGTAATATTAAAATAAGTCAAAGGTCTTTTGAAAAATGTAAACCTTGGTATGTAAAAATTAATAAGCAACGAATATCTTCTTGTTGTAAAATGCATGTTCAATTTTGTTATTTTTATGATATTTTTCAATATATACATTGTACTTCACATACTAACATGATTATACAAGAATGTGGTATTAATATGCCACCTAAAACAATAACGGAGTTTATATCAAGTTTTTTTTGAGAAAAGATCTAATGGAAAATTATTTTATTTAAGTTCATGTATTTCTAGACAATGCACTAGTTGTGGAAATATTTCATTCTTAAGAGTTTGTATGCATGAAAGTGTTGATAATGATTTTGGACAACAATTAGTGGATGTTAAAATATTTAAGAATGTTGACTATTATTTAAAATATGGAAAAATTGGAAAACGTTGTGATTTAATTACAGAAAAGGTTAGTGTACATGCATTCATATCAAAATTTAAGAGTAAGATTGTACCAAAATATGTCAAGCACTCTCAACATGCACGATGGCTTGATGGCCAATTTTGTGCATGTAGAAACATATTTCCAGTTGATACTATACTATCAGTGGTTGATTTTGCAAAAAACAATACTCTAGCTCCGTAAGAGGGAATCCAATCACAATATTACAATTTAGTGCAAGTGGCTATGTTTGTTCATATTGTTTATACACATGCAAATGATAGCATAGAGGATGATAGAAAATTTTTGAGGGAGTATCATTTCTATTTGAGTGACAACCAGTTACACCCGTCAAAGTTTTTTCAATAATGTTTCAATATATTTTATACAAATTTAAGAGAAAGAGGAATCTAGATGATAGAACATCTCATATGGTTAGATAATTGTATGGGATAGTTCAAGAATGCTCAAATTTTCTATTGGTTAAGTAGGTTTCACAAGGAACATAATGTCCAACATATGTGGAGTTTTTTTGAAGCTGGACATGGTAAAGGAGAACATGATGGAGCCGGTGCATGGTTAAGAGAATTCTTGCTAGAGAACAATTTAAATTTGAGGATGCAATAAAATTTAAAGATGCACGAGGGATTGTGGATTGGGGAAATACAAGCTTATCTACACCTAGTTCAAGCGAGTACTCTATAGTTTGTCGATTATTTTGGTTGGTTGAAGAAGAGAACATTCTACCTAGACTCGATTGTGAGACAATCAGTGGATCTACTAAATGGAATTTATTTAAGAGTTTGAATGCAAGCACATGGACTATCTAAACAAGCGAGCTTGCATTTTTTTGTCGGTTTTGTATTTCAAGAGATTAGGAAGCATGTGAAAATATATAATGGGTTGAAGAGTGGAAGAAAATATTATTGACACCTGCACATGCACATGATCAATATGAAACAACAATTGAAGACAATGATCAAGTGTTTGCATCAAACGACTATGACCGTGTTTCAAACCTTGTACAAGAAGGTAATTTAATTCAATTATTTCATTTTATTTCACTTTATTACTATTTTGTAATACTTTTATTTATTTATATACATATGAATGGATGTATGTAGATTGGTCAAATTATATGCGCACGTGCAAGTTATTAAATCAATTTTTGTTTGTAGGACATGTGTACGCTATTGTTGCACCTAGGGGAATGAAGAGGAAATATAATATTGGTTGGCTCGTTGTGTGGAGACTAAACATAAGTTAATAGAACCTCAAGAAGATGATGATGGTTATCAGTATCTATTAGGTACAATGATCCACTTAAGACATCCCCTTAAGCAAATTTTGATAACAAGTCTTTGATCCCCTTAAGAAAATTTTGAGAACTTCTTTGATGATGGCTATTATTTTATCCAATAGGTTTGGTGGTGGTTGTTGGCACTTGGCTACGAAAACACCTGATAAGGAAGAATGGTCTTCCTGCATTCAAAGATTATGAAACACATAAGAAGATTACACTACTCACATTTGGTGGTGGCAACAAATATAAAAATAGTGAGGTATTGTGGAAGACCTACAAATAAAGAGCTATGGACAATTTCTAGGGAAGAGCATGAGACAATCATAGATGTGTTGCAAAAAATAGAGGATGTGGATGGTACAATGGAATAAGTAAATACAGGTAAATATAGTTTTAGTTTTATATCAAGTTCTTTTAAATAGATTAAATACATGTTTTGATATTTCTTGTGTGTTATTAGTTGAAATTTATTTAAATTTTCCTTCTATATCCTTAATCCATCATCACAAATTCATCACATACTTTGAGACAAAAAGGAGATTCCATGTAGATTCAACCTAGACAACATGGAATGCTTGGTAAAAATAGGTAATTATTAGTTAAATTATATTTAAATACATGTTTTGATTATATATTGATATTGCTTGTACATTAATAGTTTAAATTTATTTATTATCTTTTTTTGTATCCTTAATCCATCATCACATTGATCTCATACTTTGAAACAAAAAGGAGAGGATGCATATTCAACCTACACACATGTGAGGAATACTTTTAAATACAAGTACAAGTTGTGTACATATAGATAGTTTTATATAAATTAAAATACATGTTTTGATGATTTCATTGATATTGCTTGTATCATTTTGATATCGTGTGGCATGAAGACCTACTACATTCCAAGCACAAGTTTTAGATTTTCTTGAGATGACATCGCCAAATTTTGTAAAAAAAAATTGAGTTGACATATATGTACAAACACAATTACACAATTACACATTTTGTACAAATTTTGATACATGTACATACACAGTTATACTCTACACTTTTATGTATCAAAATCAATATTCTATATATTTTGTTTGTTAAATGTGCATGTTTTCCTAATTTGAAACTTTAAAATTGATTGTATAATCACTAAATATCATGTATATTATTGTTAAATTTGGTTGTCTTGGGAAACTTCACCAAATTTTGAGAACTTCTTTGATCCCCTTAAGACATTGTATTAGGACCCCTTAAGACATCCTATTACAGCATAGATTAAATTAATATTGACACTATTTAAATTGTATAGAATGTGATTGTTATGATGAGTCATCCTAAATTCTAAGTTAATTATATCAAGTGTGATTAAACATGATACATGTACTTTGATTTGAAGTATTTCATCCCCTTAAGACGTCCTATTAGGACATATCCTAAATATTTATACTTAATCATATCAATTGTTATGATGAGTCACCCTAAAGTCTAATACTTAATTATATCACTAAATATTTATACTTAATTACATCATTTGTTATGATGAGTCACCCTAAAGTCTAATACTTAATTATATTACTAAATATTTATACTTAATTATACTTAATTGCATTGTTTGTTATGATGAGTCACCCTACTTTAAAACTTTAAATTTGATTGTATAATCACTAAATATCATGTATATTGTTGCTAAATTTGGTTTACTTGGGTAACTTCACCAAATTTTGAGAACTTCTTTGATCCCCTTAAGATGTCGTATTAGGACCCCTTAAGACATCCTATTAGGACCCCTTATGACATCCTATTACAACATGAATTAAATAAACATTGACACTATTTAAATTGTATAGAATGTGATTGTTATGATGAGTCATCTTGAATTCTAAGTTAATTATATCAATTGCAATTAAATATGAGACATGTACTTTGAAGTATTTCATCCCCTTAATTATACTTAATTATATCATTTATACTTCTTTTATAAGTTAATGCATTGACTATGAATCACTAAATTTGTAAAGTACAAATACGTCCTATCAATCACATATTAAAATTTCACATAAAATGTATAAATGCACATTGTGTAAATTACTATTTAAATATAATAAAGTCCATGATCTACAATATATTAAGTCCATGAAACCAATATAATAAGTCCATCAGAATATAGCCCATGAAATAAAGTCCATGAAACAATATATTAAACCCATGAGAAATAATATATGCAGTCCATAAAATAATCAAATACAACCCATGAAATCATCTAACTCATATTGTCTCTATAATCAAGAGACCTCTTCACACCACACAGACTACCCAGATGACCTAAACCACTCTGTACAAGAGAAAGAAAGATGAAATCAGGTGTAAGACGATTAAAAATGATTTAATGACAATTTAATTTTTTAATTCATCATACAATTAAATTACCATGTGAGGTTGCTCTGCATGCTCTGGTGCACTTGGAGCTATCTCTACATGCTCTGAATCAATCTACATATACAATAGAAAGAAAGTTGAAATTAGATGTAAGTCTATAATTAAAATGATTTAATTCAATTTAATTTATAATTTATCATATTTAAATTGTACCATAAGAGGTTGTGCACCCTTTGTTCCAGGACTTGTCTCTACATGCTCAGCTATAGGATGTGTCTCATGCTATAAAAGAAAAAATAATTTAACATGTATGAGCATATATATATATATATATATATATATATATATATATATATATATATATATTCAATTTTAAATTTAATTTAAGTTATTAACAATGTATAATTTGATTTACTTTAAATATAATCAAAAATTTAAATTGCCATGATATATGGTCACTTTGCATGTCCTGGTTGAGGTGGTGTGACCTCATCAAGGTAGAAAGTGGCACTAACAAAGTCCTACAAGGTCAAGTTTCAAGCATGTATACTTGAATTAGCTTAAAATATATATATTCAAGTTTGCACACATTGTGTAGAAACTTTTTTAAACAACTTGAAATTCATATGCCTCCTAAGTTTCCACCATATCAAATGTGTGTTTGATCCCCATTCTCATTGTTGTGTCAACCTACATACATATAGACATAATGCTTATAATATTTACTTGTACATGCACATTTTATATATAGTGAATTCAAAATTCATAATTGTAAGTATAGTAACTTTAAATAATTTACAATATAAATGTACCTACACCTGATGTGAGACGCCCGACAATGGATGAGCGCTCGACAACCCCTCAGGTGGAATCGACATGGAAGTCGATTGACTCCCTTGAACCAACATAAATATTTAAAACATATGTTCATGATTGAATTACAAATTAAAAAGTCAAGTTAAAAAATTATTTCATATATTATTTAAAAAATTGAAATCAAAACACTCCATAAAGGTTGCCAACTTGCACTGGTGTCGAAATATGTACTTGAGGAGCAAATGATTCCCCTATGGTCAGTGTCATCTACACCAAATAGTTTGATTGTTAAAACATTGCAATTTTTTTTAATATATATGTTCATTAAAATTATTATAAATTCAACATGTACATGCATATTTATACATGTGTCGCATTGTCTACAAGGTGATGCTTTGTAGTAAGAAATTCTATGAATAAACTGATGTGACCAGATGATCCACTAGAATCTCCATGTACACCTAAACTAGGTCTAGCCTGATCAGGTCCATAGCATAGCTGATGACAACTAGTACACACATGGGGTGTCGACACTCATGGAGTGGTACTAAGACTAGCTCTATAGAATACTCCTCCATCGTCATGGTCTCTAGGCTCCCCAACCACCATTGTAGAAGTATGCTCATCAAGTCTTCCTGCAAGCGTACCCAAAGATCCTAATGTGGATATCACCACACATTGATGCACAAGTGCAAGAATGGCAGGAGCAA
The DNA here is from genome assembly GCA_007258455.2 of Sequoia sempervirens. Taxonomy (NCBI): domain Eukaryota; kingdom Viridiplantae; phylum Streptophyta; class Pinopsida; order Cupressales; family Cupressaceae; genus Sequoia; species Sequoia sempervirens. The sequence goes on from VDFB02075321.1 coordinate 198,346,268, forward strand.
GAGGATCAACAAGAGGTTGTGCATGCACGGGGTGTTGGGGATCAACCTATGCCCCTAACCTCTATTGTGGCATGTCTCCACCAACACCCTGAAATGATTTAAAATCAAAATAATTGGGATTTTTCCCCAAAACAAACTCTACATATAGTTTCCTCAAAAATTATAAAGGGACCTCCAAATTAGCGTGTGGTGGATGGTCAAATACCATCCACCATCATTCTCAAAAATTTGCATTCATTTGTGGGTGTATGCACCACCTCATTGAAATTCTATCTTTATTTGCAGGAATGGGCTGGTGAGTGTTAGGGTCAACAAAAAAATGGTGCTAGATGGGATTTTGTTATTTTCAAGTCCAAAAATTATTTATAAGAGAGACCATTTCAATAAAATCATCTCATATTCTCCTACCATCATCAATGCCTATCTAATTCTACATCAATAGACCTGATGGCATCTACAATGTTTTGCAAATTGCAGATGCAAAATGCATCACATGTGGTGGAATCAATGTTTCATTTTGAATAGCATTGATTTGATTCTGAATGGATGTAACATTTTTATTGATCTATGCTCGCAAGCGAGCCTCATCGAATCCTGCAATTGGTGGAGGTGGGATGTTATGAGGTGGAGGGGGTGGAGGGGGTGGAGGGGGACAAGGAGGTGAAGATTACTGAGGAGGTGGATTAATGATATCATCAATATTGAATTGATCCATGATATATATGTGTGTGTGTGTGTGAACCTGCATTAAATTATACAAAATTAACAAACAAGTACAAAATTACAAGAAATAATTAAATTTTAAATGTACATGAAAATTTGTTTAAATAGGATGTACATACATATACATACACATACATACATTGATTCAACTTGAGCATGTACATACAAATTTCAAAAGTTTTAAGATACATACATTTAAAATAAAAAATAGGATGTATAATGCATGCATACAACATTCAACTTTACCATGTGTGCATACAAATTTCAAAATTTAAGATCTAGAACTATGTAATTTTAATACATGTACATACTAAAAAATAAACTTAGAACATTCACAAAAAGCTCATTTATAATGTTTAAGGCATGTAAATGAAAAAAAACAAATAATTGTTAATAGGAGAAAGTATGATGGCTTAAGGGGTTGTAATAGGATGGCTTAAGGGGATATATGAATGAAGGTCCTAGGAAAAAATGATGGCTTAAGGGGATAAAATTTGGTGAAGTTGCCCAAGGAAACCAAATTTCATTAAGTTAAATATATATTATTTTTTTAAATGTACATTTAAGGATGTAATTAATAATATATGGTGACTTTTAAGGGGTCCTAAGTATACTTTTAAGTGGATCTATGGCTTAACTATCTTAGGACAAAATGATGGCTTTAGGGTTTAATCCCCTTTAACATTGTGATAGTAGTCATAAATTATACTATTATATTCATCATTAAATTATTATATTCATAAATTCAACACTAAAAAATATCCATCCAACCAAACTCATAAATTCATCACTAAAAATATCCATCCAACCAAATTCTTTATAAAATATCAATCCAAGGTCAAATTCTTTATAAAAATTTGATCATTGTTAGTGTGAATTGCAAAATTATTCAATAAAATTCAATAAGATTATTGTCTTAATAAAGTGTTGTGGCTCTCTACTACATCTCTTCATTTCTTTGTGTTTTCCTTTTTAGAATAGGATTGTCTCCTCTCCTCTAGCCATCGTTGATGCTCCTCTAAGACTACATCCATGGACCTAATGACATCAACAACATTTTGCATCGTAGATGTAAAACACCTCAAAGGTGGTGGAATACATTCTTCATTTTGAATAGCGTTGATTTGATCCTAAATGGATCTAACATTCACATCAATTATGCTTGCAAGCGAGCACCATCAGATTCAGGTGGTGGAGGTGGGGGGTTATGAGGTGGAGTGGGTGGAGGGGGAGGTGAAGGGGGTGGAGATGGAGGGCATGGAGGTGGATTATGGATATCGTCAATATTGAATTGATCCATGATCTCTAAGATATAAGTGAACTTGCATTATATTTGTAATTTCAAAATGTAAGATACATGTTTAAAATTACCCTTAAACCATTCAATATAAATTACCCAATTGAATACAAATGAAAAAGTTTGTAATCCTCATTTATGTATAAGTCATGTTACAAATGAAAAAAAAAAATTTGTTAATTTGATGTGAAATCTCATTAAAAATTACATTAAATTAGGATAAATTATGATGGGTTAATGGGTCCTCGTAGGATGGCTTAAGGGGAACTATGAATTAAGGTCCTAGGACAAAATGACAGGGCTTAAGGGAATAAAATTTGGTGAAGTTTCCCAAGGAAACCAAATTTCATTAAGGTCCTAGGAAAAAATGATGGCTTTAGGGTTTAGGGTTTAGAGTTTAGGGTATAGGGTTTAGGGTAATAGGATAGCTTAAGGGGATCTATGAATTAAGGTCCTAGGATAAAATGATGGATTTAGGGTTTAGGGTTTAGGGTAATAGGATGGATTAAGAGGATCCATGAAATAAGGTCCTAGGCAAAAACATTTGATGGCTTAAGGGGATAAAATTTGGTGAAGTTCAAGATAGTGCTTCTAGCTTTAACTAATTCTTTTTACATCAATGTCAAACAAGAAATAAACCATAAATCATGGAGCACTATCTTTCTCAATTCTATGTGTTTACTATAAGTTAATATTTTAAAGGGTCTTCAAAAGGTTGCAATATTCTATAAAATTTAATTGGTTGAGCTACTCATGATATAACTACAATGTTAGTTATATTTTGAAACATAAAAGTCTTCCAAAATGAGTTCCTTCCAAATAATGGACTTGATAGAACTTGAAAAATGTTGAAGCTTGGGTGGCCCTTGGACTAATGGACTTGCAAGCTAGTGAAAAAGGTAGTGTTCATAAAGGAATGGAAAAGATGCATAGATCTTTTGAATTATAAACCTATACTGTGCAATGGCATTGAATTATTTCTAAAGCAAACTTATTTTTCTTCACAAAACATCTTCTGTAATAGTTGATTGAGATAGCTCTTGTTTCGACTGACCAACCTCTCATGAAATATCATTCATATTATAATCTTGCACGATCTTATCATGAGAAGCATCTCTTGAAATGTTTGAGGCCTTAACACCCCTAACAAGAGGAAGGTGGGAAGGCTCTAAACTATAGTTTTATCACTAAATATTGAATGTATATTATTGTTAAATTTTGTTGCCTTGGGAAACTTCACCAAAGTTTGAGAACTTCTTTGATCCCCTTAAGAAATGTCATATTAGGACCCCTTAAGGCATTGGTTCAAGGTTTAGGGTAATAGGATGGCAAGTAAGGGGGTCAATATTTTTTATTCATCACATATGCAAGAACATTAGTTTATGAATATTTTTGAATTTACGAATAGATTGACCATTTCCTTAGATAACTTCTATGATCAAGGAATTAAGAACACAATTATAAATTAGCTCACTTTTGACAATTTAGGATATTCTCTATGGTCTACCCATGAATTTATAGAAATGTGTATATTTAGAGAAAATCAAAATGTGTCTTGAGAAGTTTTTGGAGCTAGATCTTAAAATTTGGTTATTGAATCCTTGATTAGTATTGGTAATTTCTATTCCTTCCCTAATCGTCTTCGAAGTCTATGAATAAAAGGAGTGGAAATATAACCTATGACCATAGTTGGGTTGATTTTCTATAGATCAAGGCAATCATCCATAGTAAATTTGAGGATTGTTAAGCATGAGCGTAGGGAAAAATGATTCATTTATCCTAAACTAGTTACATTATTCTTGGGAATAAGGTCAACAAAACCCTTAAGAGGTGAGTCAATGTAGGTGTAGGGTTTACAAGAGTGATACAAGGCACCACTTAAAATTTTAAGAGTATTTCTAATGTAATCACCTATAGAAGGAGAAAGGTATCTCTTTATGGGGGAGAAAGTGATTGAATTAACCTCACCATATAATCATATGAAGAGGTGCAACACAATCCATTTCAAATAGATTAAATATTTTATTTAGATATATTAAATATTTATTACACATACTCATGGACATGTATAAATTATAACTTTTATTTAAAATCTTTTTATTCTCTACATTTTTTAATTTAATTTTTACTTTTATATCTATTTAAGATAACACTTGGATGAAATCAATCTAGCCTAAGATAATTCAATCCTCTATCTCCTTTCTCTCAAAGGGTTTATTTCTCATTACTTTTCTTATTAGTTCCTTCCAAATAATGGACTTGATAGAACCAGCAAAGCGTTGAAGCTTGGGTGGCCCTCGGAATAATGGACTTGCAAGTTAGTGAAAAAGGCAATGTTCATGAAGAAATGGAAAAGATGCGTAGAACCTTTGAATTATAATATAGCTCACACTGTGCAATGGAATTGAATCATTTAGCAAACCATTTTTTCTTCATGGACAAAATTCAATCCTCTATTTCCCTTCTCTCAAAGGGTTTCTTTCTCATTAGTTTTCTTTTAGCTTCAACTCATGAATTTATTTAGAATAATAGACCCCATTTTCATGGTAGATATCGATTAATTTCAAGTCATTGGAAACCATTCTTAAATTTTTGATTGAATCTAGATCACTAATGTCACCATTTGGATTTGGTTTTGAAACGTTCCTTGCATATGCCAATAGACAAAATGGTTCAATTTTTGGCTAAGAAGGTAGGAGGTTTTTTTCTAAATTCAACTTTTATCGATTGATTTGATCAAATTTTAGGTGAACCTTGTGAGTTTTTTAAACCTAAGGTTCAAGGATTACTCCAGTAGAAAACTATATGTATGTTAATATGTTAGAGACTAGTGTTTGTTCATATGCAAATGAAATATAAATTCCATAAATTGAAATATTCAAGCATACAGATTTAAATCATATTGACAATGCAAATGAAAATGAAAATTTTGAAATGTTCAAGCAATCAAATTTAAAACATAAAGCGATGCAAATAAATTTTTTCCATAAATTCAAATATTCAAGCAATTAGGGTTTTCAAATGCAATTTTTTTTGTTAAATGATTTCAATTTAGGGTTTTCAAATGCAATTTTTTTGTTTTATTTCAATTTAGGGTTTCAAAAATTAATTAGGGTTTTCAAATGCAAATTTTTGTTTGATTTCAATTTAGGGTTTCAAAAGAAATCGGGTTTTCAAATGCAATTTCTTTACCATTTCATTTCAATTTAGGGTTTTCAAATGCAATTTTTTGTTTGATTTCAATTTAGGGTTTCAAAAGGTAAATTTTTTTCTTTGGTTATGATTTAACATTGATTTTTTTGTTTATTTTCAATATTTGAGGGTTTCATAATTTCATGTTTTTTGTTTGATTTCTACAAATCACCATTTCTTTTACTATAGGTGAATAAAAAAGAAAAAAACTCAATAGAAATTGAAAAAATACAAACAAAAACCTAAATTTGTATTAAAAAAAAATTTAAAAAGGTGAAAATACAAAAAGAGGGGGTCGAGAGCTTACCTAGAGGTCACTATTTGTGAAGCTTCAACTGGGATCCTATGCGCAAGTGAAAATGACATTTCATTTTTTTTAATTAAATATCATTACAAAACGGGATCCTGTTTTGTAAAAAGTGGGATCTCGTTTCCCAAAGGCTGGCTCGGGACACCATTACTAAATGGGATCTTGGTTTTTTTTTTAAACTAGGATCTTGTTTATATTTTAGGCCCGAGACGCCGAACCTAAACGGGATCCCATTTTCTTGAAGCCAATTTTGGGTTTTTTTGCTAAGGAAAAAACTTCCATGTTTCATGGACTCATCTTCTTGCATTTACCCATCATAGGGCTTTCTACCTTTCTTTCACCTTTTTGTAGAGTTTCATTGTACATGGGTACCTCATCAGGCCTAGTTGTGAAGACCCATCCATTTGTGTACCCACCTAAGCTAAGCTTAAAGGGGGGTGTTAGAGTAAAATAATTATTAATTAATTATTTAATACTCTTTATGTGTTAAGCCACCTTATGTGGTGATTTATCACTTGAAGAGGGAGTTCAAATCTTCAAGGTTGTGTGATATTCCTCATTTTTTGTTGCCACCTTGAATTGAACACTCCTACAGTGACTCAAACTCATATTCCTATATGTGCTCATTCTCTTCTTTGAGGATTCAACAAATTTCTATCAATCATTCCATTCTTGTATTGCATTGTTGTTTTTTAGTCTCATAGTTTAAGTGTGCACTTATTTGACTTATGTGACTTATTGGTGCAAGGGCACCATGTCATTTTGTGTAAATGTGGTCTCAAGTTTGGTTTTTGGTGTTTTTAGTCTAATTTCATGTAAATAAGGTCATAATAGACCATTTAGAATGTAAGTAGGGTCAGTAGGGTCATTTGGGGTCCATCTTGCAAAAGTTATGTTGATGCACAAAAATGCAAAATATAGAAGGCCAACGGTCAAGTAGATTAAAATGGTAGTTTTCTTTGGTTGAGTCAGTTGTTTTCTAATGTAAAAGGTTTAAATATGTCTGAGAGAGGCTCAAAAAAAGGTTGGAATATTTGTATTGAAGATTGAATCAATAATAAGACAATTTTCCTTACATTTTTTTCTGGTAATTTACTGTTGCAATCTTCTGTACAGGTCTGTACTGGAGGAAATTGGTCAAAGATGTTTTGAATTGGATAGGGGACTATGTTAAGATCATTTTGGATTTTGTATGATCTGATTTCATCAATTCTCAAAGATTTGGTGAGCAATTTTCTGTGAACAGGTTTATAACTTTGTTTGAGGGTTTGAAGTCACTAAAAATGTATTAGTCACACATTCCACTGATAGAACTGTTTAAAACTTGGTGGAATGGGTGCTTAGGGTAGGTTTTAGGTTTTCATGGGGTTTATTTGAGCAGGGGAGGCCGTTTGGAGAAATTTGAATGCTTCCCTAGTTAGGATTTCATAAATTTTGGCTTGAATTTGATGGCTACAAGTTGGGATTTTCTACAAATGCATTGATAAAGGTTGGGTAATGGTTTATGGAGCATGTGTGGACCTAATTTGAGGTGTTTGAGGCATTGGTTGGCAGAGTAGAGGCCTGGAGTGCATAGTTCCATTAAACCCTCATTGTACAAGCTTGAAACTAGGAAAAATAAGGGTTTTGAGTTTTGATAACTTAGTGGTGGCTACCATTGATAAAATTTGTAGATTATGGGTGTTTATAACTTGGTTGAGGTTTTTCAACAGTGTTTTTGGGTTGAAAGAGTGTCTGGTTGGGAGTTGCTTTGGAAAAGTGGCTTAATTGGCCTAAAGGGGCAGCATATCAGCAATTAGTTGAGGGAATTGTTTTGAAACAATCTTACCTCCCTTTGGAATATATTAAGGTAGAGAATAATGGGTACGTAGAATGCTATTTCTTTTGTGGGTTTGAGGAGTATTCTGCAAGATATGCTTAAATTTCATCATTTGATATGCTACAAGGAAAATAGGATGAAATTGTGAGAAGTTGATAAGATAGGGTTGTAAGGGCAGAAAATTTGTTTGAGTTTGATCAAATTTGGATTGTGAGAATGTTTTCCTCCCTGCTCTACATCACTTATTGATACTAACAGTCAAGTAGAGATCTTGCAAGCTCTGACATAGTTAACCTTCATTTATCCAAAAATAGGTAAATTAAAGGGATTATTTCTATATAAGGATAAAATTATTCAAATTCTAGGGAATTTTAAGTCAATTAATCTTTATTATATTATGATCATCATATTAATAAACAAAGGAAACTCTTATTAAGACTCATATCTAAAATAAACATTAATATAATAGTGCTTCATAATTAAGCTTTGGGGAGTTATAATGGTAGATATAGAGTGGTATCCTCTATTTTTTAAATATTTATTTTCTAATAAAAAATACATTAAAATTACAATACTAACATTGATTCACATCTCTAAATATTCACAAATTCTTGAATGAGTTTCAAAAGAAGCTATGATATTGTGAATTGAAGAAAAGTATTCTAAGGTATCCAACATACAGATGAATATATAAATATTCATGTGTTGGTGTGTGTTTTCCTATGGAGTATTGTTTCACCTTCTTGCTCTCACATTTTACACCAAGATTTGGTTACAATTTTGTCTCATGATACCATTACTCGATACACTTTACATGAATATCTTAAAAAGCATAAAAGAGAGGGGAGCTTTGATATTAATGTAAATATATGAATCTACACAAATAAACTAGTTAATAATTACTAAATCACTACAATGATTGACAAAATTAAAATTTGGTTCAATCATAATAAATTTTGATGCTCCAAATAATCATTCAAATTGTTGTAACATTAATTATACCATTTATGGAATCAAAATTAGCACAATCAATAATATTAAGTCATCAATCAAATATTATTAGTAAAATTCTAAGAGCTATTATTGTTGAATATTGTTAAACCATTCCATAATTCAACACCTTGAATTTAATTATCTTACCAATTAATTATATTTTAATGAATACTTGGATTCATTATGATATCCACATGAGAAACACAATTAAGTGGGTTTCTATGTCAATATAAATTATCATTCACATTGGTAGAAACTCTACATAGAGTGAAAAAATTATTCCTACATGAGTACTAGGTAGGCTACAAAAGAATATTATGAATTGCTCATTTTTGACTCATTGAAATAGTAGAATATTATTTTTTTTAACATCTCTAGTGTTTTTTGAGGTTTTAAGAATTCTTTATCTTAAAAGGAAGCAATAAAATATCACACATGCTCATGAGTAGATCACTAACAATTTTAGAAGTTCACCAAAGGGATGGTGTTCTCCAATGTAAATGAAGGGAACACATCAAATATAATACCAATGTTATAGTAACATATCTCATTAGAAGCAACAACTTCATCTAGGCTTTCACATTTATGTATGGTAGACCATTGCAAAAACCACCCTCTTTATCTTGCATAATGGTTTTGTAGGAGAAAACTAATAATTATATACTTGATTTCATGGGAGTTCACCAACTACAATGAAATCACTTAATATGTGATAAGCATTATCTTCATAAGATTTTGACTTATTTTCTAAATGACAATATTGATGTTATCATAACAATGAAAGTAATGAGATATACATAGACAGTTACTAGTTCATCTTGAATGACATGCATTCCCTACATTCATATTCATTAAACATGTCACATTTGAAAAAAGGTAGACTCTTCATAACAAGACACACATATATTATTATAAGGGAATCATTACCATAAACTTATTAACACCAAATTTGACAATGATAATGTTTAACATCAATTACATGCAATTCAAATATTTAAATTAAATGAAAGGTTTTTTCATTTAACTTAACACTCAACCCTATCTCATAATATATATTGTGCATACCAGGTGTGCCTAGGGTATGAAATATTATCAATATCAATCCAAGGGGGGATTCCATTTCCTTTAGCATCTTCCTACACAAAAGATGTTTTACACAATCTCTCGCGGACATTAAAAACATATACATCACAAATATTGTCTAACAAGTTGATGCTATGGACTTTCATATCCAACTCAAAACATGGGATCCTCTTGACGTCACTTCGTACCTCACTAATGTATGAGGTAGCTAGATGATAAAGACCCTTCTTCCACTACTTGCACTGCTCTCGCCGCTTAGACGACTTTGTTTTTGTATTTCTCTATTTTTGGGCTAGGCCCATATGACTTTACGGAGTGTGTCTTGAATATGTGTGTAACTAACACTTATTCATGGAAAAGAAGAAATGTTATTCAATGCCCTGATTTTTTTGGGGTACCGAGTTCTTAGGACACTCAACTTAAGAGTCAATTATGGCATGCGGGGAGGCTTTGTATTGCTCTTCCATTTTCATACTTGTATGTTGATTTACGCTCTGCAACAACTTCAAGGCGTCCAAAATTGATCTTGGACTTTTATGGATTTAAACAATGGAAATTTTCTTGAGGTTTGATGAGTTCTAGAAGCCTGCCAGTTGACATTCAAAATAATATGCTTACCACTCACATAGATAACGATTGGTAGACCTAAAACTGCAGTTTGACCTTTTCTCTCTTTCTCACCACAATATGTTACGTCAAATATCTCCGCTTGTTGAATCAAAGAATACTTTCTCACGTTTTCCTCATGTGACCAGACGCCTTCCGTGTTCGTAATATTTTACTGTAATAAGGACGGCGACCGACAACACGATAAGGAAAATGCAAATAAATTATGTCAAGGGACTGCGTGCATGAAAGATTGACGAAAACAATGGAACCGTTGCGTACTATGAGTTGCTCTGATCAAGACATTCTAATGGAGGAAACCTGCGATTCGGATTCCATTTTCGAATCCTCTGTGACGACAACTTCTTATAATTCATATTGTACAGGCAGATCCACTGAATTGGACAGTTTTCTTGTTGCAGATGACGCGCAATCTACAACAAGCGATACAGATTATAAAGAAGATTCAAACCAAGAAGAATTCGAGGAACCCATTGCTAAGAGTTATGTGCAGTATCTACAGGAAGCCTCGGATGATGAGCTGGGCCTTCCTCCCTGTGTAAATTGGTTTGGAGACGACATGCTTGTGATTCGATCCTTGGACCTGGACTTTGATGTGGAGTACACTGAGAAGAAACTTGCTCAGAACGATGATTCGCTTTTCTGGCTCTCCCTCTTGCGGAGTTAATTGATTTTTTTGGGCATTAAATGCAATGTTCATGGGCTTTAATAAATGCCCAAGTGTTGCATTTGTCCACTGTAAATTGCAGACGATTTATGTGCACATTACTGTTTATTGACAATGGGGAAAACTAATTAGATTATCAGTTACGTTTGGAATAATTATCTCAGAGAACACACAGAATTTTTAAATCCCCTGCTATGATGAAGAATGTTGAGTAATTGCTCGATCAAATTGATTTCTTGACGTAAGGGGAAACTGTTTTCCAAATTAATTATTTTTGGGGTATCTTACCATTGCTGAACTCATTGGATTGGTGATCTAAGGTGGTATCTTTTCCGTGTAAAATGGTCTCATATCAGACAAGTTTTCCAAAGAAAATTATAGAATAAATAAATAAATATATTCCACATCATGCATTATATAAACTAGTAAGAGCATCTACTGCATTATATATTTATATATATAGTATTGTGTTGTCCATGTCTTAAATATATTTATATAAAAATTATAATTTTGAATGATGGTAGAGAAATTAGGTAGGAAGGTTTTTATGAGCGTACATAGGTTCATATCATAAAAAATATTCTCATTAATAATTCAATTTCAAGTATTTTTCTAGTCTACGTTTGTTTGTATCGACAATGAAAATCTGATATAGATCATATGTATCTAGTTTTACCTTTGTCTCTGCATACTTAGATATTTGTACTACCTTGAATGCTTTAGGAGGGTAGAGTGCAATTCTAGGAGCCTAAATTTCTCCATACTTGGATGTTTGTACTACCTTGCATGTTTTAGGAGGGCAGAGTACAACCCTAGGGGAGAGGGAGAAGTAAGGACCTAAATTTCTCCATGCTTGGATGCTCCTACTACCTTGAATGCTTTACAAGGGTAGAGTGCCACCCTAGGGGGAGAGGGAGACGTAGGTGCCTAAATTTCTCCATACTTAGATGTTCCTACTTCCTTGAATGCTTTAGGAGGGCAGAATGCCACCCTAGGGGGAGAGGGAGAAGGGCCTAAATTTCTCCATACTTATATGCTCCTACTACCTTGAATGCTTTAGGAGGGTAGAGTGCCACCCTAGGGGAAGAGGGAGAGGTAGAGACCTTAATTTCTCCATACTTAGATGCTCTTACTACCTTGAATGCTTTAGGAGGGTAGAGTACCACCCCAGGGGAAGAGGGAGAGGTAGAAGCCTAAATTTCTCCATACTTAGATGTTCCTACTACCTTGAATGCTTTAGGAGGGTAGAGTGCCACCCTAGAGAGAGGGAGAGATAGGGGCCTAAATTTCTCTCTCCTACCCTGCACTTGCACCTACTTCACTCTAATAAATCCCTTTAGTTATCTTATTAATTTAAGACTCATTTTTTTTTTTTTTCAAAATTATTTTATTTAGTATATGGACACATAAATTTTAATGTTTATATTAAAAAGTATTTTATTTTATTACATTATTTATTTTATTTTTATTTGAAGAGTTATTTTACTTTTGTATGTAAATTTTGATTTTATTTTTGATAAAATTACTATTTATTATTTGGATATATATACTTTGAAAAGTGTACTAAATATATACTTATATGTTACATTTTAAATTTACATTTATTATTAAATATTAATTATTTTCAACATGTAAATAATTATCAAATAAGTTAAGTTTTTTTTATGTATACAATAAGATACAAGATTTCATGCCTCATGCCATCAAATATCTCTTGACATAATAATATTTAATATTGTTAATAGTTCTTTAATCATTTCATCTAAATTTTAGGTGTTGTTAGTAGTTTTAAAAAATCTATGGATGTGATAAGGTTTTGATTTTTTATTTTTATTTATTATTATTATGGTCTACATGTTATATGAAAAAATCCTTTCTACATGGTTGCAAAGCTATTTTTGAATATTGGAGGTTATTTCTATCATTAAAAAGAAATTATCAAACTATTTTAGTGTAATCATAGATCAAAGTTCTAATGAAAGAGTATGCAACCGTACAACCTTAAAATAATCATTCACAATCAATACACATACATATGTATAATGTATATGTCTATATACATATGTATATACATATGTACATATGTATATACATATGTACACACATATATATTCAAATTAACTTTCCATTCCTTAACACATTTAGTTTGAGGTAGAATATTTCTTTTTCTTTTTTCACTTTTCTTATTTCCTCTCTTCACTTCCCACCCTTATATACTATTTTTTAAGCCAAGCATGAAATCCAAATCTCATTTCACTTTTTATCCTACTAATGGATCATTGAGTGTTGATAAAAAATGTTGATGCAAAAAAATAACACAATTGAATCCAAATGTTCTTAATTTTATAATAATATATTATCAAACTTTTTATCATGTGAATTTATTTTAAAATAAGTCTATTATTTTTAAAACATTATTTGATATACGTGTATATATATATATATTCGTGTACACATGTCTACATGTATGTATGTATGTACATTGTGGGTAAAAGCAAGAAGTTGAGTCCACTTCCTGTGGAAGTTTCAGACTTAGTCAAAAACACGAAATCAGGCAAAACAAAACAGGATCTTGTTTTTCTCTGGGACCCTGAGCTAAAAATGAGATCCCATTTTTTTATAAATGGTGTCCCATTTTGTAAAAGGTTAAATTAAAAAAAAAAAAAAAAAGCTAAATGAGCTCTTGTTTCTAGAACGAGATCTCATTTCTTAAAATTTCAATTTTCATCCTGATTTTTGTTATGGGTTTTGGGTCAAAAAAAAGGCTTGGGGAGTCAACCCTTAGCTTTGGATCTGCTTTTGACCTACAACTTGAAGGCCATGTCAGCATTAGTAGAAAAGAGTGACTTTGGACATATGTCTAAAAACATTTTTTGCAGAATTTTCTGACAAAAATTAAAACCCATTATAGATGAGATTGTGTAGATTTCAAATATGTAATTTTTACAATTGGATTAAATTTTCTATTTTTCAAATAATTTTCAATGAAACTAGTCTATAAACTTGAAATATCAAGTTTTAGATTATTATTTTAATATTTTTTTATTAAAATAATTTTTTGAAAAACAAATTATATGTGCACAATATTCAAACAATTATTTTCAATTTGAAAAAAAATAAAAAATTGATAAGTTTAGGTCATCTTATGTGTGGCATACATAAGGGATTTTCAAAACAACAATTACGACCAATAAAAATTAATGAAAAAATATTCAAAAAAAGTTACAAAAAATATTGTGCACAATCTTCAATGTGTTACAAATCTTTTCCCAAAAGGATTTAGAAAAATGCAATTGTTTAGGTCAAAATATGGTTGGTGTACATGTGCATGGTATGGTAAAAAAAAATGACTTTTAAATAGTAGTTTTAGACATTTGTATTGGAAATCAATCTGTATCATCTGTGTATTAAAATAAATTACATATTTGGAAAATAGACTCAAAGTATTACATTTCATATTATTGGATTTTTTTAAGATTCAATGTTTTTAAGGCTTCAAATTTTTAGGTCAAATATGACAAATTTTGAAACTCGGAGAAAACACTTCCACTTTTTGACCAAAAAGTGGATTCAACTTCTTGCACACACCCTTGTTAGGATTTACAATAAGAATAGAAAAATATTTTATATTATAATACAATCAAACACTAAGAATGATGCAGGAAAATATATGAAAAAAAATAATAATGAATGAAACAAAAATATTTTCTTTGAATGTTTCTTTACTTTGTTACTATCACCATTTCTTTTTAGTTGTTTCCTAATAAAGTGCATTATTTTTTTAGCACCACATTTCTCCATATTTTCTTTCATTAAGCCAAGATACATATCTATCATCACAAGCATGGTTAGCATTCAACAAGTTATGTAGTAATGGATTTTGAATATCTTTGATTATGGTTAAAATCATAAATTCTATAGAAAATTTTATGCATTCCATCAAAATTTCTTAGACCTAATCAATGCACCTATGTATATCATCTTGAGGATGTGAAGTAGACTATATATTATATAATAGAATCTTTCTTTGGACTTGGTGATGCATCAAATTCCAATGTCAATAAATGATCAAATTCATTTAATATTAGGACTATGTTAATCCTCATTACATTCCTCAAATGGTGCAACATGTTTATATAAGGCACATCATTTTATATTCACCTATATAAAGGAAATTTTGATAGCATTTAAGGGGAAACAACACATAATAGATAATAGTAGCATGAGTAGTGGATGAAAGAAGGAAATTAGAGGACAATTTTGGAGAAGGCTATAATGAGAATAGAATATTAGGCTTAAATTTTATTTTTGTAAATTTTAAAATATCTTAATTAATCTATCTTGTAATCAACTGGTTGAGGCCTAACATATTGCAAGCTCACTAAAGTTTCATTTTTTAAGCAATAAAGTGATTCTTCTTGTTAATTTAATTTATTTTGATGTGTACTTACATGTGTGTTTACTATATCTACTTGGTTAAGTAGTCCTTCATTAGACCCACGAATTGCAATTATATAAGATGATACTAGATCATAGTTTGTGAATTGTAAAAGAGCCTCAAATTATCAAAATTGATTTCCTAATAAATATCATCATAAGGTATTTGTATATTTAATGTGTAATTATATTTGATATTCTATAATTCACATATACATGCTAGCAGTTGCTTAAGATGGAGAATATTGAAACGGAGTTCAAACACTAGGATGTTGGGTAGAACATTCCTTGGTGTGAGTCTTCTAATACTACATTATTGGGTAAAATATTTATTGGTGAATTGTGAGTTAGTTGTAATAGACTAATTATTGTGGTTGAATTACACTTGGAAATTTTACTTAAGATCTAAACTCAAGTTTACTAAAATCTTGAAGATCACTCCTAAAAGGATTGATAGAGGTTGAGATGTAATTTATGTTGTTGAGAGATTTTAGAAAATATTTGATGTGATATAAGATACCCTTATTATCTATTATATTTTTGTAGAAGATAGAATGAGATTTCATTATGTTAGAGCTCTAGTGGAAGTGATGATGAATAAGAAGTTGCTAGAAAATATTTTGTTTCAAGCATATTAATGAATATAATAAAGAAGAAACAATGTTGGGGAAATATCTAGTATTTGTAAGAAAACTAGAGTAGATATTGCAAGTTATACTAATAGCTTGAATCTTGAAGAATTAATAAATTAGATAATTAATTTAAAACATTTTGAGTATGAAGATATTATTGATCTTAATAGAGTATTTTTTATGACTAAATTAAAAATATGTGCTACTATTTGTTGGGAATAAATTTTGTTATAAATAATTTGAAAAGGAAACTAATATTGAAAAATGGGGTAAAAAAATTTATTAGATAAGCAAGAAAATAAGGGTCTCAACCCTTTACAAAAAAGATCTTAAGGAAAAATAAAATAGCCCCAATTAGGCTAGAAACAACAGCCTAACATGACATAAACAAGAAACTAGAAACAACAAAGAGAATAGAACACAAACACATAAGCATTTAGGGGAAAATTCCCCCCGGTGCTTAGTTAATTACTTATACAACTCCTCGTAGTACTTCATTCTTCTACACAAAACCTTGGTGTTGAATAGTATCAAGCTACTTGAATTTTCTTTTCTATGTCATACATTCTCCTTTTGATGTCAACAATCTAGGTGGTAGTCAAAACATAGATGGAGCATTGATTTTGAATGCAAACCTTAGAAATAGGGGTCTAGAGACTCTTAGAAAAATTAGACTCAATATCAAGGGGGTGTTCATTTATTTAAAATAACTGTTGGATTCCCATTTCATAGGTGGTGTATGCTCAAGGATGGTGTCTTCATTGTCCTCACTAACCTTGTTCTTCTCCATCTCCTAACGATCAATAGATAACTCAATTTATTTTAATTCTAGAGGATCAACTCCAACATGTTTGGAAGATATCCTCACCCTATATATTTTAACAAATTGTTTCTCTAGAGACTTAATGATTCCTTGCCCATACTTTCTACTCTTAACAAGGGTAGAAATAGTCATAGCTTCCCCCACACATGGCTACTAACTCCTTGATTCAATAACACCTTGTCCAATTGGTTTCTATGAATATTTTTAGACATGTATTTACTAACAAGGGCTTCAAGTTTCCTATTTTCCCCTCCTTTTATTTTTGAAATGTTATCCTATTTATTTGAAAGGTTTGTGGTAAATTTTATGGAGCACAAACCCACAACTACACCTTCCTCACATATGTAATTTTATCTTTAAATTTCCTTTAACAAGAGAACTGAAGTAACAATAAGAGACTCAAATTTCTTAGGGGTGTCATGGGTTTTCTTTAAAATGATATAGGATTACTTCTTTTTCACACCTTCTTTAGACATTCTTTCAACCCCACTAGCCTTTAGATCCTTGACTTTAGCAAGAGGTAAAATTAATAACTAGAGGGCATAAGTTGGAATTACCAAATAGAGATTTAATAGGATTTTTACTCGTACCCAAGACACTACTTAGAGAGACATTCTCAATAAATAAGATTTAATGGGTTTTGCAAGGAATAAGTCCAAATGTAAATCTTATAGGCAAAGGATTGGACCTTGATGAAATTAGATAATAGTGCTGGCTAATTCTTTTTATGGTAATCATTGAGTTATTCCACAAAATTTTCCAATGATCTCAAAAGGAAGAAAGGGAAGCTAATAGATAGTTTATGCAATAGGTGATTAAGAAGAGAAAAATGATAATAAAAGAAAAAATTATATCTGCATTCCAAAGTGAAATATTTAATCCACATCCCTTATACCTAATCCTAGGGGTGGGGTAGCTAATCTCTATTGAATCTATTTTAAAATTTCACAACTTCCCTTTTAGTCAAAAATTTGTTCATACTATCAACATATTTTAGTTTTCCTTAGTGACACACCTTCCACCCTCATACTTAAGACATGTAGAAGCACCAATGTATTCCTTAGTGACTTTGCATTTAACACCACCCAAATAATGAACCTCTTGTTCTATGACTCAATAGATTGAATGGATAAAGTTTGATCATGTACCCATTAAGGCATTTCAAATAAGGAGTAATTCCTCCCTCCTTGTAGATATGCCAAAAATTCTTCATTTTTTACATCCTTATAATAAATTGTCTTAGTGTGACACCTTTCATCTCCCAGATTGAAAATCATAGCTCTAGAAAACTCATTGATCTTGCTTTAATGCAAGAATATAATGATAAGATTTATAAAATAGAGACAGTTGATCTTTCAAGAGAGCCACTAACAATCATTAATAATCAATTTACTAAAAAAATCCCACAAAAAAGGTTATGGGATTTTTGTGTGTCATTTTCTTCCTCACATCATTTACAACCTAAGGGTATATGTGAACTCTAAGATTGTGATATTATAAAAGGTGGTGTGGGAGTGGTACCCTAACATTGTCTTGTCATAAGGTCTCCAATGTGTCTACCAACAAAGGATACTAAAAAATATATCAAGGTTTAAGTTAAAATTAAATCTTGGATTCTCCCTAAGATTGAAGTTGAAACCCTCAACTAGATATTTTGAAAACAACCTTAGACCTCTATAGGCCTTGGTCCACTTAATTAGAATAAATTTGATTAATGTCATTTTTAAGTGGAGTATAGATTAAGGAAGATCTAAATATTTATCCAAAGCATCTACATCCTTATTACCTTCCTTATAGATTGAGAGTTTTGAATTTTATGATTCTATTGATTAGGCCTTGGATATTATGAATTATACATATTATATTTCATCTAGGGGTAGAAAGACCACAAAAATATTTCAGCAATAATAAATTTTGAATCTCCTTTAATTTTCACATTTTGAATACCTAGAGAGATAGCCAAATTTATATCCCAAAGTGTTGTTGAAGCTTCAACTTTATTATAGTCTTGACATAGAACCCTCTAGTATAGGAAGAAATTAGATCCCATTTATGAGATCTAATGATGCCTCAACCACTAGTAAGTCCTAGATTTTATTTGATAATACAATAAAATTTTAGCTTAAACCAAATGGGATAGAATGTTGTATAAACTAAAATTAAAGTTTATTCCTATAAATTATCAATTAGACTTAAATAAATTTTACAAGATTTAAGGTAGAAAATTATTACTATGAAAGATTATATATTAAATAATAGTATAGGGTAGTATGCCAAAGTTCTCTATGCCTTTGAAAAAGATCTGAACCCATTTTAGAGTCTTTTGCAAACAATGTTTTGTCCGGAAATTCGATCTATAGATTCTAACTTCCTCAGTAATCAAATTATTTAAACCATCTATTATTGATCAACTTGCATGATGTAACATTCAACATTTTTTCCTTTCTATGGGGCTAAAAGGTTTTGTGGATGGTAGCTCCCCCTGAGCCAATGCTCTATCTCAATCTATCATGAGGTATTGTACACAATGCACAAGCATAGTGTCATCCTTCATCTCATTATCTTGTTCTTGTTTTTTTTCCAAAATTTTGTAGTTTCCTTCTCCTATTTTTTCAAGGTATCCTTCATCTTCCTATGTTGAATCTAGGTGGTTTTGCACAACCACTCTTCCAATATCTTGCTTTATGCCAAAAGTTATTACACGTGTAGCAAACAATATTATATTTAGGGGCTAAACTATTTCTCCTTATTTTAGTTTTACAATCAATAGACCTATGACCAAACTTATTGCATGCATAGCAGTAACCATAAAAGGAATGAGAGATCACAATATTATGTCTTGAATGCACAAAATAGTTCTTCCTCATATAATCATTTCTTCATGCCCTAGTTCTACATTTACTAGCCATATGACCAAACTTATTGCAAGAATAATCGTAACCATGAAAGGATTGAGAGAACCTAGAAGTAGTAGCCTATTTAGGAGGAGATTTCTTGAATCCATCATTCAAATCTTGCTTCTCATCTTTAGAGTCTTCAACACAGTCCTTTTCAATTTTCATTTTAGTGATATCAATCTTTGAGTTTTGACCTTTTTCAAATCCAAGACCACCCTTATTCTTTACAGATATTTGACAACTAATTATCTTATCAAGGATGTTGATGCTTTTATTGAGTTTAATACCTTCGTATATTTTGGTCCTTTGTGTTATCCAGTTATTTCCTCAAGGAGACAATTTCTTCTTCAGACTTGGAGCATTCAATTGATTTTTCATTCATCTTATTGTTTAGACAATCTGCAACCCTTTTACCTTCTTCAACTTGAACTTTCAAATTGATGAATGTTTCTTTTGATTCTTTGAGTCTGATTTTAAACTCTCCATTTTCTTTTCTTGTTGCATTCAGATCTTCTAATGGTAAAATAAGTTCTTCAAAATCAACCTCACAATCTTCATTAAAGACTGTAATGTATTTATGTTTATCATCTTTTGAAGGATTCTTATCATTTGTTAGAGTTTGAGTTTCCATGTGTTCCACTCTAAGATCCACCTCAGCTATTAGGTTGTATCAAGGCACTTGGATTTGATACCATTTTTTGAACACACAGAAGTATTGAGAGGGGGGTGAATCAATAACTAGTCAAATTATTTTCATTCATCAATAATTAATCATATGAAAATAATGACAAGTAGAAGAACACATAAGCATTCAACCATAACACCATATTTTATGTGGAAAACCGTACAAGGGGGAAAAAAATGGTGAGCAAGCTTCTTGGATCTACTATCCAAATCTAGCCTCACAAATGAAAACATAATTTACAACAAGTTTTATGGCTTCAACCAAAGGAAGTTTGCAACTCCCTACAAAATACAACACTTACAAAAGATGTTACAACCTCGGCATACTACTAGAATATTTCAACACTTTTGTTACCTCTAGCTCATTGATTTTGGTACACTCATACATACATATGCTCAACAAACTCTATACTTCCTTTGGATCACTACCTTTAGCACACATTCTCATACTTATTCGCACATGCTTCTTCACAGTTTCACATACACTCACTGTGAGCTCTTTGAACTGATCTTTACCACATTTCATTATGAAAAGAGCTTATGTGGATTCTTATTCACACATTATCTTCTCAAAATATTTTCCATACATCTATACATCTTTTCAATATCTTTGATCTTCTATTTGTATCCTCTGCAAGCTTCAAAAAAATTCTCCTTATTGGAAAAGATAAAATAAATAACATGAGTTGTGCATCGGTCATAGTAGGTCAACTCCAAAAACATTTACGACAGAAGGAAATCACATGTAGTTCAAACCAAGAGATATACATGACCTATCTTGCTATAGAATACATCTTCAAACTAGCAAACACTTCCAAACATTTGGAATAATTATCTCAACATATCAAGTTGAACAAACACTTATCCTTCTTTATATTGGCTCCAAACCAAGAGCGGTATCAAAGAAACAAAATAGTCATCATGTAAATCATGACATGAACACACTATGCCTTGCCAAACATTTATGTACACCCTTTTTTATCAATTCAAATCATTTCATGCTAGCTTAAACACTTATTACTCAAGATATCAACCTCAAACAAACTTCAATATAGGAGAAGATCAAGTATTAACTTGCGGATCTTCCAAAGGACACACTGAGACCTAACCATGCTTCCCATAACCTCTTTGTACAAATTTAGGAAATTACTTGTTAGCACAAGTCATTAGATCATCAACATGCTAGTCTCCCACAATACTAGAACACCTACAATACACTATCATCTATAGAATTACCGGTGGTGCACCAAACCATATGAAACTTTAACTAAGCATGCACACAAATTTCATGAATATAAATCCAAAACTACAAGGAAAAATAAGATGATGTGATGAAGTTCGGAGACATTTTTTTCCTTCCTTAGGCAACCACGCATAGGAACACAACACGTTCTTACTATGTTAACATTGGAAAGACTTGTTGTAACACTTGTGATTTGAAAAGTGGAACATGCATACGTCATAGTTGTTTTGAACTATCCTCTAAATTGCAAGGCCACATCTTAATCTATGAAGAAATGTAGAGCATTTGACCAAGCAAATGTGGTGCAAGTCTTTATGCCTTAGACATTTTGGAGACTTGTACATTTCTCCATGTAAAGTCTTTCATCAAGAAGTAACAATGCACCAATCAAAGCATATTAACAAGTGTATTGATAAGTGACATCCAACCATAAACTTCAAAAGATAAGGTGCAATTGTGTACCAAAGATAGCATTACGACCCTTCAACACAAGTCTTCAACAAGAACAATAAACAAGTGCATGCAATAGAACATAAATTGGCGTCAATTACAACACATTTTCCAATAGTAACTATTTTTCTATTTGAAGCTTGCAATACCTTTTCAAAGTGTGTAACAATAAAGAAACATTTTTTTAGACTCATTAGTCCTAAAAGTGATTATGCTATGAGCCATATGTTTGGCCAACTATATGTTGCAATTGACATAAAGTGTTGCACATTATTTTAAATAAAAATGATCATTCTTAAGGCTAAGGTTTACTTTATAAGAATCACTCATGATCACTTAAATTTAGTTAGATGTAGTTCTACCTCCAATTTTGTGGACAATTATAAAGAATTATTTTATAATCTCATTTGAGAATTCTATAATTCACACATAACTATGCCCATATATATCTTTTAAGGCTAAGGCCTCATATTGTAAGCCCTTGCAATAGACTATAATTCAATTATAACTATGAATCAATAAAGACCATATTGTTATTTTTATTATTTTTTGAGTTCCACTATATGTTTGTTCATTTAGCTGGATGATTAGATGATCCTTCAATGGATCCTTTATCCATTAATATATCGCCACCATCTAATCAAATTTAAATAATGAAGAAACTACACAATCAAATCCATAAACAAGAAATTTTTTATCTATACCTTTTCAAATATAAAACCCAAAAGGACACGTTGAGACAATGTGGCATGGTTATTATAACTATTATTTGAGCTTGATGGTTGGCATCTTGTCCAACTAATTATGTAATATACTTATTCAAGTCCCCATGACTACTCTTTTTCATATTTGTGCATCCATTATCATCAAAAAAGTGAAGAGAGACTATAATAAATGAAAACATTCATGAACTTGTAGCATTTCTAAAATTGAAAAGTGTGGAGATCATGCATGCACAACTAATATCATTGGAACATTAACCTTGTTCCATATTTTATAATATGTTGTCATATGCCAACAACTAATAACAATAATGAATGCAACACTAAAAACCCATCATTCAATCTATGGTTATGGTTAGGAAAAATGATTAAAATGTTAAAATTCCCTTTGTTCCAATAAGCATACACTAAAAAAAAATTAATCCTTACATCCTTCAAATGAGTGTATGAAGTTGCAATTTTAAAAATTTCCTTTAAAACATGTATCTTCCCGATAACACTTTAGTTGTCGAGCACCTTCGGCGGTCTACCTTTATGCATCATCAAAATATACTAAAAATAAAAAAATAGATATTTCATTAGTTTTTAATCTAGAATCTAAGTATAGGATTACATAATTTTGAAGTTAAAAATACTTTATATCACTCAAATCATATGCAAATTTTCATCTATTAGATCTTATAGAATCTTCTATTAAAAATTATATAATTTTGATAGAAATTTTGAACTTCTTATAAAATAAGAAATAATAGATAAAATATTAGAAATTGTAAAAAATCTTAAATAAATCTACAAACTTTCAAAATCGTCAAAAAGAAACATATTAATTACTTTTAAAAGCTCATATAAAAGAATGCCTAAAAACTAGAAAATTTAATGGAAGGTTTTCCAAACAATTTACAAGATTATGATCTTAAGATGCACAACCCTAAATGATATTAGTGTAGGATGTTCTAAGTGACCCAAAAAAAAAAAAACAAACAAACAAAAAAATGAATAAATAGACCATGTATCTTCTTAATTGCATATTTTTATGAAATAATGGCCTAAAAGCTAAGGAAAATGCACTTACTTTCTTCCAACAAATTGCTTTATATAAAAGATCATTCTTTCACAATTTAGAGCTTCCTAGTTTTTAGTGACTTCCCTAAATCTAAGTAGTCTTTCTTAATATAATGGTATTTCCTTGGTCATTTTCTTATAAAGACAAACATAGGAATATGATCAATATCAATTATAGTCTTTTAACTTTATTTAGAGGAAAACGCGAGGGGAAAGAGGTGGCATTAATCATGATAACCTTAGCCGGCATTAATTATGATTACCTTTTTGAGTCATATGATGGATATATTTGTTTATCAATAATTTTATGAAAACTCTATACAATATATGCATCATTAGTATTATGATATTTTAATTTAGTAAATTTAGTACTTTGCAATAAGATGAGAGTCAAAAAGAGGGTATTATGTGGCTACCTTTTTCAATGTAGTAAAACTTGAACTTTGACAAATGATTCAAGATGTATGTGTTCATAATTTGAAAATTATTTTAAAATAAGAATTGTAACATTTTGAATATATTTTTTAATCTATTTTTTTGTTTTTTTGAATGGTGAAGTTAGATCAAATAGTGAGACCACACTGAGTTGTTCATGTTTGTTCAATCAAATTTATCATAGTGTGAGGTATGCTACAACTATTTTTTAGTTTATTTGTGAGTTTTCAAAAACTTTTGGTAGAAAATTAGTTAAGACCATCTAGCGACATTGTTTTTTATTATTTTTAAATGAATATATTTTTTTGTCTTAATTATAAAAGTGGATGAATCCTAAAAAAAATAGAACTTTAAGAATACTTCCCCCAATTTTAAAATGCATAATTTTTAATTTTTAATATGTATATAATGAAGTGAATTTGATAAGAATATAATTACTGTTAAAAAATAAATGGATGAAAAGCTATGCTAAAAATTCAATACATTTTTTTTTGCATGTCCCTAGGGATTCACCTCTAAAGCAATACCTTATCACATGCATGCATATTGGGTTTTTTGAATAATTGAAAAGTGATGGTAATTTAATTAATGTAATATAGATAGAAATGTGCAGGGACCTCAATCCATTAAATATGCAATAAAATGATTAAACTATAAAATGTTTTCTAGAAAAAATAATCATCAATTATTCATTAAAATAGATGCTATATTTCTATTCATAAATATTATCCAAAATTGAATGTTACAACAAACAAGATAACATAAATCTTGATATACAATTAATACTTAGTCTTTTTACAATCAATATGACCTTATAGGATCATTTACAAAAGTATCAAAAGAAAACATCACTTAATAAAATGTTTCAAAGTGGATATCTTCAAACTTGGTGAGGAAAGAGAGAGAATTATCACAGTGAGTTTCTCTGCAACCGTGAAGCAATAAGCTTACCCAACCATTTTTTCCAAGTTGGAGAAGCTCAACACTTCATTAAAGATCTATAAAGTTGAAACTAACAAGTACGATACAATTTGGTGCAACATGTAATGACTAACAATCTAGCATGCTCTATCTAATTTCCATGCTAACATACATATATCTAATGCACATGCCCTCAAAATATATGATATAGAAAAGAAAATTAAATTAAATTCAATACTATATTTAAGTTTGATTTTTAAGCTTTGCACAAAATATATTTTATATATGTTGTACTAAACAATATCTTTTCAATATATTGTTCTATATAGCATATTAGTTGTAGAGTAGAAATTTAGCCTATTATTCTTTGGTTATTTTGGCACTCATTGTGCCTCTTGTAAGGTTCTATATGTATAGTACTATATTGAATATAAGAAATAGGGTAAGTGCAAGCTAATGGGTCCACTTTTAGTGGAAGTGTTAGGCTTGGAAAAAATCTTGACAAGAAAAGTACCTATTTCATTAAAAAACAAGTACCTACTTAGGATCGAGACCCCGAGCCTAAACACACACATACTCCAAACAAGTACCTGTTATACTTCAGGGTCTCATGCCTAAACAAGTACCCATTATAAATGCATAAATGTTGTATAATGGGTACACATTTTGCAAAGATTTTGTTCTAATCTCTCTATGTGATATTTTTCCTACAAACAAGGTGACAACAATTTCCAAATGACACCTTAGAATGGGTACCCAACCCAATGACCCCCACCCACCAACTATTTTCACCTCCTATGTAATGCCCCGTCTTATAACCTAAGGAATGTTGCAATTGTGTATAATAGTGAAATAATTTTTTTTTTAAGTATTAATATTAATTTAATTAGTTGCATACATTCATTAAGTTACGCGACGTTACACTACTTGAGTTTCCATAGACGACTTTAGTATTTCGCATTGCTTATAATTAATTAACGTAAACATTAAAAAGTAATCATTGCATAACATTTGAAATACCATTCAAGATAACATAAAGTACAAACTTGTTTCTTACATTGCATTTGATAAGATATTACAATACTCATTCATCTGATGAGGTAGATCAAATAATAGTTACAATTTACATTTACAAATGTTCACCTCATAAACAATTGAGGGAAGTTACAATACAAGATTTCCATAATGCAATAAAGAAGTATACATATGTATCCAAGTACGAGCTCTCCATCCATGAAGCTCTCGTTGCCATGATCATAAACTGGGGACCCAACGGAGTAAGGTGCACATTCCACCCAACCATGTGGTACCCGTAGGTCCACCCCCCGTGCTAGGAGATAGTAATATGGTTACCTAGACATAATCTACTAACCTAGACACAAGTACATAACTAACTGATGGTTACATTGCTTCCATATTTTAGCCAATCGAATGTACTAAGTACACAAGGTAAACTGTTATTTTAGGTGGAGTGTCATCACAATAATGCAAAGGTTACCCTAGTGTTTCTTCCTAGATTTTGGCCCCCAACTTGGGTTACCCTAGTAACCTCTTACAAAAGCCGGCCCCATTTGCAAGTTATTGCGGAATCGAATGCCTTTTAAAGTAACAAGACATCGATTTGCCATTCCAGGCCTTCTCATCTTATACTCAAGACTGAACTAACTCAAGAGTCCATAAGTGAGGTATAAACATCTTATTAAGGATTTTAATTCTAACTACAGTGTTATTTAGTTATCACTGACTTACTAACTCTTTGTAAGTTACCCTGACACCACTTTGTGTGTCGGCCCTTACACAGAGCCACTCCCCTAAACATAACAAAGGTATACTAAGTTTTCCTGACTAAGGTAAACATGGTGTACATACTAAAATATAAAATTTCAACACTTTCATAATGATCATCAAATCTATGGGTGATCCCACAATAGTGGTTTACACTTTTTGGCCAAACTGGACACTGATATTTTTTTTTTAACACAATCTCCACATTCGGGCACCTATAGCGATTAAACCGTAAGGAATTTGAAGATGATGTAAACTAGAGTCTTGTCACAATTTGTCTGTAGATTCTAAAAATATTTTTTTCAATTTTTTTGGAATCAGATTGCACTTCTTTTTCCATCTCCCACAAAAATTGGTTTTTTTCAAAAAACAACATTTTTAAAAATACCCAGATAACGATAACTTTTTTCCATGAAGGATAAAATTCCAATTCTTTCAAATTTAGATTTCTAACTCCGATATCTAGTGCTTCCACTTGGTTAGATAGTTTTTATTGAATATTTTTCTTTAATCAAGTTTTGAAGTCAATCAAATGACAATTCACATAGCCAATAGAACATAACTTTTCTTGTATGTATCGAAATTCTTCTCTCTTTTTTGTTGGATCAAGGACTTCAATATCTGGTGCACTCATATTTTTAAAAAAATATATAATCTTCTATTTTTCCACTTGTGCGAACGAGATTTTTGTTTTCGATGAAAAACCTATATTTAATAAAACTTAAAAAACGGATAGATAATAAAACCAAAACATACTAAAATTATATTCATTGGATAGCTCGTTCTGAAGGCTACTCGATTCCAAGTTTGGTTTCTAAATATTCCCCCATTTTCATCCCCAACCGAGCTTGAAAGCGTAAAATTTTAGGTTTTTTGTGTGAACAAATTAAAAAATTAGGGAAAAAGGGGGTTCGCTAGAAGGGGTTTAGCGAACCAGGGTTCATTCGAACCCTGGTTCATTCAAACCCCCACTAATATGCATTTTTCCTTTGTTTTTTGGGCGGGAAATGTGGGCCCAATAGTTAATGGGTTCGCTCAAACCCTACTTCGCTCGAACCCCTTTATGGTTCAATCGAACATGTAGGTTCATGCAAACCCATAAAACCAATTTTTTTTCCATGGGGTCATTTTTTCTCAATTTTCCTTCCTCCATCAAATTGTAAACCACTATTATGGCTTCACCCCTATGTTCGCAAAATCAGGTATTTAAACACCATGCTAATACCATGTACACATCCTTAGCCAACACATGAATTCATTTTAACAATCCCAATTCCCACATTTAACAATTTGTCTGGAAGACTTGTACATCTACGACATTCCCAATTTTCCCAACAAAAAACACGATATAAAGCAAATTGAAAAATAAATGTCTACTATTCGGATTTACTAAATCCAATCATTCAATAGAATCAACAAGAAATTACAGCATCTTAATTGTAATTCTTTTCTCAATCAATGAAGGAAATTACATCATTTAATTCCAATTTCCACAATCATGCTTAATAATAAAATACAACTCCCTATTAGAACAAAACAATATAATATCCTCTTCTTATTCACTTAAATGTTATATTTCTTCAAAACCTGGTTTATTATAAATTAACTTTTACCAATACTAAATTTCCAAAATCAACCAATAAAAATAATATATATTATAAATAATATATAATTTATATAACACATATAATACATATATAAAATAATTAGTATTTATTTTGATAAAATTGAAATTGAACATAATCCATACGAATTTCAGTTCAAAACAAATAAAACGAAATTTTAAGAAACTAAAACCACGGGCCGCAGCAGTCTCCACAGTGGAGGGCACGCTACCTGTGGGACATCGTTTCCTCCACAGTTCTACGGAGGGTGGACGCTACCTCATGGCAGCCGCTCCCCACAGAACTGTGGAGAGCGCCGCCTCACAGCGGTCGCGCCCCAGAGTGGGAGCGGCAGGGTTAGGGGATAACCCTAGCCCTATATATATATATATTTAATCCGAATTTAAATTTTGGATTCGTATTTTCCAAAATTTCCCATTAAAAGAACTATGCAGAATTTAAATTTCTTAAAAAATAATAATAATAAATATTCAAAACCCTGTTTCGCCCGTACGGCGATTTTAAATAATAAATCTCTGTGAAAATTAAAATTCATTTGATATATAAATTCATGTACAGACTACATAATTTATACAGCTCTATAAATAAATATTAGCATTCTTATAAAACAAAACTAATTGCTCAATAAAAGCATTTGTAAATAAAAATATTCTTCAAACAGATTTAATCAAATAACACAAAAATTCTCAATTTTGGGATTTCAATTTTACAACAATAAATATTTTCACTCAAAATTAAAACCCCAATTTCTTTTCTACAATTTTCATAGAGGTTTCATTTAAAACTTGTTTTGAATTCCTTCTTTTGTTTAACTACGTTCTTGAGGTTGTTCTACAAATTTAATAAAACTTTACTTTCTTGAAACTTCTTGCAGACAAATATCAAATATCAACAGAAAGATTTTCTACAAACAATTTTCCAAGAAGAAGGGTTTTAAACAAACAATTTCTTTTCAAAAGCAAACAAACTAAAAATACAAGGGAAATACCTGTTTCCTGTGTTTTGAAGATCTTGGTTGTTGGAGAGAATCTTCTTCCTGTAGAATGCAATCCTCCAAATCTTCTTCAAAACACCAAATCCAAAGAAAGCTATAACCACCCACACAAAACTTCCAAGCAAAGGGATCTTCCACAAATATACAACCGAAGCAAAAGAAATGACAATTTCTTTTAAAAATATTTTTTTTAACAGAGAACTGATATTTTTCCCGTGAAGAGAAAATAGAATAGAATAGCCTCTGTGTTTTCCCAAATCCAAAATAATATCCGTGAACAACCTCAACCATCAACCATAAATTCAACTGGCACACATGTCGAGAAGTACAAAATATCTTTTAACCACTTCTCGGCAATCTTGCCTCTCAAGATTTGCATGGATTTAATTCATTTTAAATTTAAAATTTCAATTTTCAAATTGCATATTTATTTAATAATTAAAAATGTCATTTCCACAAAAATATTAATTTAAATAAAATCTATTCACACACAATTTAAACAATATTAATTTAATTTATTTATTTATTTAATTAAATAAATTTAATCTTTTAGAATCAAATTATTTAACCAAACAAACTAATTAATTAATTAAATAACATGTAAAACTTATTTTTCCAACCTTTAAAAATTAATTTAAATAACAGTAAATTAAAGAAGACTAACTACCATAAAATTGACAAAATTTACCTTTCAAGCAATAAATCCAAACGGGAAAAGACAAGACCATCTATGACTCTGGACTAAAACAGATGATGTACTATGACCGGGTTAAAGACTAAACTAGGATAAACCATGCTACTACCTCCCAATCAACATTTTCACTGAGTCTTGACACGCTCAGACCTGAGTAACCAGGTGGAATCGGTGTCATGTACCTGCAATCCTGCAACCAAGCAATAACATGCATATATATATATAATCCATTGTACAGGCACACCGTGCGGAGAAAATCATAGACATCACAGGGCACTCGCAAGCGAGTGATGCAATTTCGTTCTCCACACCAATACACGTCACATCAGACTGACGAATTAAATAACAGTTAGTCCATCATAAACATACATATAGCAATAATCATCTGAAGGAAAACATCTACGCTATATCAAAGCATATCAGAAATCAAATATCGCATTACCATGTATCATCATGTCACAAAGTAAATCCACTGTCGCTCAAAATCAGCGATCAAAATATCCAAACCAAAGTACATCCTCTAGGCCACAAAACGCGTCAACATGTGAATTCCAAACTTACAAAATTATTCTAAACATAGCATATGAAAATAACTCATGATAACAACATGCATCAAAGCATTAACCCATTGCATAATAAATCTAATACATAGAAATGTAATGAACATATTTCCACAAATACAACACCATATAACACAATATATATATAATTTAGTCCCATAATGAATAGATCATACATAATGTTATTGTTGTCAATCAGATTGCACCTGAATGCTTGAATGGTTAAATTCAGCAATCTGTTGAAACATGGGAACTATCTTCAGGCTGTGGGTATTCCTATGGCGGAGATAGACCTCCAGATTCTAGGTTGGTTCCTATATGATGATCAATTAGGTACTTGAATGATTTGTTTTGAAAAAAGGGTAACAAGGATTGAACTGAATGCATGAACTAAAATTAAAACCTCGTTGATGCACCTAAATGATGGTAAACTTACAGAATAAGAATGATCCACAACTTATATCTTCAAGAAAAACTGTTAACACAGTCCAATTTGAACACTTAGAACACATGAATAATTCATTAAAAGGTTGCATCTATTTGTTTCCTCCTAAGGAAAACTGAGTTTTCACAAATTAAAGGAAAAATAAAACAACTTTTGAGCACAATTAATGACCTGTGAAGAACTGCAATTATGTATATGCATGTGTAAACAAGACAAAAATTTGAAGGTTTCAAAACTAAAACTCATCAAAATTACATCAAATTATTTAAACAATACAAAACACCTAAAATTGGAAAGGTGAACTCTATTTCAATTAATATCATGAAGGAAAAAAACTCTACAAAAATGATAACCTATAAAGCTGTAAAACTGTATTAAATCTAAAATGTTGAGTTACAAGATAGTCTTCTTTGCATAACGCAAAGGTAGAAAACAAGAACTAGAGGAAAAAGATTAATTTTTTCCAATATATACATAAGGCATGCACAAAGTAGCCAGTAATAGAACTAACTGAGAACTAAGGTGAAAACAACATCCCCAATGTGAAATCTGAGCAGAAGAGAAAATCCTGATAAAAATAGCCCAAACTCATGCAAAAATGAGTGAACTCGGGTTCCAACTGGCTGTCAACTCGTAACTGATCCAAGGGGCACTCAAACTAAACTGAAAATCCTTGAAAAAGTGGGCCAAAACATGCAATAGTTGTCTCGTATTTATCAACTCACCCATGCACATCAAACTCGAACAACTCCATCATTAACTTCTTGTTTAACATGTGTGATTGGGATAATCTTCAGTTAATGTTTGTATTTAATAAATAGTTAAGTTAATTAAATGACTATAATGCATCATTTAATCAACTAACTTTACATTGTTTATGCAAACATAAAACTTTTAAATTTAATAATTCTTTTATAAAACTCTACCCCAATACCTAATCACTACCCTCACATCATGCGCCCCATTCCACACATATGGGGACTTAACAATTATTTACAAAAATGCCTAAGGAAAAAAAATGGGATGAAACCCATGGCCTTGGCATTAGTGAAGGCATATGTTTAATTAAAATGTGACAAAAGTCGATTTAGGGTATGGAACCCTAAGACAAAGCATCGAGCAAATCAAAATATTATTTCATTTTGACAATGAAGCTTCAGGAGGAAACTTGGTCGCCAACCTGGGGTTTGGATTTTGCTTCAATGGCGGATTTGAGGACTTTGAAAGGGTTCTCCACTTGGTTTTTAGGCATCGTTTGTCTTCCTTTCGCGTAGGCAAGCCATTTTCTTCATTCCTTTAAGCCATATTTGAAGGCTTCTGAGTAAAAATTTGCAGCCTTTCTATAATTTCTTTCAACAACAAGAAAGAGAAAGTGTTTCCTTTCTTTGAATCTGGCATTTGATTTCCGTTTACTGCAAAACACATCTACTTTAGTTGTTTGTAAACAAAATAAAGGAGGTAGTTTTTCTTTTCTCATGATTTTCCATATCCTACAACCATGATTTGCAATCTTACTTATCTGGGCACTGTTATTTTGAGAAACTCTCTTTGTATTTTAAAATGACCATGGGCAAAGTCATAATTTCCAATCATTTATTTTCCTATAGAATAAAACTCTCTAAACTTTCACTTGACTACCAAGGCCATGAGATTCTCTGAGGGTTTGGTCATTTTTGAAGGAAACCAGCTTATCAGGTCACGACTGTATACTATGGTGATCTTTCATCCTTGAGCAAAACCTTTGAATTCTTCTTTAACATAGAATCTGGGTTTTTATCTTTTGTAAACCCTATGGCTGGACTTTGCATTTTTTGACAATATATCATCTCTTGCATTTTCATGCATAATGTGTTGTAAATGTGGGTGTAAATCTCGAAATATAGCTATGGCTTTATTTTCTTCATTATTTATTTCATTCTAGTACAAATCTTTGCACTTGACTGCAACCTTCAAAAAAAAATTCAAGCTGCTCCCATTCATCTGTTATTGACTGTGATTGATGCATATCACGGAACTGTTCATTGTTCATGTATTGTCCTCTCCTTGAATTCATTTCCCTATGTGTGCAAAACTCTTGTATCAAAGATGTGACTGAATCTTGATGCTTTGTTGAATCTGATTCCTTCTTTATCTTCGATTTGCGCCTTTATTTGCATGATTTGACTTTCATATAAAGTGGAAATACTAATGAAAATATACAGTTGTAAAGTTTTTGTGATTGAAATGACCTGTAGATGAATTTTCCCCCGATCATGAGTTCACTATGTTAGGCAATGAACTACCATTGGATTTTATAGGAACAAAACCTTCTTTTGATATGACGAAGATTAACAGTTAAGATTAATTCTTTAGCTGTTCTATGTGATGATTAAAAGAATTCCACACATTCATTTTTTGCACTCTTAACTATCTTGATCTTTATTTCCCATATCACTGCATGTAGATTCTTTAGTGATCACTGATTGTGCTCCATTGTGCATAATGAAATTCTACCGTACCCCATATATATCATTTGTTAGCTTCAAGACATAATGGTTGTTATCAATGTGCTAGTTGTCCCATGAGTTTTTAAGCATTCAACACATGAATGTGGCTCCATTAATGAATGATGCTTTCAACTATCCTTTTACATTCAAACTCACAATGAAATGGCATTGTATCTTTTTAGCTGTATTCAATGCATTTGAACAAAGGGTGAATGTAGACTTGCTCTATCTGTTTCTTTTGTGACAACAATCCTATTCATGATTGTTCTTGATATGATGCTTTCATGTATGAATATTTCAATCTTTTGTAGACTTTGTATATGACTTAAAGTTCTAGAGAGTAGTCCAATGCAATAATATTATGTTTCCCTTTAGTATAAAGGGGCTCCATACTTAATTTAAATGCAATGTAAATGCAAAGTAGAGCTGAAACTGAGATAATATATGCAGTTGATGCTAATTCAACATGTTTTTTATTTCTTCTCTGAATGATGAGCAATAGGATGCTTTGCTCAATATATTTTCACAAATGTTGAGATAAGGCTCTATTTTATGCATTCATGAGAATGATGATATCTTATTCCATATTGTTGTCCTATGTTATTGTATATGAGTTGGGCTCAACCCTTGTGGGAACCACATTTCTTACCACTCATAACAATATTTGTCGATTGAAATGATCTGATTATACCTGTTTTTGCACATTTAAACAAACAAGTTAGCAAAAATAATTGAAGTTGAAAGCTTCCATTGAACTTTGTGCTCCTTGAAAATCAGTCTTTTTATGACTTAATCATCTGGTGAATGCCTGATTGGATATATATTACATTCATGTTGGTAGTGTAGGCATGAAGTAGAATGTGATTTATCATTGCTCTAACACCATCCTTTTACAATCTTGCAGATGCATGGAGCGTGGAATCGAAACAACCTCAAGGCATTGGAAACACAATAATCTTGAAGACATCGAATAAAAATTATTCATCATTACAGGCAATGATGAATCGCTCCCCTCCTTCATGTTTATATTATCTTCAGTAGTGTAGTATGCATCCTACTTTGTATTCATTATTTGATTAAGAAAATCAAATTAAGTTACTCCCACGGCTTGTGGGGCTTTGGTTTTTACAGTATGAATAAAATAGCATTACTATGCAATTTTAATGATTTCTTCTATTACAAACCTTTGCATAATCACACTAGAAATTCACAAGTAATCAACTTCTGGAATAGAATGAATACTTAAGCAAAAAAAAATGTACCTTCTTTGATGAATGCAATTCAGCTCCACCTGTTTTCAGCTGTAGCTAAAAATAGGTAACAGTTACAATTACAACACACATGGATCCTCCTCGATTACAAATGAGGAATACAAATACAGTGTCTCACTGTTACAATGAATATAAGATAAGTACAAATCCATAGAAACAAACGAGCTCTCTAAACTAGAAAATCCTGCCATCACAAATAGGAAGCTAAAGCCCAACAGTGTAAGGTGGATGCCACTCAGCCATGTGGTACCCATAGGACCAACCCCCGTGCTAGGAGATAGTAAAAGGTAACCAAGACAAACCTACTACCTTTAGACACATGCAATATACAAAACAACAATGTACCAGTAAACACATAACACTGTACTAGTAAACAAAACATAAGGTCACATTGCTTCCAAAACTACTGAATCAAATACATCCACTATACAATACAAACTAACTATTGTCATAGGAGGAGTTTCATCACAAAGGTTGCATTGGTTATCCAAAGGAGATCTTCCTAGGTCCTGACCCCCATCATGGGTTATCCTGGTAACCTCTCACGAACCCAGCCCCACATGCACACCAATGCGAAATCGATTATCTTTCGAGAAGACAAGATAACGATCTTGCCATTCCAAACCTTCCCAACTCATTTCAAGTCTCACACAAGCCCTTGAGCCAATGAGCGAGACTAAATTATCTGATTAAATGTATTAAACTACTCTTTCCCCTAATATAGGTTATTTAATTTTCACTTGATTAAACTGACTTTCACACGAGTTGTCATGGGACCCCTTTGTGTCTTGGCCCCCATTGAAAGCCACTCCCCTATCGACAACACAAAAACATATTCAACAACCCAAGGGTAGACAAGGTGCACAAAATACGATAACAAATATCAACCATTCTGCAAAGAACAACACATCTCGTTCGTAGTAACCAGGTGCTCAAAATAAATCACACAACCTGTTCATAGTAACCGAGTGTTCAAACTAATTTACACATCCCTACAGATGTCAAATACTGAATCCCAAATGCATGCACTACCCAAGGAAATCTCAAAGGGTGAACAAAAGATACAACCCTTTCACAATTTTACAATCTTTGGAAGACTTATATTTTCTCGACAACAAATAACCTCAATTTCCAATACACAATCACAGAAGAATACACAATTACAATAAGCCACTCAAATAATTAAATAAACAGTCATTAGGATTTCTCAAATCCAATAAATCAACAACCAATTAAACCAATTGTTTAACTTTCAGTTTGACAATTACTCATAATATTCAACTCAAATTGCCTAAAAATGTGAACAGAAAAGAACACAGCTTAAAACAATTTAGGTGCTTAAATAATCTAATATTCGGATTTCCTAAATCCAAATTGAATCAATATCCCATCACATGCAATAATACAAAGTAAATATAATTTAATTTGCAATAATAAAGAAATAAAATAAAACTATTTATTTAACTTCAATTCTACAGTTTCATATAATAATAAAATCAATTTCTCTATTACAATCATTGCATTATAAAATCCTCTACTTGTACATTAAATGTTTTAATAACACAATATCTATTTAAATATAAATCAACTTTCTCTCATAAGTCATCTTATTTTAAGATTTACTAGTCCATACATTTGCATGCTTATATTAAAAATATACTTCCACTTACAAACCATAAAGAAATTAAAACTAGTTGTTTAACTCAAATTTTACAACCACATATAAATAAAAATCTCAATCTTTCTAATAAAATCATTTTATTATAAAACATATATTCATGCTTTGTATGCACTAACTAACAATGTAATATTCATTTTAAAATAACCACTTATGCATTTGCATGCATTTATAATAACAAAATAACCAATTAAATAAATATATATATTTAAATATATTATTTAATTATTTAAAAACAATTTATAATATTCAAAATATAAAATTAATTACATATATATATATATATATATATATTAATTTTCAATTTTCAAACAATACTAAACATAAAACCACTTTGTTGCGACTTTAATAACTTTTATTTTCGGATCTGGGTTTCTCTAAAAAATTTATTAAAGGTGTGCCACGAAGTCTTTTAAAACATATAAAAAATTCAGCCATACCCAGTTCATAAATTTTTAGTTATGATTAATTTGGTGACTCTCTCTCTCTGCTTTTTTTTTTTACAAAGGAAGTTATTCACAAAACTTTTTCTACAGAAAAAGATTTTCAAATTAACCAGAAGTTTCCAATTTTCACAAATCTACCAGAGAATTTCAATTTCCTCAAATTTATCAAAATATTTCATTTTCAATCCTACAGAGGTTTTCTAATTCCTCTATTATTTTATCTTGAATTTTCTATTGTTTAAAATCAATTCCCTACATAAGGTTTCAACATTTTCTACACAAAAATTTTCAACAAATTTTCTACAGAGGAGAAATTCAGTTCCCACAAATTTACCATTTTCTATAGAAAAGATTTAAATTTCAACAGAGATTCTACAATCTACAATTTAACTATAATATCCTTCAGGGTAAATCCATTTCCAAAATTCAATTGTAACAGAGGATCTACAATATATTCTATAGAGGTTGTAAACATTCATAAAAATCTTTTAAAACAAAAAGTTTCTACAATAAAAGAAATCCTCTTCTATAGAAAACTTTTCCAATTTGCAATACAATAATAATTAAATAACCTTTTCAATTTAAATTCACAAAACCATAAAGAACCTGTTCCAGAAGAATTGTTGATTCGAAGTTTGATGTCGAGCTTCCCTTTAACCTCCAACTTTACCAAAGCTTCCTCTAGAAGAATTGTCACTTCCCAGATAATAGAAAATAATCACAGCCAAAAATACAACAAACTAGATTCCTAAATTTATCAGAGAGCTTCTAAGATTCACAATTTCCTCAAACCTCAAAACAATTCTACCATTTTCAAAAACCTCTCCCTTTTTTTCCCATGAAACAACTTCCTTTTTTTCTCACAATTTCAATCCATCTCTCTGGAAATCAATTTTAAGACAATTAGAAAACCAAAACCTTCTAACTTCCAGTTAACACAACAAATATTTTTTTCTTTAACAACCAAGATATTTTTAAGATCTTTTCCCAATATATACATTTAAAATTAAAAACAATTTATTTAATTCAAATCACATTTAAATCGCTTATTAATTTTAATTCACATTTTATTTTATTTTGATACGTAAGGTGATATTTCATAGATAGAAAAAGTTTTACAAACGTCTGCTGAGCAGGAAGTTTTCAATGAAGACCATCAGACCACCAAAAAGAGCTAGCAGAAGTCATTTTCATGCAGTTTAAAACATAAAAGTAGCTAAACGAAGGAAAACTGACAAAGTCCTAACCACCACAACAGCCAAATACTATATCTCGAGTTCATGTAAGCGGAGAATGCTAGAAAAAGAGCTATCAGAACATATAGCTACTGAAATACCCGACTAATCACCAGAAACCATTGACTTCTGCGAAGCATATGAAACCTTCGACCCAATCCATCCCCTCCACCGGAACAATTTTCATTTTTCTTTTCAGAAACTCCACAGCCACGTCGGCAAGTTTTCGGTGACGAGATAAAGCAGGTCCTTTGAGGTCCAGAAGAAACGGATACACTTTGACCGCTTCATCGAAATCCCAGAGGGAGATGAGGTCTTCAGGGCGCGGAATGCCCTTGCCACTAAAAGCCGCCTTTAGGGTAATGTCGAGACCGCCCAACAAATCCTTTCGAAACAAATGAACCACCAAGTCCCTGGCCACTGGCTTCGGAATACCTAAATCCAAGAGGACGGCGAGGAACCGCGATGAAATTTGAGCATTATCGCGGGCATATTCTTTCCTCACAAGGTGGCCTTTGCCTAAGACCATCTTCACAGCCGCGAGCGTCGTCGAGTCATCCTCAAGCAAAATACGCTTTAGGCGTTGGTCTGTGATTTCGCGAAATGCAATTTGCCTTTCCGTCGCAGTTAATGAAACGGGAATGTCCACCCCAAAGGAGACCAGCTCTTCCGACGAAATGAGGATAGTAAACTTCGACCACGTCTGCTTCTCCATTGACAGAAATTTGCCGAGCGCACCCTGCCACAGAAAAAGCAAACAAACAAAGCAAAAACCAAATGTCGTGCCCATACTTAGTAACGGGCAACATAAACATAATAAAGCCCCAAATAATGATCTTACAGATCACATATACGGAAGAAGATTTTGGAGAACAAATCTGTCCTTAGCATGAGAGGAAAGCCGCCTCCGTCCAACCAACCCAGTTTCATGATTAATGCGAATAATGGTCTATTCCACTCGGCACTTCCATGGTTAGGACAAAGATATCCGTGCCCAACGTGTCAATCAAGCGACACCGTGGGAATTGATCCCAACATGCCTCTACGCCACCTAAAGACTGCGGTTTCACCGATAACCAAGCATAGTGTGTCGTATTCGGCCAACTGAGGAAAGTTGAAGTGACTGAACAAAACCAAGCCCGCTCCAACCTGTCCATCCCGATCGCCACCTCACGTCCACCTTGGACGACCAAACGCCTTTGTGAGGGGCGAGGGGGAGCCCACCCAACCACCCAATTTTAATTCACATTTAATCTAATAATTAAAATTACTTTATAATGACTTAAATTAAATTTATTTATTTATTTATTATAAAGTCTCCATATTAATAATACAAATTATTTAAATACTTAATCACAACATATAATTTAATCCTCACGATAAAACTTGCACAACAAAATAAAATAACAATACAACATGGATAAAGAATACGACCAATACACGGACTAATGACACACTATACTAAGGTAAAGGTTTGACTAGGTTAACCCATTAGTATCTCTCAATCAACATTATTGTTGGTAGTGGACACGCTCAGACCTGAAAAACTAGGTGAAGTCCTTGTCTTGTACCTGCAAACCTACAAACAAAGCAATTGTCATACATGTATCCAGATAATAATTCATACACACCGTGAAGAGAGAATCGCGAAAATCACAGGGCACTCGCAAGCGAGTGATGCAATATTGTTCTCTTCACCAATACAATGTCACATCAATTGATAAAATTAAAACATCAATAATCAATAAATGACCATACATTAATATTAACTCAAATAACAACTATGTTAATATAAAAGCATGTTATAAATAAATAAGCAGTCACAACATCAACTCATCAAAATATCACCATGTCCAAGTAACATCCAACAGTGTCATAAAGTTTATCAAACAGTAACATAAAGTCAAGATAAACCACCTCATAAAGTCTAGATGAAATCCAAGAAGCTGTCTAGACAAGGCAAATAGAGGTGCATTACAAATTTAAAATAAATTCTAACAAAATTACCTCTTACTATATGTTTTGAGAAAAACTAATGCATATTAGTGTTGATTTATGTGTTATATTCTTGTATTTTAATAAATTCATGAAATAATTTAAAATTGGTATGGAATGCTAGAACAATGCTTTTTTTCAAAGAGATTAGGGATGCATTAAGTCTATGTTGTATGCTTGTAACATCATCCTAGAAGAATATTACTTTATTTCCTATTTATCTTGACATTGGTTTATTACTATTGATCCAATCTATTTAAGTGTTTGATTTAGAAGAACATGACCCTCCTAATTTAGTAGATTTTGTAAATGTTTTTAAATGATACATGTTTCTTTTTAGATTCAAATTTCATAAATAAATGTGGATACTTAAACACTTCTTAAATTTATTTAAGAAATTATACTTATTTTAATATATTTCTTTCTTAATTTAGTTAGCTAGGATATTTATGTAATAGGTGTGCATTTTCCCATACACTCATTTATACTTAGAAACTCTCTTCAATGAATGTAAAAAATAAAAAGTGTAGTGGGACAATATCTTTTGGTTTCAACTAGCTTCCTCTTATTAGTTACCAACTATGGTGACATCAAGTCTCATGTTTATGAATTATCAAGAACTAATATACTTATTAAGAATGAAGAAAACATAAAAAATATGTTTAAGTCTATGATTTTATTTGGCTTATGATTCTAATATTTAGAAGAGTAAAACTTAGTTTTACAAGTGGTCTATTACTCTTCTACCAAGTTTGCTTCAAAACTTTGGGTATAAATAGATTGACAATGGAAAAATTTAATATTATCAGGATTTCCTTTTCTATTCAATCTTCCCTCTCATTTATTTGGCAGTATGTGGCTAATAAAGTTTATAAAAACCAATGTATTAGATTGTCAATCACTATCATTAGCTAGTAAATTTCAAATATACTCCAAACTTCTTCCTTCCATGATTACTTATTACTCCTCCTACTAGGTGTCTTCTAGGAATATTGATACAATTTTAAAAATCTCCTATGTGATATTTTGATGCCAAGTATGACTAAAACATTGATTTTCATGTAAATTAAATTGGGATTTATGTTGTCTTTCCAAAGAATATAGTGGAATAGGGCTTATTGATGTGAATAGTTGAGGAATTATGATTACCACATATTTAGGATGAGTAGAATTCTAAACTTCAAGTATGATGCCCCTCATGATCAACTTCTTGAGATATTTAAGATATTGACTCAATAGTGGTGTGTACTCTCCTTAAGATATACACTTGCAGTAAATCTCATCATGTAAGTGTATTCAAATAAATTAGAGTTTTATAAATAGAGTGTGATTTCTAAGTGTCTAATGTAATATTTCATTAGAAATATAGTGGACCTTGATGGTAAATTTTAATCAAATATGATAAAAGAATCTCTAGAATATGAATATAATTAAGATATAAATTTTAAGACAACTAGCGTCATGCCCCATAATAATCTCAAGGTTTTTATTCCTCTATTATAATTCAAAAATCTTACATACCCCTCAAAATATAGGGATGATATCCATTTACCCTAGTTTTCAACATAAACCCTAGGTTTAACCATTGAACACCTAGGTTTCAACATGAACAACACCTTATTAAAAATCTACAAATTTCCTACCACAAAAATATATCTAGTAGCTTCCAACACTTTTATTACTCTAGATTTGAGGTGGTTATCATGTATATTGGGATTTATGACTTGGAAAATGCCTTAAATGTCCAATGAAGGATGTGTGTTCTCTATGCTAGCAGTAGTGCCTCATGAATTTGATATGAGCCATTGTGATAAAAATGATCATTTAGCTCTCTTCCTAATATTAATTATCATGACAATAAGTTAATTTAGTGCACAATCCTAATCCTAAGTCATTCCTACAAAGCTTTTCATAATATACAAGGATGTGTACTATGTATAACATTATCATAGGATGACCTTAGGTTCAAACCTGATGAAATCTATCTCATATACACTCTTTGACCTGAGCTTTTTTTCTTTAGTTAGGATAGGTTAATAGATATCAATATTGGACATGATTTTTTTCTTTATGTGCAAACTATTGTGGATAAACATCTTTTGTTCATAAAGTTAATAACTTCAATTGTAAAATGATAAATGCAAGTGGTACACATTACATTCCAATGGACTAAACACCTAAATATGAATTTCTATTAGAAGAAGCTTTATAAAATATCCAACCCCCACCTGAAAACCATCAACCTCAAAGCTCCCCACCTCAACACCCCCACCTCAAAGCCCCCCAAACAACCTCCCCAAACAAAACCCCCACCCCCTCCACTTGATGAAGCTCACTTGCAAGCAACTATAAATGATAGCATTTCCATGCTACAAGAAAAAATTAACTTAATCCAAAATGAGCCTAATATGCCCCCATATGTGGTATAGTTTGCATCTTCAATACAAATAATTGATGATTCAGTTAGGTCTATTGATGTGAATCTAGATAGATTCCACATTTGGATGGAGAAGAGATGACAATTCTATATAGGTGGATTGTCATATAGACATATCCTCCATTTGCATATTACTAAATAAGCAATATCCCCATATTTTATCAACCCTTCCACAAATCAACCTATACCTCCAAAAAAAAAAGTTTCAATTAGGTGGCATAGGCATCCATAAAGTGTAGCACATTTTTGGAAATGATAGTAAATGGCCTTTGACCATCCACGACATGTCAATCCTAAGGTGCCATTATATTTTTTGATATTGCTACTTACTTAGACTATCTATTGTAATATGCAACCAAACAAGATAACAAAGACTAACTTAACATCGAGACTCAATTATGCACAAAACAATAAAATGACTCCTACATACATGTGTGATGAGATCCTTTCATCATGCTAACTTATCAATTATTTAGAAGCCCTC
Source organism: Sequoia sempervirens (assembly GCA_007258455.2). Lineage (NCBI taxonomy): Eukaryota > Viridiplantae > Streptophyta > Pinopsida > Cupressales > Cupressaceae > Sequoia > Sequoia sempervirens. Next base: position 198,389,420 of record VDFB02075321.1, read on the forward strand.
TGCCTAGTAATAACTATCTCTGTGTGATCACAAGAGTGTGAGTTATTTCCCATCGTACTCATGACAATAGAATCAATTGTTAGTCTTTTTTTCAAAAATCTTGATTAGATCTAACATTATAAAGTATCAAGTAAACATGTCATCATTCAACATTTGTTACATTTCCCAAACAATTACTTGCAATTTATTATCATTAGCAAGTCAAATTAATATTCAACATAATGATATTTATTTTTCTCTGATTATTAGCTACTCAATAATTAATACATCACAACAAAGATATAATTAGGCATAAAGATAAGGATGTGACAATACTGGTGGTTAGGAAGCACATGTGAATAAGAGGAAATGCCATTCAATATCTTGATCTTGCTAGGGTTGTGAAGCTATCCTTTCTCTACACCACATAGTATTGTGTTGTGTCAAAGCCTCATAATTATTGCTTAATACCATGTTCACACCAAGGTCATGCTTGAGTTTAGTACAATCCCACATGAGTTTCCTAGAACTAGTTATTGCACACCTTTTAGTAATGTTACAACCTTACCCCAAATAATTACTAGGTATCTTGAAAACACTTCCATCATAATTTATATTGATATGTATACTATAATTGAGATTTATATTATTATGGGATTCACTATTAGAGTGGGTACTTCAAGGGTTTCAATTTTCAGATGTATAAGTGCTTTTAAATGAAAGCTTTCTATAGGATGACATTTTTCATAGCTCATCTATACTTTCTATGTCAAGGATTTAATGTATTGGATGACATTCAAAACTAGTTTTGTGTCAAATGTAGGTGTGTGAAATGCCCTCAATTGATAGGCTATAAATAATAAGATGTAAAATAAAATGAACCAAAAAGTAGATACATAGGATACTTGGTGAAAATAGAGTTATTTTAATTATACAAGTGTATGAAAAAAGAGCATCAAAAATATAAATTTATGGGGTTTAAATAAAATTATAGGTGTTTATTAGCACTCTATGAATGTGTGTGCTATGCAATTGGTTTATTAAGTGAATCCCATTGGAATTTTTCCTACTTTTCAACATTATTGGGTCACCATAATCATCACCGAAACATTCATTTATCAAATAAATCCACCTAGAGTATGTCCCACTTTTTATCATTATTAGGCCACCAAAATTAACATTTTCAATATTCAACAAAATATGTCAATTAACTAAATAAATAACCAAGAATTCATTGATGAAATAAGCATATGAATTGTGACACTTTATGTAGATTTACTTTATAATTTTTTAATTAGTTATACAAATTTCTTCTTTTTTTATTTTTTCAATATATTTGTTTATTATTTTATATTTCACATTTCGTCATAACATATAACTTTCATTAAAAATAAATCCATTAAATTGGATCATTAACTCTAATATGTAGTGTACATGTATTTTTAGATTATTTTTAATTGAATTGTTTTGCTATAACAATTTTCTTCTAAAATATGTATCAAAATTATTATTTTTCAATTAAATAAGGACATCCATGTGGAGTGCAATGCAATTTTTAAGATTTATTAACATAGTTTGTTAGTTTGTTTAATGTTTTCAATATAATTCATTTTTTATATTTCACCTAAGTTGATTATAAAATTATAAAAAGCATAACATGAAAAAACATAATACATATTACCTTTTAGAAAGCTAATACTAGGGCTTCATACTTACAAAATGATATCTTGAAATGACTTCATTTCACCTCTTGGAAGGAGAGGCAAAAAAAAAATTGTTCGCATTTTGATAGGAGTAGAGAAGACCCCATGAGGCATTCAATTTAAGCCTAAGGGGTTTGAACTAAACCCCTAGGTTAAGTTTAATGTTACCCCCTTAATTTGAATCCCCTATGTATTTTTCAACATAAACATGATTTCAAGAAAAAAAGGGTTAACATAGAAGTGTGGCACAATATTGTGCTTTGATGAGTTAGAAAGATAAGAACTAGCTTGATATTGTAGTTGCATTTATATTCAACTTTATGGTGAAATATATAGTGTTGAGTATCATATAAATTTGACTATTTATCTTCTCTTTAAGACAAAAAGTTAGGTCAATTTGAATATAAAAGTGTGGCCATTACAATTAAAAACTTGACCAACAATTCTATATAGTCTATATTTAAATGTCTATTTTTAAAATTGTTAAAATATCCTTTATCTTTCTTTCTATTGGTTCATGTTGTGAATAGTCAATGCAAAAAACAAGAATTTTTTTTTTTCTAAATTATGTGCAATGCAATGCATTTAATTCATTGAATCAAATTTCAAACCTATTAATGACTTGAATGACATGAACACTATTACATACATCATAATAAAATTACATTGTTGACTTAGAGGTAGTATTTTCCATATATCATTTAATAATTGGTAAGATTTTCAAAGACTATAAAATAAATGTGAGTACACTCAATACATATTTTATATTTTTTTTATCAGTGTGTATTAAATATCACAGTAAAATTTATCTATTTATAATAAATATCAGAGTAAAATTTATTTATCTACAATTAATATTTCAATAAAATCTACCCATCTCCATTAAATATTAAAGTAGAGATTTTAAAAAATATACATGTAATAATATAATTTAGCAAGGAAAAAATTACATAAACATCACATTAATGAAAAGGATAAGAAGAAATATAAACATATATATATATATATATATATATATATGAAGTTATTATACTAATATATATTTGTATCATTGATTTTTTTTTTTTTGCAACATTAATCAACTATAAAAATAACATTATACAACAACAAACAATCACATTACACCCCTAACTACTTTTATTAAATAAATGTTTAAAATAACCAAGCACACCCCACAATTGGTAGAACCTGACGCAAATGCGTCACTTGTTTTTACAGTTTTCTAAAAAATGCATGAGATATAACCTTTTCTTGATTGTTTTATGAGAATATGTATCACTATTTATCTATATAATATGTTTTTTATTACCAATTTTGCATCCCTTGTGTTATTTTACATTCAAATATGAAAAAACTTTATATTCATTTAGAATCCATTTTAGGGCCCAACACCTAATGAAATAGAAGTCAAGAGAAGGAAATAAAGGGAATAGATTGAAAGACTTCCTGCAAATAGGAAACCAAAATCTCTAATTGAAAATGTGTAATCATTGGCAATTGAAATCACCTATTCAAACAAGAAATAATGAAAGAAAGAGTGATAATGCATCAGTAATTCTTAATTCAATTCCATACTCCAATTTTGATGCTAGATAAATTCTTAATTAGTTATAAATTAAAACTTAGATTTTACAAAAAAGTTAACAAAATTTATAAATTTGGATTCAAATGAACCAAATAAACAAAATTTACTATTGAGAGCATCAACTAGAATTTTACATAGAAAACCAAAGTAGTTAATTGTAATAGATGAAAAATATTATAAAACCAATACATAAAAAAAATTCCTAATCACACATTGAGAAGAACAAATCATAAAATATAGAATTTGATGAAAATGTGTAAGTTCGGAGACGCTATGAAGACCCTCAATTTAACATCTAATAACTAATGGTCAAATTAAAAAAATAAAAAATTAATTATTACATGTCATTAGTTGGTGTGACCTCATGCACCAAAGGTAGTAACATTGTTTGACAAATTATATTAGCTATAGTAAGTAATTGAACAAGCAAAGATGAGTTACACAAATAAAGAATTTAAAAAAAAAATCAATAAAACTAAATGGAAAAACATTAATCAAAACACCTTAAAGATTTGAAAGATTTGATGATTCCTATAACAAACGCCCTATAGACATTTTTAGGTAGATTCCCATGGAAAGACAAGGTCATAATAGATTCTATAACATAATTACTCAATCAATTTTGAAAAAATAGCACAAGGGTTTCATTTAATTAACTTGAGGCAGTAAGAAGAATAGATTGTTGAAACCATGAACATCCTAAATATTCTTGACTATGAATTAATCACTATTGCACTTAAATTTTATAGTGAAATATACAAATTAAAATTAATCAAAAGTATTATGAGATAGAAAATCTATTTTATGTTAAAATAAATCACATGTACCCCACATATTTTTGTAGAGTTAATCTTAAATTTATGTGCACTATCATGTTTTCTAGCATATACATTTTACTTTGCATACCAATAATATTTTGCAAAAGTGTGTCATAGAAATTACACCTAGATTAGTTTAAGAGAATTTATGCAAATATTTTTTATTAAAGATTTGAGGGATAATTTTTTATAAAATCAAACTTGCATGGAACATGTGATGCTTGTGGTTGTTTTCACGTTTTAAAAAATGTATCCACAAGGATAATATAAGTGTAATTTGAAAGGAACTAATCATTTATAGGAAAAACAAGGCTATGAATACACACTAAAAGATAGAAAATATTTCAAAGAGGTGTGAATTGATGACTAAATAAATACATATATCGAAATTTATGTCTACATTAAGAGAGAAGGTAGTGTATAAGTATGCAAGGGACATGCATAGATTGATAGTTAGATGAGTAATTTAAGCTATGTAATGATACATTTCCTCTTTGTACCATTGATTGAGTTGTAGACTTTGTAGAAAATTATTTAATACAATTCTAGAATGAGGTTCAATCATAGTTATAAAACTCCATCTAAGTCATCACTTTATATATATAGTATCCATTCATATACCCAATAAAGTGGAAGATAAAAACATTGATATAGTATTATTCTTACATTAGTGATGGTTGATCACATTCTACTAAGTTCATGAAAGGTTATATTTAGATGTTTTGTGGTAATTTAAGTAAGACAAACATAGCATTTAATCAACACATTATATGGTTGTATATATGCACATCATTATTTATGAATTCTTAAATTATCTAATAGTTGATCATGATGTACGTGAAGAGTAGGGTTCAACATATTTGAAATTTTACTAAGGCTAGACATAGATTAAGGGAGCATGAAAGTGTATGAGCATATGTTAAAAGATTCCTACCATAAGAGAAGTTGAAGAAAATTTTAAATTAAGTGTTTATGAATTTGTCCATTCACTTTCACATGTTAATAAACTTTATTTCTCATGAATTCTTCCTTTGTCTTATGAAAGTATGGTCAAACAAACTTCTATGACTTGGATACTTATCCCGCATTCAAATCATTTTGCTAGTTAGATTGAATGGTGGAATGACATGGTCTCTCGCATCACCATATTTCTTAAACAATGTGTTAAGTAGGTTGTGGGAATTAGCTAATGAGATGATAATATAGCTTCCAAATAATTCCAACGTATCTCTTCCTAGCTCTTAGAAATAATCTTTTTGGCATACAACTATAGTCACTCTTTCCTCATGCCAATTATAAGTTTGTGTTGGTTGTGATAAATAAGGTTAAGGATTCTCAAATCTAGGATAGCCTACATCAATTCAAGATTGGAGACAAAGAATTTCTTTTAAGTGCTTGCCCCTTGAGCATGTGAAAGAGAATATCAAAGCTATAAGAAAATATCATGGATGGCTCATAGAGCTTTCTAATATATTAATACATGTTATGGTTCTTTATAACCTAGGTTTTCAAGTTGAAAAAGAGTTTGAAAATGGACCAAAGGCTTGCTAGAGTATTTAGAAGTTGTTTGTCACAAATGTAGTTTAATACTAAGAATCTTTACATTGTTTTACTTACTCTTGACCAACTCTACTTTATGCATCTAAAAATGGCCAATAATAATTTTTTCTTCTTTGATGGATTCCCCTATGAATTCTACAAAGCCACTTAGAATTTTATTGGTCCTAACATGCTTCATGCTTGTAAGGAAGCTTTATAAATATCTCCTTAGGCAACATCAACAACTAACGGAAACGGGAACGGGAAGCGGGCCTCTGAATCCAATCGTTGGCACAGGCTCAAGCGTGTTTGACTCTGCTTTCACCATTGTTGCCTCGTTCACAGTTTTGGAGGCGTTGAGTGGACAGGATGGTGTTTCTGCTGATAGGGACAGGAATCCTGAAAAGGATGCTACTGCTGCATTTTGTGTGGACCAGGACAAGGAAAACATCAATGGTTCGCTGGGGGTGCAGGCGGTGGCTAGGACTGGTGTGCATGCTCTTGGGTTGTATGCCCCTACTGGGTCTTTTGCAACAGTTGTTGGTTTAGGTCTTCGTGCTTCGGGGAGTGGGTAGGGGTGTCTAGCCTCTCTCCTATGCTTGCTCTTCCCCTATTGTGGTGTGTGGCCCGAAGGTTACAGAAAATGAAGAGTTTTATCGCAATATAGGTGCAATTTGCAGGTTTAATGGACTATGGCCCTCTCTGTCTGACCTTCACAAATGGGTGTTGGAGTCTTGGAGGTCGTTGGTAGCCAAAACGATTGAGCTCTTCCCCCGTGCTCGTGGTTTTTTCATAGTGACTTTTGCTTCTTTTGAGCAACGAGATGTTGTGCTCGATGGTCGAGTCTGGATGTGGGGGGAACATTCTTTGTCCATTAAACCATGGACTCTTGCTTTTAATCCCCTTACTGAGCTGCTTAATATCAAGACAATTTGGATGCGTCTCCCGAAGCTCCCCCTCCAGTTTTGGGAGGATTCTTGCTATGAAGGCATTGGCAATGCCATCGGTCAGTTTCCGAAAGTAGATTCTACTACCACTTTCATGGGTCACTCCACTGTTGCTCGTATTTTAGTAGACATTAACATCTCCAAACCCCTTTTTGGAGACGTCATTTTGATGGTAGGGGATTGGCCTTAGAAGCAACTGCTGGATTGTGAGGGTGTTCCCTTCAGATGTCAGCGTTGCTTCGCTATTGGTCACATGGTTGTTGGCTATCCTCTGTCGCGTCGTAAAGGGGTTGCAAATTGGTGGAAGGATGCTCTTGTGGACCACTTGACTATCTTTGCTTCCCATGTAGATGGTTCGTCTTGTGGCGATGGTCCCTCTCAGGAGGTAGAGATCCATCTTGAGTCTGCTCCGGTGGGGGAGGTAGAGGCTACTTTTATTCCTCTTTCAGTTCCCACCTCGGCTCCTACTACTCTTGAACGGATCACTCCTATTTCAGCTTTGGGTATTCCTTTGATCGTGCCTACTTCGGATTTGTCGACTCTACCCTTGGGGGCTCCTAGTCACGTTTCTTGTTCTGTTTCTCTGGTCTCCCTCCCAGATGTGCCTTCTTCTAGTTCGACTTTGTTGGCGCCCTCCATGGTTGTTGTGGCCTGGGAGGATCCTCCCCTCTCCTCCATCGAAGGACTTCAACTTTGAGGTTTCTTGGACCTTGGTTCAACGTAGAAAGAAGGGGCTCCCCAAATCTGTTGGGGAGTTGCGCCCTAGGGCTAAGGGTGTTAGATTTGCTTGTTCAAGATTTGTTGTTGTTTAGACCCTCGATTTGGGTTTTTCTGTTGGTGTGTTGATGGTTCTGTAATCAGCCTATTTTTTGGTGTTAGGTTGAGCGGCCAATTTGCTTTTTCTTTGTTGCCTTTGCTCTTCTTTGTACAGGGTTTCAGGGCCCATTCAAAACCTATTTATCACTAATCAAAAACAACTAACGGAATATCAAATTCATTTCAAAGGACAGTGATTGATCTCATTACGAATTAGAGACAACACTTTTTAAAATGTATAAGGCATAAAATAATGGCCAAAATGCTAGCACTTGATTTGTATTCCCTTCTTTTTACTATTGTTAGACCATAGCAAAAATGGATCCTCAAGAAAATAATTTCATTATTTTCTATGATGGGATGCAATGGACATATACCTCTCATCAACATATTTTATTCTTAAAGCTTAACTTTAAAGGCTTACTGATATTGGAGCATCCGAGCAGACTGGCAATTAGCATCACCCAAAAACAGGTTTCAGATTTGGTTTTAGTTTTGAGTGTGTTTTAGGGGTTTTATTTGAAGAAATTTGTGAATTAATGGCGAATATTTTGTGGTCGTCACACACACCATTTGGGAGATATTAAAACTTTTTGTTCAAGCCCATCAATTTGTGAAAAGTTTAATATCTCCCAATTCTGGAGGGCTGGAGCAAAACCCTTTTTGTAGGGATCCATGGGACATCATTCTAAGCCTACTCGCCAATTTTCACGCGAATTGGAGAACTTTGAGTTTTTGTCTGCCGACACCCGACTCCGTCAATTAACATAAGCTTTATATTGTTGAAAAGAATAAAAACCTAGTGCATATTTGAATTATATGTTTTAATGCCTGTAAAAAGTAATAAAAATAGAATACCAAAGGTCATGCCAGGCAGAGACCAAGGGGCGTGTAGCCAAGGCAAGAAAATAGAATGCCATACAAGAAGTAAGGGAAGTGAAGGTTGTACCATAGGAAGGGGAAAAAGAGTCCTCCAAATAAAATTTAATACAAGATTGGAGTTGCAGAAGGGGGTCGCTTATTAATTTCAGGCAGATTTTAGCAATCAAAAAAATGAAATAAAATGTATGGAGGATGCCCAGCACTAACGTGAGTGCAAACCAAAGGAAATATACATTGGGAAAATTGAGTTTTTATTCCCATACTGACAGGAAGAGGTGAAAGTCAGATTTTAAAGAAAATAGAAAGATACAGAGTAGGCAGAGCATATTGAAGGAGGATAAATGAATAGCTATGCAGCCATATAGAGAAAAGGCCAGCGCTATAAGGAAGAAATTAGTGCAAAAGGGAAGAAAAGAATAAAAATGCAGATTGGAGATCGAAGATCAAATATTTTATAAATGAAAAACCAGTAACCTGTAACAAAGACAAGTGCAGAAAGAAATGAGAGGAGATGATATGCCATGCGCAGGAAAGAAGACCAAGGAAGATTGCAGAAATAAAATAAAATCAATTGTTAGAGGTCACGCCTCATGAAGTGGCAAATAATCACATTGTTAAAGCACGCCATTTTGGAAGGAGTAAAAGTGCAGATTAAAAAAAATCAAGACGGTAATGTTGTGCCTCATAAAGAAAAGAGGTAATTTATGCAGATTGAAGAGGATTGAGGATTGAAGGAAAGGGATACGGAGCTGGACACTTGAAACAGAGAAATTGAAAATAAAATAAATTTTGAAAATTGTATTGTTTGAAGATTGTAATCATTTAAGTGCCTGTAGAAAATGGTGATAAATAGAGTTCAAATAGTGTTCATTGAATTGCTTCTGAAATTATGTTACAAATTAAATTTATTTGACTCGACTGTAAATTGACAAATATTTGTCAAATTCAAATTGTTGTTTGGCTGCGAAGTTGTTTTCAGCACTTGTAGTTTTGTATACGTTGAACTTTCATTTTAGCCATGATTAAAGCATTAGACTTTGGTCATTTCTTTCTCTCTAAAGTTGAAACATTCTTTGTTAGTGCTTCTTCTTATGTTTCCATCAATTTCCACAAGTCCAAATATTCAAGCTATTCTTCTTTTTTACGCAAGCTTGTTTTTTCTATTTTGTATACTTCAGTTGGGTTCATCCTTTTGGAATCTTCTTGTTGGAAGCGCAACAAAATATCTTGTTAGGGGACCCTATATTGAATAGTTACATTTTGAATGATCCTTATACAAATGATTCATCTCACTTTGACTACTTGGCTTTTAAAAAAGAATTGAAAATAGTTAAGGGAAGATGTTCAATTTTTTTGGCACCACATTTACTTTTGAGATATCAAATTCCACCCTTTTTGACAATATATATTGTAGCACGTAGAAAAGAAAATTATGTAATGTGGATTACCAAGCCTCTTTCATTAGTTCATAAGTTACATCTCACACTAAAGCCATCACCATGACTCATTTCTATTAAGCCTCATGTTGGGCTCCATCTAAAGCAACTTATAAGCTAGCCAACCTCCTATGTGATTTTGTCTAGGTCATATTAAAGATATAAAAAGAAGTGTTCTTTATTAAATATGTAAGATATGAAAAGCATACATCTCTATTTTTCTAAGTATTTTAATTAATAATATAAAGTAGGCATAATTTCATAACAAACAATCATAATTCTTACCTATATTAATTGAACACATGATCTAGGCATTAGAAATATAGAAACTAAAATGCAACAAAGAAACAAAAGAATAAAATGAAATTTGTGCACAAGGAAATTGCTAGATGTAAGTACAAGACTGAATTATTAATGTTTATAGGCGACTGAAAGTAAATTTTGGAGGTCTTATGATGAACAATTTAGTAACATGATGTAGCTTTATAATAGTCATTGTAAGGTTGGGAGGCATTGATGTCCTAGAGAGCATGGATGTCTAGGTGTCTAGTACTTTGGAATTTTTTTGAGAAGCTCAATCTTTGAGCCAAAGGCCTATTCAAAAATGCATTTAATGTCTTTTCACTTTAGAATGTGAACTATGCTATCTTATAGCTAAATAAAAAGGAAAATTGGTTGCATTGTATAGGATTGCATTAATTAGACCCTTATTAAGTACATTTCAACTCTATCCATGATAAAACTATGGGAGATGACAATATATATGTAGATCTAAGTGAATGTGAATGTGAATGTGAATGTGAATGTGATGTGTATAAAGAGGTGTAAACAACAAGCCACACATATAAGGTTTAAGACAAAGTGGTTTAGGATTGTGATGGTTAACAAGGGAAATGAAAAAGGGTTATCACAAAAGGACAAGAGAGAGGGTGAAATGCTTCAAAAAATACAAGGGTTTCAAGGATGAGAGCTTTCATATTTGAAGGTTCGTGAAAGGCCCCAAACCTTAAACAATTCTAGTCATACTTCTTACACATTAAGATCTCATTAGTTCTAGTTAGTTATGTAACTTGCATGTGATCTCTTATTATTCTCATCTTGGGATTGTAAATTAAACATCACTTATCATGCATTATTGGGTTTTAAAATGTAACTATGTAACTTGATAGATAAGGTTTAACTAGTGAGTTATGAATGATTGAATTGCCTTTGGAATAAGGAGATCTAACTTGTAATTGCAAGGGTTCATTTGTGTGGAAATGTATACTAATCAACTATTAAAAGTATATCAATATGGTTACATTTCTAGGCAATAGAATTATCCATGAGTAGGATTATGACTAATGGGATCTCTAAGATGACTCCTAGAAATTGAAAATTATGTAAACTCAAATGACTATAAGTGATGGTGGTGCTAACCATGTTTAAGGTAAGATTCATGAATATAATTAACATAACAAGCTAATGATGATTGCAAAGTGATAATTATGTAAGTGGTTTATTTTATTTGTTGTAACTAGATAATGAAATTTTTTTATTATGTTTCTCTAGCTATATACACCATGAACATATTGGCATTTGCTATGAGTGCACAAGTGCAATTACCCATGGGAAAAAGAGAGAGCCATTATGAATCCCAACTTCCATCTCACTTCAAAATGCAAAGCAATGGGATATGATTGTGTATCCTAATGAGCCTAACATCGTACCTTGATGTAAACTTAGTCGTTCGTGAAGGTTTATATTTTATTGGGAAGGATTATTTTGAAGTGAAAGTGTTGATGTGTTTTCTCCTTGTGATAAAAATTGAGAGTAAGGTTAAATGGGAAACTACTTTTAGTCAAATTTTTCTTAGGTGTAGAAGGTATGATAGAGGTCCCCTTGTAGTGCAAACCCGAATTTGCACTTCAACTGGGTTATAAAAGTGTAAAAATGTAATTTCCCTTTACCTTTGTGTAAAGAGCCCCCTTAGGCATGTATCCAGAGGATAGTTTTCCTTTTTATATATATATTTAGGGTGTTGGGAAACCTTTTTTCCCAACTAACTCCTTGGGAACAACATACCATGATTTGGCATGTAAGAGATGAGTATAGACTTGGTAGTCCACATCATATCTCTTTTCCAAGGACATGGTGTAAGAGAGGAGAGCTCCACACTCCACTCAACCATGCCCTAGCCCATGTAGATGCACATGGGAAGGTATGATTCACATTTATTATTTGTAAGGTATGGGTGGAGAGTATGAAGTGAATGACGTGTGTCCTTATCCAATATGAGGATGGATGACATGGCATCGTCCATATATGTCATTCTTAAGGCTTTATGAGAGAGAGGAATCTTTAGAAAATCCTTGAGGGAATTCTTGAGGAATGATAGGAGAATGGAATCATTAAATTTCTCAACAATTCTCATACTTTGAGTTTTAAGGAGAGAAAGTGAAGGGATCTTATGATGCTCTTAGTTTTGGAGAAGGAATTTCTTGAGTGATTGGAAGTTGGAGCGATGGATGGAATATGAACAAAGAGTATGGAGGAGTAAATTGATTCACCCCAACAAGATCCAAAGGAAGAGCTAAGTCCTTTCTTTCCACCTAATTTTGTGATCCTCATCCAATATAGGGATGGATGGCATGGCATCATCCATATATGTGACTCTTAAGGCTTTATGAGAGAGAGGAATCTTCAAAAAATTCTTGAGACAATTCTTGAGGAAGGCTACAAGAATGGATTCATTATTTTTTCAACGATTCTCATACTGAGTTTTAAGGAGAGAAAGTGAAGGGATCTTATGATGCTCTTAGTTTTGGAGAAGGAATTCCTTGCGTAGAAAAGATCTTGATTGGAAGTTGGAGCCATGGATGGAGTATGAACAAAGAGTATGGAGGAGTAAATTAATTCACCACAAAAAGATCCAAAGGAAGAGCTAAGTCATTTCTTTCCACCTTATTTTGTGATCCTCATCCAATATTAGGATGGATGACATGGCATCGTCCATGTATGTCACTCTTAAGGCTTTATGAGAGAGAGAGAAATAGAAAGATGAATCTTTACAAAATTCTTGAGAGAATTCTTGAGTAAGGATAGGAGAATGGATTCATTCTTTTTTCTATGATTCTCATACTTTGATGTAATGTCCCCTACTTGGAGTATGCCTGAATTTGCCTTAGGTGACAATTACATAGCATAAAATTATTTTTATAATAATATTCCATGGTAAATTCTATAATAGATATTGAACTTAAGAACAAATGAACTATTAACACTTATGAAATAATGAATAACAACTTAAACTTGAATACAATACAGACTCTTTTCCAATAACCAATCATGGTAAGGATTGGAGAGAAACGCATGATAGAGCGCTAGAAAAATTGTTCATCACAAGTAAACCCAAGGGCGTGCTCATACCCCCCTTGGCCCCAAGTGATAGGAACATCCAACTTAGGGTGGCATTCTTACGTTGTGAGAGCCTATACATTATTCACCTCAATTAAGCCCAAGGGCATGCTCATACCCCCCTTGGCCCCAAGTGGAAAGAACATTCAACCAAAACAATTCCATCCATCCTAGGGTTGGCATACTTATATTGAGAGAACTTATACCGCCCTTCCCTAACATGTTTCCTTGCCAACCCTAATATGATTGTTTTATAAGAATATATTATCCATATTTATATTAAAGAATCAAAATTACTTATAAGGCTCAAGAATTGTTGCAAGCATCATTATTGCATAATTGTGTGTGTTTGTGCGCACGCGCGTGTATAATTGATTCCAATATATATATATATATAACTTCTCTTATTATTGATTTATCCTTTGTCTTCATATATCTCTCATTGAACCATCTTCTTATTCACACATACTTCTTCTTGATATTGCTCAAATTCTCAAATGATATTCCATTCCCTTTTTGCTCCTTATACAAATTCATTCATTTTTACCTGTATATCCTCCTTATACCTTTTGGTGAAAAGAGGCATCCCTTAGAATAGACTTGACCTTTTATAAGGTCGTGACTATTTGTTAGGAGCCTCTTATGTTGATTGTTGCCTTCCTCTTAACCTCTATCATTGCCTTTTAAGGAGATACTTTATTGATTAATGCAGCCTTTTATGACTTGTTGCTTCTCTTGGATATAGCAATTGTTACAAAAAGATAATAGTTGCCTTTTTTGAATTAAACTCAAACCTTTTAAAACTTTAATCGGTGCCTCTTGAATATATTAATCAATGCTCTTTGAATAATAATAATTACAATATTATTAGTGATCTTTAGAGTCATTGCATTTAGAATTTGCTTCCTTCTTAATATTTATTGATCCTTCATTAGTCATTGACTATATATCAAACTCGGGTGATTAATAATTTATTTATATGTCTTTGAACATTTATCAAGCTATGGTCGACTAGCATTAACTTTATTTATATGCAAGTTTTGGGCACCAATCATGAGGTTGGTCCATGTTTTAATGAGAAATTAATTTCATGTAAAGAATGGTGATAGGGATTGGCCAAGATTTAGTGTTGCAATTTGTGGGGGCATGACATTTGAGTTTTTAGGAAAGAAGGTGAAGGGTCTTATGATGCTCATAGTTTTGGGGAAGGGAATTTCTTGAGTGGAAAAGATCTTGATTGGAAGTTGGAGGCAAGGATGGAGTATGAACAAAGACTATGGAAGAGAAAATTAATTCACCCCAACAAGATTAAAAGGAAGAGCTAAGTCCTATCTTCCCACCTTATTATTCTATCCTCATCCAATATGAAGATGGATGGCATGGCATCGTCCATATATGTCACTCTTAAGGCTTTATGAGAGAGAGAGAGAGAGAGAGAGAGAGAGAGAGAGAGAATTCTTGAGAAAAGATAGGAGAACCGATTCATTCTTTTTTTCTACAATTCCCATACTTTGAGTTTTTAGGAGAGAAAGTGAAGGAATCTTATGACAATCTTAGTTTTGGAGAAGGAATTTCTTGAGTGGAAAAGATCTTGATTGGAAGTCGGAGCCATGGATGGTGTATGAACAAAGATTATGGAGGAGAAAATTAATTCACCCCCACAAGATCCAAAGGAAGAGCTAAGTCCTTTCTTTCCACCTTATTTTGCTATCCTCATCCAATATAAGGATGTATGACATGGCATTGTCCATATATCTCACTCTTAAGG